>BCGQ01000009.1:0-588574 GCA_001599355.1 Nakazawaea peltata
AAACATCATAACACCAACACACCCAAGTAAACATCATAACACCAACACACCCAAGTAAACATCATAACACCAACACACCCAAGTAAACATCATGACACCAGGACACCAATACACCAATGCATCACTTTAATGTAGAGTTATTGCTGTTTTTCTGGTTATATTAATTATATTTATGTATATCTGTATTTATTTATCTCTTTTCTAGTTTTTTAATTAATTATAATTTATATGGTATATATAATTATTTAGGTATTAATTAAATGCTATTTAGTTGTAGAGTGGATGCAATTACTGATTAAAAGACGTATCGTATCGAGATCGTTTTTTTTGTTATATTTAATTGTGTTTACTGGTGGTGACAATCAAATGCACTTCTTTAAATCCACCAACTCTATAATTATATTTGATAAATTGATGCAAGAATCGTAAAATGCTATGTTCTTCGCACTTTTTATGTGTTGTCTGCAATTTACAAATTTCTGTAGCTCATTAGGGAAAATTAGTATACTACACACAACTATTGTGAAATGGTTTCAATACATTACTACAAGAAGTTAATATAATATGATTTATTACTCAATAATAAGCCTCCAGAAGAAAGGTTGAAAAATGCAGACAGTGAAGGCAAACAAAGCTTGACTTGAATTGCCTTGGCCGTATCTGCAGTACTAACGTTAAAAAAGGAGGTGATAACTTCACAGCTATCACCAAAATCAAAAAGGGGAGGCTAGGGCAATGTCTAAACAAAACAATCAAAGCAATGTAGGCATTTAGGGGTAGATCAGTTCTCTGCTTCTAGTAGAAGAAGAGGAACAGGATCAAGGCAGCTAAGAGACCAGATTGGGCAGTCAAGGCGGAGGCGGCACCTTCGTACACAGTGGTATCTGAGCCTGAGCCTGAGCCTGAGCCTGAGCCTGAACCAGAAGAACCAGAACTTCCAGAGTTACCTGAGTTTCCAGAAGAACCTGAGTTGCCTGAGTTACCTGAGTTACCTGAGTTACCTGAGTTTCCTGAGTTTCCAGAAGATCCCGAGTTTCCAGAAGATCCCGAGTTACCTGAGTTGCCTGAGCCTGACGAACCGGAGTTTCCAGAGTTTCCAGAGTTTCCAGAACCAGACCCGGAAGAACCACCACAAGCTGCAGATCCATCTTTGTTGAGAGTGGCAGTACACATAGTCGAAGTGATAGTGACTACATTGCCCTCAGAAGTACTTGGAGCACAGGTGATAAGTTCTACCACAGTGTTAGTGACATCAGCTTGAGTTTCGACTATAATGACTTTAGTACTGATGAATCCATTAGCAGGCAAAGTAGTTGTAGTAGTAGTGGCACCTGGAACATCGACGATAACAGTGACATCTCCGTTGTCAGGGTTAGTGGCCGTGGAAGTCTTGGTGTAATCACCGGTCCACAACTCAGTGATTGTCTGAGTCTTGACAGGAGTTTCAACAATAGCTGTAACTACTCCATTATCTGGGTTGGTAACATACGAAGTAGAAGTATATGGCTTGTCCCAAGGAGTGGTGAAAGTAACAGTGCTCATAGGGATTTCTACAATAGCAGTGACTACTCCATTGTCTGGGTTGGTGGCATAAGAGGTGGAGGTGTAAGGTTTATCCCAAGGAGTAGTCAAACTGATAGTCTGCCCCTTAGAAACTGGAGTCTCAACATAGACAACGACATCGCCATCTGGCTCCGTCGAAGAGGARGTCGTGGTRTACGACTTATCCCASGGAGTAGTWATGGTTGTAGTGGCTGGGGTRTGAGTTGGGGTCTCGATGTACTCTGTGACGTGACCATCTGGGCCGGTWGYATAACTTGTAACRGTATTRGTTCCAGTCCATCCGGTAGTGACAGTTTCAGTAGGGAATCCAGTTGGGGTTTCGATAATCTCAGTGATATCACCGTCTGGCCCTGTAACAGTAGTGGTAGAAGTGACCGATCCAGTCCATCCACTAGTAGTGGTGACAGTGGAAGGAGTGTGGGTTGGGGTCTCAATGATTTCGGTAACGTCACCGTCTGGGCCAGTAACAGTAGTGGTGGAGGTATCGGTTCCAGTCCAGCCACTAGTAGTTGTAACGGTGGATTTCTCAGGTGTCTCAACAATAACTGTGACATCACCACGCTCATCAGTAGTAGTGGTAGTGGAGGTGAACGTACCTGTCCAAGAGGTAGTTCTGGTGAGAGTGAATGGAGTGGAGGCTGGAGTATCGACTATGACAGTTACATCCCCATTAGAGCCAGTAGTAGTAGAGTAGGAAGTGGTAGTTCCAGTCCATGGCTCTGTTGTTGTGAGGGTAGAAGGGGTATGGGTTGGCGTCTCGACAAATTCTGTCACTTCACCGTTCGTTCCAGTGGTAGTACTTGTGATAGTACTTGATCCAGTCCAGCCACTAGTGGTGGTGACTGTTGATGGTGTGTGAGTTGGAGTTTCAACAAACTCGGTGACATCACCGTTCGTTCCGGTTGTAGTGCTGGTAATAGTGCTAGATCCAGTCCAGCCACTAGTGGTAGTAACAGTAGATGGAATGTGAGTTGGCATCTCAATAATAACAGTAACATCACCAAAAGAGTCAGTGGTAGTGGTAGTGGAGGTGAAAGTTTCACTCCAAGGTGTAGTTCTAGTGATGGTGAATGGGGTAGAAGCTGGAGTATCAACAATAACAGTCACGTCACCGTTGGAGGCAGTGGTAGTAGAGTACGAAGTGTATGTACCTGTCCAAGGCTCAGTGGTGGTCGTAGTAATTGGAGTATGAGTTGGGGTCTCGACAAACTCAGTGACATCACCATTTGTACCCGTAGTGGTGCTTGTAGTAGTGTCAGTTCCGGTCCACCCAGTAGTTGTGGTAGTAGTATATGGAGCATCGGTTGGAGTCTCGACGAACTCGGTAACATCACCGTTTGTTCCAGTTGTAGTGCTGGTAATCGTACTGCTTCCACTCCATCCACTGGTAGTAGTTGTGGTATGAGGAGTGTGTGTTGGAGTCTCGACAAACTCAGTGACATCACCGTTTGTTCCGGTAGTGGTGCTTGTAGTAGTATCAGTTCCGGTCCACCCAGTAGTTGTGGTAGTAGTATGTGGAGCATCGGTTGGAGTCTCGACGAACTCGGTAACATCACCGTTTGTTCCAGTTGTAGTGCTGGTAATCGTACTGCTTCCACTCCATCCGCTAGTAGTAGTTGTAGTGTGAGGGGTGTGTGTTGGAGTCTCAATAATGACAGTAACATCACCGAAGGAATCTGTGGTAGTGGTAGTTGAGGTGAAAGTTTCGCTCCATGGGGTAGTTCTAGTAATGGTGAATGGGGTAGATGCTGGAGTATCAACAATAACTGTGACATCACCGTCGGAAGCAGTGGTAGTAGAGTACGAAGTATAAGTACCAGTCCAAGGTTCAGTTGTGGTTGTGGTGATTGGAGTATGAGTTGGGGTCTCAATGATAACAGTAACGTCTCCATCCGTGCCAGTAGTAGTGGTAGTAGATGTATCAGTTCCAGTCCAAGGTTCCGTAGTAGTAGTAGTAGTCATAGGTGTATCAGTTGGCGTCTCAATAATGACTGTTACGTCACCGTTTGAACCGGTGGTAGTGGTAGTTGAAGTATCGGTTCCACTCCATGGCTCAGTGGTAGTAGTGGTTATTGGAACGTCAGTAGGTGTCTCAATGATGACAGTGACATCACCACCTGTGCCAGTAGTTGTGGTGGTAGATGTATCAGTACCGGTCCATGGCTCAGTAGTGGTTGTAGTAATTGGGGCATCAGTAGGAGTCTCAATGATAACAGTAACATCACCGTTTGAACCGGTGGTAGTGGTAGTAGTGGTATCAGTTCCAGTCCATGGCTCCGTGGTAGTGGTAGTAACTGGCCCATCGGTCGGAGTCTCAATGATGACAGTAACATCACCAAAGGAGTCAGTGGTAGTGGTAGTTGAGGTGAACGTTTCGCTCCATGGGGTAGTTCTAGTAATTGTGAATGGGGTAGAGGCTGGAGTATCAACAATAACTGTGACATCACCATTGGAGGCAGTGGTAGTAGAGTACGAAGTGTAGGTACCAGTCCAAGGCTCTGTTGTTGTAGTAGTGATTGGAGTATGAGTTGGAGTTTCGACAAACTCAGTAACATCACCGTTTGTTCCCGTAGTAGTACTGGTAGTTGTATCACTTCCGGTCCAACCAGTAGTTGTGGTGGTAGTGTATGGTGCATCAGTTGGGGTCTCAATGATGACAGTAACATCACCGTTTGAACCGGTGGTAGTTGTAGTAGATGTTTCGGTTCCAGTCCAAGGAGTTGTGGTAGTAGTGGTTATTGGTGCATCAGTAGGTGTCTCAATGATAACAGTAACATCACCAAATGAATCAGTCGTAGTGGTAGTTGAGGTGAACGTTTCGCTCCATGGGGTAGTTCTGGTAATGGTGAATGGGGTAGAAGCAGGAGTATCAACAATAACTGTAACATCACCGTCAGAAGCAGTGGTAGTAGAGTACGAAGTGTAAGTACCAGTCCAAGGTTCTGTGGTGGTCGTAGTTGATGGCTCATGAGTTGGGGTCTCAATGATAACAGTAACATCTCCATTAGAGCCAGTAGTGGTGGTAGTCGAAGTACCAGTACCACTCCAAGGTTCAGTGGTAGTAGTGGTTATTGGGGCATCAGTTGGGGTCTCAATGATGACAGTGACATCACCACCTGTGCCAGTAGTTGTGGTGGTAGATGTATCAGTACCGGTCCAGGGTTCAGTGGTGGTTGTAGTAATTGGGGCATCAGTAGGAGTCTCAATGATAACAGTAACATCACCGTTTGAACCGGTGGTAGTGGTAGTAGTGGTATCAGTTCCAGTCCAAGGTTCAGTGGTAGTGGTAGTAATTGGAGTTTCGGTAGGTGTCTCAATGATAACAGTGACATCTCCAGCAGAGTCTGTGGTAGTGGTAGTCGAGGTGAAGGTCTCACTCCAAGGAATAGTTGTTGTGACAGTTGCTGGTGGGAGGTTGACTATATCTGTAACATCACCGTTGCTCAGAGTTGTCGTACTTGTGTAAGTGTACGATCCACTCCAATGCGTAGTAACCGTTGTTGTCTGAGGCGTTACAGTAACCTCAGAACATTTTCCAGCATCGTCGGTATCTAAAAATTGATATATCCACCCCTCATAGTCAGTGATCTCCACCCCAGAAGGGGTAATAATAGAGAAATTCAAACGTGCAATATCTATTTGGTTAACATACACGATCCTTATTGGGTAATAATAACCAGCTTCTAGGTATAATGATGACGCAGAAGCTGTATAAGATTCTCCATCAGTGGTGATCTTATACGTGAAAAGCAAATAATCATCACTTGGATCCTCACTAATCACGTAGGCAGTTGAATCACAACATTCAAAAGCCGCCATTGAACCGAAGAAGACCATACAAGAGTCATCAGCTAATGGCATATCAAACTTGTAGTAACCGGACTCTGAAGCATGGAAATAACCAGTGAGTTGGACAACAAAATTAGATGTAATTGTGTATACTCCGTACAAATAGTCATATACCTCAGTATTCAGTTCAGCAGCTGGATAATAAACACTCTGATCTGTTAACCAAATAGTAGCATTCGTGACACCTGTTGTGTTAACTCTTTTTTCTCTGTCCATATATCCATAGGCCATGAAGTCGGCATCCTTAAAGGTAGTATCGTCGCCCTCAGTGTAATCGTAAAACTGAGCATTGAATCCATCTGAAATAGATGACTCAGATACCAGGCAACCATAAGTATCTGAATCAACTGTATTGTTGTTCGTGGGAGCATCATCAGCCTTAGTAAAAGAGAACAAAAGGAAAACCTCTAATAAAAGTAGAAACCAGTGCATTATGTGAGAAGATAGCTGGTACTTTGACCGGAAAATAAATATTTCAAATAGTGGAATTCTTCGGCTTTTATATGATTAAATCTTCTTTGAATGAAAATCACATGCAAAAGAATGGTTCATTTCTTTTGATCGAAAAGTTTTGGATGTCAATTTGATATGACTTAAATGGACCACCTCTGGAACATCATACTCACACACCACATCGATCCAAGAAAAATATCGGGCAAACCAAGTTTTTTTTATATTTTTTCGTAAGAAATTTTTTAACCCTTGTAGTTTTGGATTTGTGTGCGGCGCGCTCGTGGGATTTTCTTTTTCAGAACGAGACTGAAATGCCGTGGTTCACGTAGTTGACGCATACCCAACTATCTATAAGAGGTAAAAAAATGAAAAGCATCTATAAGGGGTAAAAAGATGAAAAGATACTCTTATGCATCGATATTATTGGAGGAATGTTTAGGAATATGATTAGCAATTCAAACAAGACATTATCTTTTGAGTAGATTATTGAGCAAATTCCCGGCAATCAAACAGCTCTAAAGTATACTTTCAGAGTATTACGACTCTTTCTGTAGTTTATAGAAGGCATAAATAACCAGAGATGGATTATCTGAGCTGGATGAAACAAACTAGACCATACGATCTGGTGGTGCGTTAGAATATTTCACATTTCGCACTAAAAGTAAAAACACTGGCTACTCAATCCATGTAACCTTCGTGAAAGGCGGAGGATTTAATCCGTAAACTCCTTTCTTCTCTGAATCGCCTTGAGTGTCGAATTAGGTTAAAAAATACAAAGTAAAATTATTCGCAAAGAAATGACCAGGATCTCAAACAGAGTCTTCGAAGTACACATTCAAGTAAAACAGACTCGTAAAAGAAAGGAAAGAAAAGCAATTGAACTTCGACTGAGACCAGAGACCATTGACTGGAGGGCTGATATTCGAAATTGACTGACCTCTTAAACTTTTAGATAGCATTCCTTTTGTGAGCATACAGACCGCATGTCTAGTACTTCGACTTCTTCCAGAAACTTCATGCCAAAATGTGTTTGAAAAATAGACAAATCAATAGAGAGCTCTTGCTTTTTTTTTGACCTCTGTTCTTGGTCTGTATCACAGAAGTTGTAAATGAGTAAAACATAAATGTATGTAAAAGGCAAAAAAAAAGAAAAAAGCTGCCGATGTATTAAAAACAAGGGGAAAACGTAAAAATAGAGATTCCTAATGCTTTGCATAAGGACCAGCTATGACCTTCAAGCTCTCCTTCAACCACATCCGCAAGAGTAGTTGAACAATACCAGCCATTCAGGTTTCTGGGATCATATATGATTTAATATATATCTTCTTACCTGTTACACGGCATCTGCTTACTTGCAGAAAACTAAATGACAAGGATTGTTACTTCGAAATAGAGAGCGAAAACGTAAAAATATCTTGATTTCTTTAAATGGAGGACTGATAAATGAAACATTCTATTTGTGTTGCCTGTAATTAATTGAAGACAGTCCATTAAACTGAATTACTGATCAGCATGAAATTATTCTGCTGATCTTGTTTGACTCAAAAAAGACACGTAGCTCATTTTTCGCCCTAAAGATTCAACCGCATTTACTATAGAACAGGTGCTCCCAAATTCTTGATCTTTGTTCTCACCATTAAATTCGAAAGATTTTTCGAGAGAACATTGTGTCTACAAAAGTCGACTTGTCAATAGTAAAATTGCCTTTTATTTTTTTCAATTGCACATAAAATGTTAGGACTGATCATAAATAGAGCTTATAAAATTCGACAAAAGCCATGATAGCCATAGCCTGACCATAAGGCATGGATGTCAAAGGAATATCTCTGTAGAATTGAAGAGTATCACCCATTCCTGTTCCGAAAGAAGTGTTTAGCAATTCTCCTGTGGAATCAATTTGGGTAGTGACACCCTTGATCAGCTTAACAGCGGTTTCTCTGTAAGATTTCAGAATGTAGCCTTTTCTTACAGCCTTCAAGATTCCATAGGCAAATCCAGCGGATGCAGAACTTTCAAGATAAGAAGTCTTGTCATCTAAAAGAGTGTGCCATAATCCTGTATTTTCATCTTGCAACTCGACTAATTTGGATACTTGAGCCACCAAAGTCTCAATCAAGTACTCTCTGAGGAAATCTCCTGGTTTGAGGTCCAACAATTCAATGAACTCGGGAATCACAATTGTGATCCAAGAGTTACCTCTTGCCCACAACAGACCGGCGAAATTATGGTTTCCATCAAAAGTATAGCCGTGGAACCAAAGTCCAGTCTTGGTATCTGTGAGATACTTAGTATGGAGAAGCATCTGTCTTTTCAGTTCCTCAACGTAATGAGGTCTGTCGAGCAAAAGACCAATTTTTGCTAAAGGCATAACAGTCATCATTAAAGTGTCATCCCATAATTGTTGGTAATTTGCAGTCAAATACGTTTCATGCTGGAATCCTCCACATTTGGTTCTAGCCAAATCATTAATTGCCCATTCAGCCCACACATCTAAGTAAGGAATATACTTGTGGCTCTGCTCTGGGAATCTCTCAGCAACATACAGCAAAGGAAGAAAAACTGCCATAGTGTTAATGTTTTTCGAAGTACTTCCATCTGGGCCAAATAATTGCAGCTCAAACCAATCGTGAATATGCTTCAATATTTCGGCTTCTCCCTTCAAATCATAGTAATGCCAAAGTCCATACAACCCAATTCCATGAGTCCATTCCCAGCCAGTGATCCAACCTTTGGTGTCAATGATACGACCCCCAGGGATCTCCATCAAGAATTCACCAGTCTCATCTCTGATATTGACTAAATTGTGGATCAACAAATCGATAAGTCCTTCAACTTCGGAGCTTGCAATATTTTCGTAATTCGAAGGCATTTTTTCCGTACAGTTTTTTTTCGACAGAAATATGGAGAAAGTTGACGCATTATAAATGGCTAAGAAAGTAGCGCACTCTACCCCACAATTTAGAAGGAAATGGCAGGTGCGTATAGTAAAAAGCTACCAAGTGAATTAATACGAGAATATGTGGGGGTCAGAAAGAGCCAGTGCCATTGCGTAGCAAGGTGATGGAGCCAAGGTATAGGTCATATGGGATGATCGAACCTTTGATCTTCCGAGATCGAAAAAAATGCGGGGGTAGTTAAGTGGTGTATTGTTAAGGAAAAACCTAAAAACACACATATAGACTGAAAGCAATGACTTCCCCGGAAGAAATTGCGCACCAAGTCTCGGCGCAACTTTTTTGTTACATCAAAATTGGACCCACGTTATAATTTTTTTAGCGGTGGGATGAGGGATAGTAGTGTCGATGCATAGTAACAAAGGTAGAGACTGGGGCGTATGTCCGAGGATATTAGTCGACGAATTAATAAACCGAACATACCGATAGTCAGTCCAACTTCAAGGTATGAGTGATTTAATTCTTACAAAGTCCTGTTAAAGACCAAATTTGGTCATGATAAAATCATGTAATTCATATTTACTAAATAACCCATATATGCATAAATGTCGTTAATATTGGTACCTGAAATTAATATTCTCTCTGTCAGTCAAATCATCAAACGCATGTACTAAATTGCTATCAACATGCAGCAAACCAGCAGCTACAAGGTTGTCTTTTCTCCTATTCTCTTTCATCAACCATAATCTCATCAAAATCAAAATTGTAATCAAGGCAGCGTAGCATCCCATATGAGTACCAAAAGCAGTAGGATATCTTGGATTCTCTCTAGATAAGAAGACTTGTGGACCAACACAGTTGCCGACAGCCCAACCAACAAAATTTGCTGCGGTGCAGAAAGACTTCTTACTTTGACCAGCAACGTTTCTTGAAAGAAGAGAAAGTCCGAGGTTGGCAACCCCCCAGAAGGAAAGTGTCAAATAGTAACAGAAAAGAAGAGCCCCTGTTCTAAGTTTATATTGATAAGAGCCAACCTCGTATTCTGAATAAGTAACGGTCATCAACACCACAGTTCCGACAATTGAAGGAATCACGTAACAAACCATGAAGAAGATATTCTGATGAAATCTCGAGGAGAAATAGGCGGAACTTAAAAGAAGGACAATAAGATAAGCTCCAAGAACCATGGCCAATAATTGAGTCTGTAACACAGTAAATCCAAAGGATTGAATAATGATATTGGCGAACGCACCCAATCCAGAAGTTGGAAGAGATGTTAAAAGTTGAATGAAGAAGTAGCAGTACATTTGAGGATCTTTAAGCAGCTCAATGACTTGATATCTCTTCCAATGCCTATTTTGTAAACCAGTTTGATTACTTCTGACTCTCTCAACCATAAGTTTCTTATCCTCCTCAGAGAAACATTTCAGGGTCATTGGGGAATCTGGGGTCCACCAGAGAACGAAAAATCCCCAAGCAACTGTAATACATCCATAAGTAAGGAACAAGATTTCCCAATTTCTTAACTCAGCATCATGAATAAGAGAGAAACAATACAGCAAAAGACCTCCAACGATCTGTTGACCACCGTTCATCATATACCAAAGTGAAACTATTAATGCTTGTTCCTCACGCTTATACCACATGGCAGACATCATGATGAAAATGGGTTGACAACAGCATTCAAAAAATCCAAGCATAGTTCTAACGATAACAAGAATCGTGAAATTCTTACCTAAGGCATGACACAGAAGTACAATACCCCAGCAAATGATATTGAACAGCAAATATTTGACAAGAGGAACTTTTTGAATAATAGTATTTGTTGGAAATTCCCAAATAAGAACAGCAAGGAAAGTACAAGTTGTCAACCAGGAATATTCTTGTCCAACCAAATGAGCATCTTCTTTGATACCCATAATGGAAGAAAAAGAGAGGGTACCTTTATCCAAAGCTTGCATAAAATAGGTGATAATCATAGTAGGAAGAATTCTTTTATTGATCATCGATCTAAGACGACGGTTAGTCTCTTCATCGATTTCAATAGCTTTTTCCTCCAGGTACGCCCCCACATCCTTATCGAGGTCAGCATGCGAAAAATCAGCATCTCTTTCTAAATCCCTCGATGGGAGTTCTTCAATGTAGTCAACAGTAGGCTTAATATTGTCTTCAGGCATTATTACTGAAAATATTTCAATATGTATGGTGGGTAGATACTTAAAATAGCACCTCTACAAGTATTTATATCTTTGTACCTGATTCACTAAAAATGACTAGAATGACCCTTAATGACCTTCCAAGAAGTTTCAAACTAATTTTAGTGCTCCGTTATTCCGTCTAGTGAGGCATCACCCCCACTCAGCAAACCCCCCAAGCAAAAAAATTCACGTTGCATTTAGACGTCTCCGCAAAAAAAAATACAACCCTTCGCTCTTATGCCAAGTCACTCGGGAAATCAATAGTGCATAAATTCCGCAGCAAATAATCAAAAATGCCTCGGGTTCTGCCATGAATGACGCGAAGCAACTTTAAGGGAAAAAGATATTTTCTGGGGTACATTTGACGTGGGGCGCTTTTTCTGTGGCTGGAAGTGACCGCCCCTAGAGATTTACTACGCAGTGGTTCTGGAAAGCCGGGGATTGTGGGGTTCGACAAAACAATTCCCCGAAAGAGGAGAAGACGAGACCAAATGCATATCATTACCGGGTGGGTGTGGTATCATCGAAAATTGATTCCAGCGAGGTCCGGGATCATATATATATGAGTGTTGCAACCCCACTGGATATCAACCGTACCTTGAATTCTCCTTCCCATAATAAACAATTATAGAAAATATATATACACAATGTCTGCCATTTTGAAAAATTCAGACAAGCTTATGAAATTGAACAATGGTCAATCCATTCCAGCTTTGGGATTGGGTACGTGGCAATCAACTGACCAAGAAGCCTATGACGCTGTCTTGGCCCTGTTGAAGGCTGGATACAAGCACATTGATACTGCTTGGTGTTACGGTAACGAGCTGCAAATCGGTAAGGCTATCAAGGATTCTGGTGTCCCAAGATCTGAGATCTTCATCACTTCCAAGTTATGGGGTACTCATCACACTGACCCAGAAGGAGGTATTAAGAGAAGTTTGGAACTTTTGGGTGTCGATTATTTGGACTTGTACTTGATGCACTGGCCAGTCACTTTGAACCCTAACGGTAACGATCCAAAATTCCCAACCAAACCAGATGGATCCAGAGATCTTTTGGCTGACTGGAGTTTTGTCAAGACCTATGAATTGATGCAACCTTTGGTCGAGAAGGGATTGACTAAAGCCATTGGTATTTCTAACGTTTCTTTGAAGAATTTGAAGGTATTGTTAGATCTGCCAACTACCACTATTGTTCCTCTGGTCAACCAAGTCGAACTCCACCCATACTTGCCTCAACAAAAATTGGTCGATTTCTGCAAGAGTAAAGGTATCGTAGTCACCGCTTACTCTCCATTAGGATCGACTGGATCTCCATTATTTGCTGACGAAACTTTGGTAGAAATTGGTGAGAAATATGGAGTTTCCTCTGCCACAATCATGATCTCTTGGGCTATCTGGAGAGACACCGTTGTCTTGCCAAAATCTGTCAGTGCCAAAAGAATCGAGTCCAACTTCAAAGTTGTCGACTTGAAGGATGAAGATGGTGAAAAAATTAACCAAATTAGCGTCAAGAAGGGCATCCAAAGAACTTGTCAACCAAACTGGGGTGTTGTAGTCTTCAACGATGACGAATAACTACTCAAAGGTAAGATATAAATAACAAATATTAAAGTTTATTTTTGGAACAATTATAACTAGACATGAAAAAAATCAAGCCAAAGAACGCTCGTCTGCACTTTCGATATGTTGAGCCTCCAGATCCTTAATGTCGTTGTTGAAAGCATTTTCGTTTTTAACAGTAGAACGACAAACGTATCCTTTGAACTTTCTTGGTGGAACACCGGTGATGTACATTTCGTCGATTTCTTCATAAGATCTGTTGGCAGTTTCTGGCAAGTAGAAGTAGAAGTATACGACGGACAACAGAGAGCAACCTCCGAAAATAAAGTTGATAGACGAACCCATGTCGGCTTGATCGGCATTGAACATATATGGCAAGACAAATTGCCACATACATTGGAAGGCATAGTTGATGATAATAGCGGTAGAAATAGTCTTGGCTCTAAGACGAGAAGTTGGGTTTTCGGTGGCTAAAATATAACTGATTGGACCAATACCAGAGTTGTAGAAGAAGTTGTACATACAAATGAACAGCGAGGAGGCAACCAGGTAAGGTTTCTCTTTCTTCAAACCAACACCGGCAGTGACAATGTTCAAAATAGTAAGGGAGATCATGGCATACAACATGACAGCACGTCTACCAAATCTATCGACAATGAACCAAGATGCAATAACACCACTAATGGATAACAGTTGAGCTCCACAACTGATTTGATAAGATTCTTGAGTGGAGAAACCGGCTAATTCATAGTAGTATGTGGAATAAGAACTGATATAAGAGACACCAGACATTGGTTGCATGAAGAAAGGAGCAACAGCGGTGATGGTTCTCTTGATATTCAGAGATCTGAACAAATCCATGTAAGTACCTTCGATTTCAGAGGCAGATTGAGCTTCGACATAAGTTGTCTTAACAATAGCATATTGTTGTTGTGGTTCGACTTCTCCTCTGTACAATTTATGTAACAGAGCAAGAGCCTTTTCATCTTGACCACTCATGACAAGGTAGTATGGACTCTCTGGCATGAAAGGTAAGAAACAAAGGGAAGTGATACCGAAGATCCATTGTGGAATGAAAATAGATTGGTAAGACATTCTTGTGGTGTAAACAGAAGTGGTGTTGTTGATCAAGTAACAGATGAATGGACCAATACAAAGAGCCAAGTTAACGGAAGAAGATGCAACAGCTCTTAAAGCCAATGGAGTGATCTCACCGACATATGTAGTACCGGTACTGACAAGAACACCTAAGAAGAAACCGTTGAAGAATTTACCAATGAAGAAGACTTGAATGCTAGTGGCGACATACTCAATAGCAATACAAGGGATAGTCATGAGGGTAGCAAGGATAAGGATCCATTTTCTACCATACTTATCAGCAAAGTAAGAACCAACAAAGTTACCCAACAGCATAGTCAGAGATGGAGCACCACTGATAGCAGATTGCCATTTACTGTCAAGGACATAAGAACCTTCGTATTCATAACCGAAATCTTCTCTGAACTGAGGAATACTTAAGACCATACCACCGGCTTGACCATCGTAACCGACTAATACCATGACCCAAACAAGACCCAAGATCCACATAGCAGTCTTTGGGTAGGCTTTAAGGGCTTGCCATTTGGTCAACTCATGCTCCAACTTTTGTTGGATTCTGGCAGTCTCTTCCAAGGCAGATAAATCATGTTCAGTGATAGGCTTCTCTTTTAAAGCTTCCTGTACCATCAGGATATCTTGAGAGGTAACCTCGAGGTCAGCACTATGAATAGATGCTTGTGTGGTCATCTTTTTTTTTGGGAAATTATTCTAGGGATTGCAATAGGCAAGCAGAATATTGTTTGATTTGAAATTTTTTTTTAAAATCTGGGGAAATTGCTCCTTATTTTATAGATGATTTGAAGACAAAGACATTACCCCGACATTATCAGGTTACTCCAGAAAAAAGAAGAATCATCAAATGCAAGTAGTGCATATCATTCTCATGGGAATGCAGAATCAGGGCACCCCCACATTTTAAAAATCGGCTATTACCTTCGACCATATCCATGACAGACTTACTTCAATACTTGCTCGCACGTATCTTACCAAATTGGAATTTTTTCCTATACAAAAAAAAAAATTTCATAATGTTCCAAGCCTTTCGGTCCATTAATGTTTGCGAAGCTCGGCGCATCTTTGAGATTGTGAGGGGGTGACCTCGGAACAATGATCGAAGAAAATCGTTTTTTCTCCATTGCTGCGGTGAAATAAAGAAAAGAATAATGAGATTGCAAGTGAAGAGAGCTAAATCTTGATCGGGGTCCTTGAGAGTAACATACGATCTGAACATATATATGAAGTAAATTGACGAGAGGAAACGAAGAAATCATCAAGTAAAGCGAATTTTAACCATGGAAGAACAGAAGAATATCATTGAGGAGTGAGTATTTACGCCTACAGAAAGTGTCATCTTGAACAGCACTAACAAGGATCTTATCAGATGGAGTGTTTTGAAGGTGATGTATTTTCTCAAGTTGAGAAACATTACCCCTCCATTAGGACTCACCAAAGATGAGTTGATTGAATTTGCAGAGGGGAAGGCCTCAGTACCAATCACTTACGTACCGGTCACGAAATATATTTTGGAGAACTTGACTCATCAACAATTACTGAAATATTTGGAGCTGAGAGGCTACTGTGTACTTGGTAAGGCCAAGGTTATGCCAGTGGTTTCCGACGAATTGACCCAAAGGCTGCAAACTTACCTTTTAGAGTTTGCTTTGAATGACTTCAAAGAAAATATCGAGGGGAAGAATGAGGCCCAATTTCTGGATATCATCCCGAAGGTCATGGAATCTGAACTCGAACTGCCTATCACTTTGTTTAGAGAAGGTCAACCGTTCGACCAGTTCGATATTTGTTACAAAGAAATTCACTTGAATAGCCTAATCGAGCAGTTTAAGTCCGCCGATTCTAAATTATCGTCATTTTCGGATGACCAAAAAATAGAGTTTGCCAATAGATCTATCAGGTACCTCGTTCTGGGCAACTGAGATCAAATAACAAATTTTTGTCACCTCTTAACAACCAAGTATTGTAGGAACATCATTTTCCCGGAGGCTATTACTAGTGCGGGGTACATTCCTTAGTAATAGTCAATTTTTTCGCGGGGTACATACATAATTTCATCCGATCGCCAAATTTTCCGGAGAAGGAAATAAATTGAGCGCATGTATTTCATACGGAATAATCTTTGTCCGAGACCCCAAGGTATTGATCTCACCATTATTGCAGGTCCAAAGGCAAGTAGATGCGACGAAAAAGTATTCTCGATATATAATACAATATACGTTAGGAGTCATATTTCTGGGGTAGAAACCAATATTACCGAGTACAAGATGTCAAGATCCGATACCAAGTTCAAATCTTCGGTTATTAATGCCAGTCCCAACGAGGGACCATGGGAAGAATCCAAGTTCTCTCCAAAAGATCGTACTGTGTACCCTACTTCTATCTATAGAACTGAAGGAATCGTGGAGAATGCCGAAGCCTTAATAGGTTTCGACAGCAGTTCCACCACTTATTTGAAGAGTTCCGTTGCCTCCATCACTTTGGATTTCGGTTTCAACACTTGTGGTGTCTATGCTATTGAGTTTGGATCTGATTCCACCGAGGATCAAACTATCCATATCTCTTTTGCCGAGTCCAAACAGTTCATTGATAGTGCTGAAAGTGACAGATCCATGGATTTCTTCATTGACGACAAAACTTTGGAAGTTCCAGTAAGAAGCGGCATTTACGTTGCTCCTCTGGAAAAGCAAAGAGGTGCCTTCACTTATATGACTATTTCCACCAGAAACTGTACTGGAAAGGTAGCTATTAAGACAGTTAAGACCACTATGAACTGTATGCCATCTTTGGGAGACGATTTGTCCAACTATTCCGGATACTTCCACTCCAGTGATGACTTCATCAACACTATTTGGTACGCTGGTGCTTACACCGTTCAATTGGCTACTATTCCTACGAGAGCCGGAAGAACGATCGATTTCGTTATGCCAAAGACTGGTTGGTCCAACAAGGACACCTGTGGTTGTGGAGAGGAAGTATTGACTGACGGTGCCAGAAGAGACAGATCTGTTTGGTCCGGAGATCGTTTTGTCACTCAAACATCGGAAGCTATTGTGTTCAACTCTAAAGCCAGTCTTAATGGTGTTGATTGGATGCTTAAATTCCAAAATCCAAACGGTGAGTTCCCTTACGCTTGTCCTCCTATTCATGTATACGGATCTGACACATATAACCTTTGGACCTTGGTTGACATTTATGATGTCTACTTGAGATTAGGTTTGAAAGACAGTGTCTGGATCAAAGAAGCTTGGCCACAATGGTTGAAATGTATCGATTATCTGGCTGCTAAGGTCGATGAGAGAGGTCTTATGAAAGTTACAGGACCATTGGATTGGGGTAGACCTGTCTTGAGTGGACATCCTTTGTCTTTGAACTGTATTCTTTTCAAGCTGTTGAACTTGACTCTGGAATTAGCCACTAACGAGTTTGGTAACTCCAAATTGGCTTCTCAGTACCTCGAAAAAGCTGAGCTGTTGAAGAAGAGTATCAACTCGTCCTTATGGGATGAAAAAGCTGGTATGTACCTTGATACCGACGGTTCTGAGGTCCACCCACAAGACGGTAACTCTCTCGTTGTATTGTTTGGAGTTCTGCCAAAAGAAAGATATGATACTATTTCCGAGGGTCTTACCAAGAATTGGAATGAGTTTGGTGCCGTCAATATTGAAAGTGGGGGAATGATCTCTCCATTCCAATCTTCGATCGAATTGTATGCTCATTGTGCAGCTGGTCACCCAGAAAGATCTCTTGAGTTGATCAGACTTATGTGGGGTTACATCTGGAACTCTCCTTACAGTGTCAAGTCTTCTCTTATTGAGGGATACTTCAAGGACGGGTCCTGTAAATATCCATTTATCTTGTATGACCCATCTTATATTTCTCATGCCCATCCTTGGGCTTCTGGACCAACCACTTTAATGACCTATGACATTGTCGGTTTACAAGTCAATGACCCAACTCATAAGACATGGACCTTCAAGCCTCATGGTGTCTTCTGCAAAGATGGTCTTGAATTCGCTCAAACCGGTTTTACCACCAACATTTTAGGCTTTATTTCGGCTGGTTGGAATAAAATCAATGACAGCACTTTACAATTGGTCATTAACGCTCCTCAAGGTCTGAAGGGTTCTATCTACGTTCCAAAATCTTCAAAACCAGTCAAGGAAATATTTATAGATAATAAGGTATTGGAATTAGGATCCCTTGTCGAAGAAGAGGAATATTATGTCATCTCGGACGTCTCTGCTGGTGCCAGAGAAGTCATCGCTGTATATGCTTAAGAATATATAGGAGAATAAATAGAAAATATGGTGTGACTATGTGTCCATATCCCACAAATCCTTGTACTTAAAAGTAAAATGTTATGTCTCTCTCTACTAGATCAGGTTCTGGACTTCAAACATGGCAATGACAGGCCAGTTCCATCAACTCAACTAACCCCCCTTACCCTCGCCCTGAATGCACGACCTTTTTTTATCTAATCGGTCAAACAAACCCTCGATGCGCGAACTTAACCGTTTTAGGCAAGAAAGATCTCGTTTAAACTTTAAATATTGACTGACTAGCAATAGTAGGGATACAGACCATTGTGGAAGAGGTTATGGCTGTTGAAACATCTTCTGTAGCAGGGATCACTGCTGGCAGGAATCCATTGACTTACGATGCATCCAATCCAATTACTTTGTTTTTATTTCAAGCCGTTGTCATCATCACAGTATGCCAGATTATTCATTATCCGCTTTCGAAGATGAACCAACCGAAGGTGATTGCTGAGGTCATCACCGGTATTATCTTGGGTCCCTCAGTTATGGGACATATCCCACATTTCACGAGCACTGTTTTCCCCACTTCTTCTCTCCAAGGAATTTCATTAGTCTCTAATTTTGGCTTAATTCTTTTCTTATTTATTGTGGGGATGGAAGTTGACATACAATTTGTTAGGAAGAACTTGAGAACCGCTTTGACGGTCGGTATGATCAATATGGCGGTCCCATTCGGATTGGGGTGTCTCTTGGCTATAGGATTGTACAATGATTATGCCCAAGATAGTGGTATTAAGTTCTCCACATATCTTGTCTTTATTGCTGTCGCCATGTGTATTACTGCGTTCCCCGTCTTGGCACGTATCTTGACTGAATTGAGATTGTTGCAAGATAAAATAGGTACAATTGTGTTGGCAGCTGGTATAACCAATGATGTGGTTGGTTGGATGTTATTGGCTTTGAGTGTCACCTTGGCCAATGCCGAAAGTGGTGTCAATACTGTGTATATTTTACTCTTAATGCTTGGCTGGCTTTTGTTCATCTGTTTCCCTATCAGGTATACCTTACGATGGGCTCTTGTACGTACAGAAGAATTAACCCACGGGCCATCTCAATCCTTCACTTGTGCCATTTTGCTCGTCACTTTCATATCTGCATTCTACACCGATATTATCGGAATTCATCCGATTTTCGGAGCTTTCTTAATGGGTACTATTATTCCACGTGATAACGGATACGTGGTTAAATTAACAGAAAAGATTGAAGACTTGGTATCTGCAGTAATTATTCCATTGTATTTCACTTTGGCTGGTTTGAAGTGTGATTTATCTTCTTTGAATAAGGGAAGAGATTGGGGATACGTGATTGGAATTATCGTTATTGCCATGGTTGGTAAGATTGTAGCTGGAACTGCGGCTGCCAAACTCAATAAGTTATTTTGGAGGGAAGCTGTCTCTGTTGGTGTCTTAATGTCATGTAAAGGTATCGTTGAGATTGTTGTGTTAACGACTGGTTTGAATGCAGGAATCATTACTGAAAAAGTGTTTTCCATGTTCATTGTCATGGCTTTGGTTTGTACCTTCTTAACCTCCCCTTTGACCATGTTGGTTTATCCAGTAGCTTACAGAGAGAAGGTGAGAAGCTATCGTAATGGCGAGATCGACTGGGATGGCAACAAACGTATCAAGGATGAAGACAAATCTTTATCTGACATTGATCTCAATTTCAACATCCAAAGAATTATTCCTGTTGTGGAAAGCTCCAAAGATGTAAGTGATATTATCAGAGTCTTGCATCTGATTGGTGATGGTACCAAAATATCCACATTTGCTGTTTCATTGAAGAAGTTAACTCAAAGATTAACTGATATCATCGCCGCTTCTAGTCAAATTGGGGATATCGATGAAGATAAGAAACATTCTCATTATTCAGATTCCTTACTTTTAATTCTTAAAGTGTTCTGCGAGTTCAACGGGACCATATTTGATTCAGCATTGAGAATGTATTCTGAGGGAAGCAAAGTGTCCACTGTATCTGATTTATCTCACAGCTTGTACGATTTGTTGTTATTACCTATTTCTAGTTCTGTAGATAAGGTCGAGATATCACAGTTGATCAAGAGTATTAGATGCAATTTGGCCTTATTCATGAACAATCTGAATCCAGTTCTTGTCGATAATTCCGATATTGAATCCAATGAAGATGACACCCTCCATTCTGTGATTTCAAGTACTTCTAACTCATCTGGTTATGACAAGATGATACTTGTATTATCACAAGAAAATGCCTCCGTAGACATGCTTGCAGCTCACATTTTTATTCAAGTTTACCGTTCATTGGCAAAACTAGTAGAAGTTGAAATTCATATCATGTCCCCAAGAGATCTGATACCACCAGAGAACATTCGAAGCATTAAATTATTGGAGAAAGAGTTCCCTGAGGTTGAACTTCTGTTCTCAAATGAGCTTGACACCAATTTCGTAAACTCCATTTTTGAAAACGGTAAAGGAACTACTAGCTCATCTTGTTTGGTGGTAAGTAACATTTTTACCTCAAATGTGAATAACAACTTTTCACTTCTTTCTAAATGTCAGCAGAGACATTGGAATCTGTTACTTTGCCATAATAATTTCAATAAGGAATGAGCTTCAACGGTTTACAAACGCTCAGAACAGCGATGAATTAACTTTAAAGGTATTTCTATTGATGCTTTATCTATAAACAAGGTATATCTCTAATCAAAGTTCTTCTGCACTTAAATCCCTCTTAATCTTGAAAGGTTTACCTCTCCAATCAATACTATGACCACACATGGCAGAAATCCAGATAGGCAATGCTAAACATTCTCTATATATCCAGAACTTTGTAAATTGGCCAATTGCCTTGGGGGTTTGACCTGAAAATTTCCTAGATAATTCTAAATATTGGTGTCTATCGATACAGAACCAGAATAAGACATGAAGGATGAAGAATTTCAAACTGAAATTCGAGTTGAAAAAGAGTGTCGACACCGCAAAGGATCCATAAACACCACTTAAAAGACATTCAGTCGTGGGTTCTAATAATGTAGCAGCCAAAACCATATATTTACGTACTCTCAACCATCTTATTCTCCTGTCACAATAATCGCGCACAGTATTACAACCCCCCAAAGGTTGAATAACCAGATCACCGGTCATAGCAGTTCTACTTTGACAGTGGTCCCAAAGGGCTATTCCGATCATGTTATCCTCACCAATGTATCTGGAAAATAATCTCAACCCATTTCCGGGATTTTGCGAGTAAAAAGCCGCATCCGATTCAAGATTCCCAGATTTCCCATCTTGACTAGGAGAATGACCTTCACCGATCTTGGCGACGGCAAAATCCAAGTCAGACTTTCTATAGAGATTGGATTTACCATTTACACACGGTCTAAGGTTCACCTTATTAATGGCGACATAAAATTTGGAATGGGATGTGAGCATGAACATTTCATCACAATGTGATCCGTGATTAGAAGGTTGTTGCTCAATAGTGGCTACAGCCAACGGCAAGTGATGGACCAAAGTGACCTTTTTATTGGTCTTCCGTCCATTATCAGTGCCATTGACCAAAGCACTAACAGAACGAGCCAAAGTGCCAGGACGAACCTTGACATTTGAATCCAATACCCAAACTATATCGAACTTCAGCTTAGAATACCCCTTCAGCAAATTATTAATTTTAGGATTAGGCCCATAATGATCCCTACCGATAAGTATCGAGGAAGAGATGTGGGGGTACTTAGCACACAAGTCCTTGACCAACGGAATACATGGATCATTATCTTCGGCAATACAAAATATGATCTCGAATTTGTCCCGTGGATATTCTTGTAAAAAACTACTCTCCAAACATAACTGCATTTGGGGGTCTATTCCTTTCAATGGTCTAAGGATAGACACGCCCTCACATGATTTAATGGCCATTTCTTCCAGATCCAGATCTTCCACAGCTCCGACTTCCAAATCTCCTTCATTATTCGTAAACTTCCATATTATCTCGGTGAACCCATACATAGATAACGATATCACCACTATATATAGCACAAGACACGCTATGGCGGCAAGCAACAACCAGCTGTTTTGGCGCAAATAATCCTCTTCTTCTCCCATCTCTATCACACTGCACCTTATCGCCCCAATATAATACCCCAAATACGTCAAGATATCCACTATCATCTCTGCCTACGGTCCAGTGCTCTTCCCTCTGGTTCCTTAAAACCCCAGCAGGTGAAAAAAAAATTTCAACGTGTCTTCGAGGTAATTTTTTCGCTTAATAAACCGAAGAGATCTCGTATGAAACGAGGCTTATTACGGGGACTAAATAAATATCATCACGATTCATTATATAAAGGTATATATCAATGCAATTGGAGCTCAAGACCGGCCTTGAACTCTCTAATTTCGTTAGGGATCTCCACATAGTAATTGGTCAAGTCGTCCAACTCGGTGTACAACGACTCGTAACAAGACCGTAATTTGGACTCGAAACCAGGGGAGTTTTCGTATTCTGCTAAGGACTCACGATGAGCCCAGATGTGGTTGAATACCTTATAGATGGAATAAATATTGTCGTTAACCAACGAGTAATTGTCGATGGCATGTTTGAATGAAGGTTCACAGATCAATCTGGTGTAGTATTTGGTTGGAACAACATCAATGATGGAGCTCATGTAGGTGTTAATTTTGGTACCGGATAATTTGAAAGCTTGATTATCGATCACTTTTAAGGCCAAACCGGGTAAATCACAATTGAATAAAAATCTTACTAACTCAAGGAGTAAAGGAGTTTCCAATTTCAATGATTCCTTAAGTAAAGTTTCTTTGGCCAATCTCACCAAATTAGTCTTGTCTCCATACATGAAAGATAATTGGACTAATTTGGCGAATGTCAATGTCGTCTCGACAGAAGACACATTACTGATCAAATTTACTAAATTGGAGTCGGTATGGATAATACTAGAATCGAAATCTTTTCTAACCAGAGCGAAATACCAAAATTTGTGGGCGAGTTCGATCTCATTAGCGTCACACAGCTTGTCTACAAGGATCATGATCGAATTCACAGGTAATTTAGGCATCCATGGGATGGCATCGAATTTCTCCATTGTTTGGTAAGCATTTCTGATTAATCCAATCTCTGCTAAACCAACAATAAACGAGGAAATTAATGGCTGAATATCCTTCTCCATACCAGATTCAGATCTAATGCTAAGAATGACTTGGTCCAAGATCTTAGAAGCAGTTTCGACTTGATTACAAGCGACCAAAGTTCTAATCAACGAAGAATAAACTTGGAGTTGATGTTTCATGAGAGATGATCCAGCTACCGACTTGAATTGAGAATAAAGTTCAATGGCAAGACCAGCATCTCGGGAATGTCTGCATAAGTTGATCATTCCCAAGTAGTATAAAATATTATTATGACCCAATTTACCAGCCATTAACTGCGAGAATGACTTCAAGTTTTCATGGCCAGCATATTTGACCAAATTTTGACAAACCAACAACTTCTCATACAACTTTTCGTCAAAGTTATAGTTTTTAGAACTACTAACGTTGAATAATTCATTAGCAATCTTGAAATATTGCTCAGCTTGAATGGAATCCTTGGCCAAATGAGATTTAATACTTCCGTTAAGTAACGGTAAGATTGTTCTTTCTAAAGTCTTTTGATTTGGAGTCACACTATTGGCCAACATATCAGAATAAACATTCATCAATAAGGTCAAGTTTTCCTCGGTAGTCTCGTTGACATTTGTACGTAATGGAATGGATTCTAATACCACGTTGTAAGTGGCCAAAGTAGGTACTATTTCTTTGGATTTGAGACGGTTGTATAATGCTAAAATTTCGTTATTTCTACCTTGAGATTGGAGATGAGTCATGGTCAGATGGCTGAAAGTGAGAGTGTCTTCGGCAGACATAGGAATATCTTCTATTTCAGCCTCCAGATCAGCTGCCAGATCGACAGCCAGATCAGCACAAACCTCAACAGCTTGTAAAACCCCAGTCTCATCACCTTCCTTCACCTCCTCCATCTTTACAAGTTCCAGTCTCAGTCTCTGGAAATTAGCCTTAATAAACTCATCACTCTTGATCTTAATGGTCTTAGTAGTATTGGTGTTCGATCTACGTAAAGTCAACGTCGTGAACTGATCGGTAATACTATCAATACTAATATTAACATGACCATTCTTATTCACCTTATGAGCCGCCTTCTTCAACCAGATTCTTGACTCCTTGTCAGTCTGATCAGCCGACTGGTTGCTATTATTATTGTTGGTGTTGTGTAAAAACGAAGGATCAAACACTATAAAACTGCTCGAAGACGAAGTAAGGTTAGGAAACAGCTGAGCTGTCGATGACGACCTTCTCGAACTAGCGCCTAAAATGCCATCAAACACAACAATCTTCTGCTGACCCATATAACTAGGGTCGAAGAACGAGTGAGATGCATTCGTCTTTGTAGTCGAGTATCTAGAGAAGCTTGTTAACGTCTTGAATACCATGTTTTCTTACTCTTCAGTATAAATCACTTAGACTAAGGGGTGTAAATATATTCAATTTTTCAAAACCCTTTGCAAAACGCGGGACAAGATGGGCTTTGGACGAGCTTTACTATTTAACGAGCTGTGATTGGCTGAAATTTCTGCGCAAATTTTTATAACTATAACTTCCACAACAGGAAACTACCTCTTTAAGTAAACATATATCCTAACCTCATTCTGCCATTACGTGCCAATAATCTTTCTCGATTAAGTAATTGTAAACAAATCTTCTGCAACAAAAATGTAAACAAATCTTTAGAAATGGATCAGGCGCCCATCTTGGAAATTTTTTTTTCCTCCTTTAATTCTTGAATTGAATTGATCTTTTGGAGAGATACAATTGATATTGATATTGAGAGATAGTTAATCGATCATGAGAGAAGTTATTAGTGTTAACAGTGAGTAATGAGATGATTTGTGAAAGAGCGCCGTTGATTGGACTGATGGTTCTTCTTCCACCTCACCCCTTACCAAGTTACTAACGCGTTATTTAGTCGGACAAGCCGGTTGTCAAATTGGTAACTCGTGCTGGGAGTTGTACTCTTTAGAGCACGGTATTGGAGCCGATGGATATTTACAAGAAGGTTTGACCAAACCAAAGGGAGGTGAGGAAGGTTTCTCCACCTTTTTCAGCGAGACCGGTTCAGGTAAATATGTTCCAAGAGCTTTATACGTTGATTTGGAACCAAATGTAGTAGACGAAGTTAGAACTGGTAAATACAAGAACTTCTTCCACCCTGAGCAGTTGATCACCGGTAAGGAAGATGCTGCTAACAATTATGCCAGAGGTCATTACACCGTAGGTAGAGAATTAATCGATGAGACTTTGGAAAGATTGAGAAAGATGTCCGACCAATGTGAAGGTTTACAAGGTTTCATCTTCTCTCATTCTTTGGGTGGTGGTACCGGTTCCGGTTTCGGTTCCTTATTATTGGAGCAATTATCTATTGATTTCGGTAAGAAATCTAAGTTGGAATTTGCCGTTTACCCAGGTCCAAAGATGTCCACTTCCGTTGTCGAGCCATATAACACTGTCTTGACCACTCATACCACTTTGGAACACGCTGACTGTACATTCATGGTCGACAATGAGGCTATTTATGACATGTGCCGTAAGAATTTGGATATCCCAAGACCAGGTTTCAGCAATTTGAACAAATTAATCGCTCAAGTTGTTTCCAGTGTCACTGCTTCTTTGAGATTTGACGGTTCTTTGAACGTTGATTTGAACGAATTCCAAACTAACTTGGTCCCATACCCAAGAATCCATTTCCCATTGGTTTCTTACGCTCCAGTTTCATCCAAGAGTAAATCTAACCATGAAGCTCACTCTGTTTCCGAGATCACTGCTGCTTGTTTCGAACCAGGAAACCAAATGGTCAAATGTGATCCAAGAAACGGTAAATACATGGCTACTTGTTTGTTGTACCGTGGTGACGTTGTCAACAGAGATGTTCAACAAGCCGTTGCCACCATCAAGGCCAAGAAGACTGTTCAATTGGTCGATTGGTGTCCAACTGGTTTCAAGATTGGTATTTGTTTCCAACCACCAACCTACGTTCCTGATGCCGACATGGCCCAAACTTCAAGAGCTCTTTGTGCTTTGTCCAACACCACTGCCATTGCATCTGCTTGGTCTCACATTAATGCCAAGTTCGACTTGATGTACAAGAAGAGAGCTTTCGTTCATTGGTACGTTGGAGAAGGTATGGAAGAAGGTGAATTTACCGAAGCCAGAGAAGATTTGGCCGCTTTGGAGCAAGATTACTTAGAAGTTGGTGCCGACTCCTATGATGACGAGATGGAAGGTGCTGAATATTAAGCATACTTTCAATTCTGTTTGATTTTTTTTATTAGTTTTTGGGAATGAGGTCTAATTTCTTCCATATCTTTTTCTATTATTATACCTTTTTTTGTTGTGCTTGATTTTACTTTGGTTTTATCTTAGTACTGTATGAATATATATACAGATTTTAAATGATGTAGTTGAAAAGAGAGTAGTGAGAGTAGTTAGACTAGTCAATGCAGTAGTCAGACTAGTCAGACTAGTCATATAGTCAATATAGTCAATGTGGCAGTGTAGTAAATGAAGTCAATATGGTAGTTCAGTGTGGCCAATGGTGAATACAGCTATTGTGGCACTAGTCTAGTGGTGTTTGCGCTCAGCCCCACTCACCACAATCAATCTCCATTTAATCTCTCAACGGTCCAGCCCTTCCTTCTGCTCACCGTTAATGCGCGTTTTTAAGATAACGAAAACGAACTTGCCCTTTTCTTTATCTTGTGCCGCACATTTGCCCTTGTTGCTCAACAAATACGAAAACCAGAAGATGCGGCTCTTTTATACTGGTGCTTTTTCATTTGACAGTGATGAGTCATACCTGCGGGTTAGTATATAAATTCATGGGATCCATGTACCGCAATTAGCCGCGCTCTGCACCGTATATAAAAGAAGCCAATTTCGCAAATCCAATATCTTTTAATATCTCTTGATATCTATAGTTTATTCTTGCCACATTGCTATCAGGTATTACATAACAAGGTGGTGAAATTGAAGAGCTTGATGGAATTTGAATGAGCTCCTCCGTCAACTCCATCAACATCCTTTACTCGTAGAACGTAGACTAACAAGGTTACTGCTCCTGGTACATTCAGCCGCATTACCTTGCTTCTTTGCTCCACTATTTCCGGTTCAATTGAGCCTAAAACCGGTTTTTTTTCCTTACACCTTTTATCTTTTGACATTTATGCACAGAAAGGGCAGATCTCAATAAGGAAAGTTTTTCGTGCCCCTCTTTGCATTCTTTCTTCCCCCCTTTTCACCTCACCTTTTCCCCCCTTTTCCCATATATAAGAAGAAAAACCCCTTTTCAAACTCTTTCACTTAAAGACTTCAACTATCATCAATTAAACAACACGTAAAAATTATATACTAATTTTTACAACCAGATCATAGTAACTAAGAGCTCACTGCCAACTCCACCACTCACCATTCGGACATTTTTTAATGAATCCTTAAGTTTGAAATCAGCAAATAAAAAAATGAATTTCAACGTTGAAATAGACGACAGGGACCCCCTGTCTGGGTCTTGCACCAGGACAGCAAGTACCATTAGCAGTGCTATCCAATCCAATGTGACTAGAGAATCGTCAATTTCAGGTTTCTCATCTCTTTCCAACGAATCCTCGATCTCATGGGGTTCTATTTATAACCAACAAGGCCGTAGCGCCAGTTACGATATTTTACCGTCGTACCAAATGCATCAAAATATATTGAACAGACCACTTAGTTCATCTAGTGAAGAGGATCTTTCTTCTGATATGCTCCCTTCATATTCACTCACCAGCGCTTCCAGTGTTTCCACTCCATCGGAGGAGTCAAATTTCGTAGACTTACACGAAGGCTCTGTGTTGAACAATATCCATTCCATTCCAGTCATCATGTCTCGTAAGGAGATTAAGATATCTATTGATATCGAAGGTGACGCACCATATTATACCAACAACGATTTGATTAGAGGTTCGGTTACTATCGAAAACTTATCAAACGTTGATATATCTTTTAGCATGTTTTATGTCACTTTTGAAGGTGAAACAACCAGAAACAGACTTGATAATTCCGATTTATCTCGCCTGAATAAAGTTGAAACTTTCTTAAGAATGGTTGACCTCGGAGCCGGCTGGACCGACGCTGACGCTAGCTCTTTGTCTCACCATTATGACCCAGCATCCAAAACCATCATTGGTTTACCTAGTGATCGTATTTTAAGACCCCACCTGAAATATCAAAAGCAATTCCACTTTACTGTGCCGCAATCTGCTATTCATTGTGGGGCCTGTGTAAACTCTCATTTCGATTTACCTCCTACCTTCGGTTCTGAAAAATTAAGATCCGATGATTCTGTTTTATCCGATAAATTGTACAAAAAATTCCAATACGAAGATCTTGCGGGAAATTCGCATTCTATTAGTTATTCTGTTAATGCTAGATTGCTCGTCTTATCTAAGACTGTCGACAGAAAGTACATGATCAAGGGATCTTCTAAAAACACAATCAGATTGATCCCAAGAAAACAAGAACAGGAGCTGTATGAAGAATTCAAAGTTTCACCAGCTTATCAAATACGTCACCTTCTGTCTAGAATCAAGAATGATTTGAGAGACACCCAAAACACAATCGACGCTCTTTCACAAGATGGTCGTTTATTGGTTTATGATCGACCCTATTCAGACTCGTCTGGGGCGGCGACTGGAGAGGGGGAGAGTAGAAGAAAGTTTGATGATTCAAAATCGCGAAACCTTTATGTGGAGCGATGTCTACAAGAAGCATCAGACACTTCTGGAAGTACTTTAGATATCGATGAAATGCGTTTGAAGGCAACTCTGGAGAAAGATTATCGATTCTTCCGAAGGAAGAAAAAGAAATCGACTTTGTTCCCTAAATTACGTGCTTCAAAGTCTAGTTCTTCCACTTGTTCTTCTTCCTCCTCTGCCTCTAACGCCTCCCTGGACGGCGATCCTGCAAGATTACGCAATTCCACGGATAGTGATCCGGAATCGTATTCTTTCAGATTGTCCAGCGATTTGAATACTCCTTTGGTTATTGATTTTGACCTGTTAAAATCCTCGTTTTCGACGAAGCCACGACAAGTCTCTATCCCATTAACCTTGGATTTCAATTTAATCAAGCCATCGTGGTCTGATTTGGATTCATCTTTCCTAGATCAACTTTGTAAAACAGACCCAGAAGTAGATTTATATGTTGTAAATGTTTATTCTCGAGATGCACCAATTCCTGTCGAATTAGATCCGGGTTGGTTTGAATCAAAAGCCATCTTTGCAGATAAAATACAAAAACAATTCAGAGAATTCGCAAGAGATATAGGTCGACTTCCGAAAGGAACTCAAATGTCAGGTGACACACTTCGACAATTAAAAGGTATGAACCAAATGTCATTTGATTTAGGGGCAATCCATAAACTGTTCAAAGTTGAAGCTTCTCATAGGTCCAAACAAGATCTTGATAAATCAATTTCCAGTTTAAAAATGCATCTTAAATTAAACCTTGACCCATCGGCTCTAAAATCTAAAGTCTTATTACCTGATTTCCAGAGTTGCTATTCAAGTAGACTCTATTTCTTGAGACTCAAATTTTCTACATCCAATTTGCCTAGCGAATATGATATCGATTATGATTCCCAGACAAACGATGTGCTTAAATCATTAGAAGGAAATTACAAATTTTATTTGGATGTTCCTATTAGTATTAAGAAGATGTGAACGGTTTCGGTCCCAATTCTATCTTTTTATTACTAACAAAGTGTACAAATTAGAGGTTTATCCCTAATGTATACGCAATCCCTTCAGTTAAAAATGAATTCAACATGAATCATTTTAGCTTGAATCAATTCACTTCATAGAATTCAATTTCTTGAAGTTCAGCTTAGAGCTCAGCTAATCGGCTAATAGCTCAATCAAACCACAAGTTTATCAGAAAATTACAAAAAGCCCAAAAAAACTGAAAAATCACTAAAAACCCCTAAAAAAAGTTATACTATGCGTTATTATATACATTTTATTTGATATTTATATGGATCAGATTTACGATGGAAAGCACAATTATGATACTCTGAATCTAACGTTGCAGAGTATTTACGTACTTCTCGGTTGTGTCTCTGATAAGTCAGATACTATTCTCTCCAGAGTGGTCCTGGAGCATGAGATCTTAGTAATAGATATTTGACTATTAATTATTGTAGGAAGTAGAGTCCAGTAGAAAGAGAAGAAGAGGGGAGAAGAGAGGAGAGGGGGAGAGTTATTGTGATGTCAGAGTAGTAGCTCACTGGTATTCATACACCCAGCTGTTACTGCTCTAATTTTCTCTACTCTACGCAGCTGTCAGAGCTCTACCTTATACTTAGCTCTACCTACTTGCTGCCCAAACAAAGTGTTGAGCACAGCTTAAAGAGTATGCGCAGAAAACCCATACTAATTATTTCTTGCATACAAAATTTCAATATATTTCACTACATAGCGCGCGCAAATTGTACTGAGTACGGCTAAGTAAATCTAAGCTAAGCTTTACTAACATTAGCTAGCAAATAACAAGACCACCTCACAACAGAAGTAGGCACCAACAAACCCTTAACAAATCAATTGGATCATCTACTTTACCATCCAGTTCATTATTGGAGTGCCGTGTCAATGTCTTACCCATTCTGTAATCCCTGTTAGCCCTGTAAGCCCACTGTGTACTCCCTATTAAATTCCCTATTAATTCCCCTATTAATTCCCCTATTAATTCCCTTATTAGCTTCCCTCTCAATCCCTGTCCTCTATTTTCCTACCCCTTTCCTTTTTTCGTTCCCCTTTCTTCATTTTTGCTACCTCTGTTTGTTTTTTCGTATTTTGCCACAACCGCGTCTCGCGTTAACCTATGAAAAAAATAAAACGCGTTCAACCCCCTTTAACATCCTCCTCTCGAGCTAATTGACTCGATTCAATCCATACGCCATGGCTAAAAAATCAGATAAATTCGCCAGGTTCAAAGCCGCGAGAGCTGCAAAGTCCAGTCTCGCCGTTTATGAAGACGATCAATACGGTGCCGAAGACTATAACTTATATGATGAGGTAGATGAAGACGAATACCGAAAACATAAAAGAGATCAATTATTAAAGGATGATTTCGTGGTGGATGACAACGGTGAAGGTTATGTCGACAATGGAGTTGATGAATGGGCTACAAATCACAACTATTTCAGCGATGAGGACGATGACGCCGATGTTTCTAAAGACGGGGGCGATGACGGCGCTAACGCCAAAAAGAAGGAGAGGAAAGTGAAAAAGGCCGGCGGTTCAATTAACCTGCTTCTTAAATCAAGCGCCGAGAATCAGGAGAAGAAAAGAGTCGATACTTCCACTGTAGATGACATTTTGAACGATTTCGACTTGAAACCAGTCGTTTCCAAGTCGACTTTCACCGGCGGTTCTTCTGTCAAGAAAAGTAAAAACAATATTTTCAGCTCTTTCCATACTTCCGCGGAAAAGAAGAGACCAATCAATATGTTTAGTAGAGAACTTCAAGATGAAGATGATCTTTCCAGTAAAAAGCTGAAATTGAGTTCTGATCTGGACTATTCTAATGATTATTCGATGATGTCTGATGATCTCCCACCTTCATCTCCTACTAAGGCCGTTCTTTCTACTAAAAAACAGCCTTCTTCACCTCTTAAAGCCGAGCCAATGGATTTGGATGAAGAAGAAGATGAAGAGGAGGAAGTTTTAGTCAGTAGAAGACCAAGAGCTGCTGCTGCCAATGTCTCGAGAACTGTCAATTTGTCCGCTACTAAAGAAGTCAAGAAAGAACCACTTAGTGATACTTCATTCGACCAAAGTTCACCAGAAAAGATCTCCCCAACTACTACTACTCAGAAAATCTCACCAGAAGACATTGTAGAATTGGATGAGGATGAAGAAAACCCATCTTTCAAATTCTTCTGGCTCGATTACGCAGAAGTTGATCATTCTTTACTTTTATTCGGTAAAATTTTGACCAAGAACAATGAGTTGGTCTCGGGAATGGTCCAAGTTAACAATTTAGCCAGGGAATTGTACTTCCTTCCAAGAAAATACCGTAAATCCATGGATGAGGACGACGATGAGAGTGAGGATCAAGAAGAAGTGGGACCTATGGATGTTCATAAGGAAATTGTTCCTTTGATTTTGGCCAAATATGGTTTGAATTCGATCAGACTGAAACCAGAAGTAAAGAAATATGCTTTCGAACTCCCTGGGATCCCAAGAGGTGAGACCGAGTACTTGAAATTGTTATTACCATACAAGACCCCAAAGAATTCTAGAATAACATTGCCTGCTGATTTAGAAGGTGAGACTTTCAGCCATGTCTTTGGTTCGAACACCAATATTTTTGAATCCTTTGTGTTACAAAAGAATGTAATGGGTCCATGTTGGTTGGAGGTTAAGAATGGTGATTTCGAGAGATTACAAAACACTTCCCATTCCAAGGTTGAAGTCGCCATTGACAATACCAACAACATTCAAGTCTTAAAGAGTCAATTACCACCTCCTGCTTTGAATGCAATGAGTCTTCACGTTGAAAAATGTTTGAATACCAAAGAAAACAAACAAGAAATTGCCGCTGTTTCTTTGGCCATCTATAACGACTTGCCACAGGATGCTCCAATTCCAGAAGATATTGAACCAGATCAAATCATCACTTTAGCAAGAACAATCAACGGTGTTTTCCCTCCAGGTTTGGTCCCATTGGCTAAGAAGCAAAACTTCCCATTGAGAACTTTCAACAACGAGAAGACTTTACTCAACTGTCTTTCTGCCTTGGTCAAGGTACATGATCCAGATCTCTTCATTGGCCATAAATTAGAATCTATTTCATTGGATTTATTGGTCCATAGATTGCATGATTTACAGATCTCCACTTGGTCTTGCTTTGGTAGAAGAAACAGAAAGACTTGGCCAGACAGATTTGGTTACCAAAAGAATTTAAACACTCTTCAAATCAGAGAGATTTTCCAAGGTAGATTGTTATGTGACATTGCCAACGAATTAGGTCAATCTTTGACTCCGAAATGTCAATCGTGGGATCTTCTTGAGATGTATGAAGTTGTTTGTAAGAAGAAATGTATCAGTTTGGAAGTCAACTTCAATAACCCAAAGGTCACAGAAGATGCCAACACATTCATGATCCACTTACAAGAAGTTCTGAGTACTTCTTTGAGATCTGCCGAGATCGCCTTCTCCACTCAAATCTTGTCTCTTTCGAAACAATTGACAAACCTTGCTGGTAATTCTTGGTCTCATACTTTAGGTGGTACACGTGCTGGTAGAAATGAGTACATTCTTTTACACGAGTTCTCCAGAAATGGATATATAGCCCCAGATAAAGAATCTCGTTACACCAAGAATGCCACCAAAGAAATCAATGAGAATGAGGAAGATGATTCCACTGCCACTTCTAACAAAAAGGCAAAGTATCAAGGTGGTTTGGTGTTCGAACCAGAGAAAGGTTTACACAAGAACTACATTTTAGTGATGGATTTCAACTCTTTGTACCCAAGTATCATTCAGGAGTTCAATATCTGTTTCACCACTGTTGAGAGATCATTGACTAACCCAGATGAGTTGCCAAATGTCCCAGATCATGAGGCTTCTCAAGGTGTCTTGCCTAAATTGTTGGCTACTTTAGTTAGTAGACGTCGTGAGGTCAAGAAATTACTTAAAGATCCAAAGGCCTCTGCCTTTGAGAAGGCTCAATATGATATCAAGCAACAAGCTTTGAAATTGACGGCCAACTCGATGTATGGTTGTTTGGGTTATATTTATTCGAGATTCTATGCTAAGCCATTGCTGATGTTGGTCACCAACAAAGGTAGAGAAATCTTGATGGATACCAGACAATTGGCTGAAAGTTTGGGATTACGTGTTGTGTATGGTGATACCGATTCTGTCATGATTGATACCGGATCTCAAGATTTCAAAGAGCTGTTAAGAATTGGTGATGATTTCAAACTCAAGGTTAATGAACGTTACAGATTATTGGAGATCGACATTGATAACGTTTTCAAGAGAATCTTGCTTCATCTGAAAAAGAAGTACGCTGCCATGAACGTCTCTTACGTTGATGGTAAAGAAGTGACTACTTTAGAGGTTAAGGGTTTGGATATGAGAAGAAGAGAATATTGTCAACTTTCCAAAGAAGTGTCCACATTCATTTTGAATAAATTATTATTAGATGAGGACGATGAAGAGACTCTGAATCAAATTTATTCATACTTGGAGGACGTGACTGCCAAAGTAAAACTGAACGAGTATAGAGTGGACAAATTTGCCATTAATACTCGTTTATCAAAGGATCCTAAGCAGTATGCTGCTCTGAAATCTATGCCTGCAGTACAGCTGGCTTTGAGATTGAGGGAACAAGGTAAGATCGTAAAGGCTGGTTCTGTGATTACTTTTGTTATCTCGAAAGGTGATGACGATAACGTCCCAGCAGCAGAAAGAGCAAGACTGTTGCAAGAGATGATGTCCAATAAGCTGTTACAAATTGACCCTGAATATTACTTGGAGAAACAAATCTACGCTCCAGTAGAAAGATTGGTAGAGAAAATTGAAGGTATTGATCTTGTAAGAATTGCCACTTCATTAGGTCTTGACTTTAGAAAATATGAACAGCGTGCTCGTTTATCTTCAAATGATCCTCTGAACAAGTTACAGCCTTTAGAATCGACTATTTCAGACCTGGAGAGATTCAGAGACCTGCAATTCTTGGAATTACAATGTGGTTGTGGATCGAAATTCAAATTTGGAGGTATCATGAGCTCCAAAGATTACCAAATAACCCACCGTGGAATCCAATGTAGTAGATGTTCTCATGATTTGAGTTCTTTAAGAGTGAATTCGCAATTGGAAAGAGTCATCAGAGCCCATATCTCCATGTACTACTCTGGATGGCTTGTATGTGATGACTCGACTTGTGGAATTTCCACCAGACAAATCTCCGTTTATGGAAGACGTTGTATCGGTGTAAGTGGTAAGGCCCATGGCTGTAAAGGTATCATGAGATATAGATATTCCGATAAACTGTTGTACAATCAATTACTCTATTTCGATTCCATCTTTGATGTCGAGAAGGCCAAAAAGAAGGAATTAAAACCTTTACAAGAATTGTCCGAGGAAGAGTTGAACGAGTCAAAGGAGAATATCAAACAACCATTGAGCGATGCTCAATTGGCTCTGCTAACAGAACTGAATAGAGACAACTTCAACATCTCTAGAGGGGTTGTTGAGAAGTATTTGAACGACTGTGGTCGTCGTTATGTCGATATGGGTGGAATTTTCAGTTTCATAACAACTTCTAAATAGAAATAATAAAAATTAGCTACCATTGAATAGCCATGTATCCCCAATTTAGTATCTACATCAATTTAAAATCAAACCAAACTGAAATAAATTAAATTTTACCTATATAAGAGAATGTGTACTCAACACAATTATAAAATGACAAAAAACATGGAGGATTAGAGTCCGACAACTTAGACCTTGTCAGAGGCATCAGCAGAAGAGTTGAGTTGCTCATCGAGGTTGTTGATGTTGTTGAAGTTTTGCTTAGATGGGTCAACTTCACCGTGGTACTTCTCGGAGATCTCTTCCAAGGTCATTCTCTTGGTTTCTGGGATCAACAAGGTGGTGAAACAACCGATCAACATGAACAAAGCAAAGATTTCCATGACGTGAGGCAAGAAACAGTTCTTGTCGTCAGCGGCACAACCGTGGTTGATCAAAGTACCAATGGCAGTTTGGGCAATGATGGCACCAACCTTACCGGAAGCAGCAGAGATACCGTGAGCAGTAGATCTGTATCTGGTTGGGAAACATTCACCTGGAACGATGAAAGTGGTGGTGTTTGGACCAAAGTTTTGGAAGAATTGGGCCAAGATATACAAGGCCAACAAACCCTTTTCACCCAACTTGTGGTAAGCGAAACCAATGACACAGAAGATGACGGTCAAAAGAATGAAACCCATCAATTGAATTGGCTTTCTACCAACAGTGTCAAGAGTAGCAACAGAGAACCAGTAGCCTGGGATAGTACCAGCACAAACCAAAATCAAGTTACCAGCAGCAGAGTTGTACAAAGAGTGGTAAACGTTCTTGGAAGACAGGTAACCAATAGTTTGCAAAATAGTGGCAGAGTTCAAACCCAAACCGTAGTAAGCAACATCCAAAGTGAACCAAGACAAAGCAGTACCAATCAAGATTCTCATGTGCTTCCATTGGTTGAAGTGATGAGTGAAATCAGCCCAAGAAGCCTTTGGCAAGGATGGAATATCGTTGATAGAACCAATAGAAGCAATGTCTCTCAAGACCTCAATGTCCTCTTGGTCAGCATTACCGAACTTACCGGAAACGAACTTACCAGTGTCAGCAGAAGCCTTGTTGATGTCCAGCTCAACATCCAAAGTATATCTTGGGGATTCTGGGATGGTCAATCTGAAGTACAAAGCAATAACACCTGGAACACAACCGAAACCGATCAAAATTCTCCACATTTGGTCACAGGCCTTGATACAAGCTGGACCACACTCAGCGGCGGTGTTAGCGTCGATCAAAGAAGATTTGTAACCTCTAACAGAGATAATGGCAACGATACCGGCAAGCAATTGACCCCAACCTTGGTTGGCGAAAACAGCACCCATAATGGCACCTCTCCACTTGGTGGTAGAGAACTCAGAAGTGATAATAGAAGACAATGGGTAGTCACCACCGATACCAATACCCATGATGATTCTGCAGAAAGTGAAGATAGCAACAAAGTTGATACCAGCAGACTCACCAACACAACATTGAATAATAGTAGCACAAATCATAATAATCAATTCCAAACCGTAAATTCTCTTACGTCCAACGTAATCGGCCAACCAACCGAAACCAACTTGACCAATGACGGTACCAACAGAAGTGGAAACCTTCAACAAGGTGCTGGTGGAAGATGGCATAGAACCAGCCCAGTAGACGTAAGTCATCATGGTGACAGCCAAGTTAATAGCAAAGATATCGTAAGCATCGGTCATGAAACCAACACCAGCAACACAAATGGCTCTGACATGGTACCAACCAAAGTGGGCATTGTCAATTTTTTCCAAAGCCAATCTTCTTCTTTCCAATGGGTCATGGACATCGGCGAAATCGTTGATGTAGTTGTGGAAAGCGGCGTTACCACCAGCAGTCTTCTCGATAGGACCTACTTGAGCAGACATTGTTATGCGAAACTAGTTATATACAGTGAATAACTTGAAGACTTAAAGAAAATATAATTAGGTTCCAATGGGTCTATGGCAATGTATTTATATGAGGAGTTTTCTGCAACTGCAGCATCGGAATCTATACTACACCTAAAAAATTTCCAATTAATTTGTAACAATAGCAGCCACATAGAAGTATCGGATGGGTCTTTAATTAACAAACCCTACTAATTTGGGGGGCTAGGGCCCCTACAACGCACGCACGCACGCTTTCCCACTAGGAATATGCAGCTTTGGGTTTTTTCTTTTTCCCTTTTGGCACACACGTGCACCCCTTTTAAGACGAAAATAAAGGCTACAAACTGTAGGCAGCCTAAGTTAATACGGTAATACGAGAGAGTAAAGTAAGAGAGCCTTTTGCCTGGTTTTTATTGCAGAAGTCTGTTAAATATGGGGATGATGTGGACTGTTTTTAGTCAAAGTGCCATATCTCTTGGAAGCTTGGAAAAGCTTCTTATTGCTAACACTTCTTGTCAATCCAAGAGTTTAGACATTAAAATTGCATGGCAAACGTCTTAGTTACAGAATACCAAGATATTTGCACATCTACCTTTTCTTGGTCGTATCACACTAACCTATGTAGTAGTTATCCTCCCGCGGCTCCTCAGATTATAGTGGGGTGCACAACCTAATCGAGTGAAAAAATATTCATCGCACACGTGGATCGGAACTTAGTATGGAAAAAAATTCATCCTGTCACACGAGCGATAGCGCACGTTTTCCATCCTTGGTTAATGCGCAGCTTTACGTTCACCTACAGTATTCTCATGTGATGAGAATTTTGGTAAAACGGCGTACGAAAGCTAATATCCGTAATAATGCCGCTGGAAACCAATGAAAAGACCCTTAGGCTTCTACACGTGTGTGGAAAGAGGTTCATCATTATTATAACATTAATTTTTCATTTTAACTTTATACCCAGTTAACCCAAGAAAAGCAATAGGGGCTTACTTAGATCTTGCGTCTTTTGTTCTCATCACTTATTTTTTCCGCTTTTCTCTTGAGTGGACCTGTGTTCAATTTCACCTTGCTTTTCGCCTTCTTCGGCTTTCTTGTTTTGAGATTGTGATGCATTTTAAGCTCGGACAAAAGCCCGATCCTATTGGAGTTCTCAATGCTCCCACCACTCGCTGTCAATCCTACCCGATCACGCACAAGCGTCGCTTCGTTGCACTCGGGACAGTTAAAATGGTCGGCTTCTTTTTCTAAATGTATTAATTCTTCCACGAGCTTAGATCTCACAATATGCCCACATGGAACAAGATAGCAGTACTTTTCCTGATAACTCCGTATGTTCTGTTGTTCTTTTGATATTTCATGGAAATTCACTAATTCTACCACATCATTGATCGATTTAATATGTGAAAAATCATTCTTAGTCTCCCCTCCTAACAAATATTCGATTACCAGCTCTTTATCGAACATATCACCTCGATAATCACTCACAACGCTACTCAGATCTTTCAACTTATTCCCACTCATCTTACAATAATTCCATCGTATCTGTCTATTGGACTCATCTATCACGTCTTTGGACTCTTGTCTTTCCTTTGTTCTACCATCAAGGTGGAGAATTTCACGTCTTGTTGGGATGGTTCCACCGTCATTCTATATCCGTTAGTACTTATTCATTCATCAAAGCATGGTAAACATACTTACACCCATGATGACCTTCTCACCTATACAATATATACAAGTCTCAAAAGCCTTGTACTATAATTTTGACCAGATATAAAAGTTGATATTTTATACACGACAATTTCCGAACTAACAAAATAAATACATTAAAGTATAGAAATATATACAGGGGAATCAGTTACCGCCCTTGGCGATCTCTTGAGCCTTTCTGACCAGATCGTCTCTGGCCTCTTGGGCCTCTTGCTGTTGCAGCAGAGTTAATCTCAGCTCATTACGCTTACCAGTATTGTAAATAGTGTAAGTAACGTTGGCGGTCATATAAACTAAAAATGATGTGTTAGTCAGGGTGCCAAAAGGGTATTAAAAACATATTTTACTTACGAGTAAATCCAGCCAAACCGACAACAGTCAATCTATGAACGATGTCAGTAGCTCTGGTATACCATGGGTAGTAGCCGGCCATCTTGATTGTACTTCTTCTTAAGGCTTTACTGGCGTCTCAGTTAAATTGGGTAAAATTTTTCCTATTTTATTAGAACTTTATTGGTAAGAAATACACGACTCAAATTTAAAGCCCGAAGTTGTGAATTTAAAGAATTAAAGCAACTTTGAAGGCGAGATATTCGTAGAGCTCACTTAGTCATATACGAGTAGTTATGATGTCAATATCCAAATCGGTTCAAAAAAAACACAAATCTTCAAACTCCTCTACCCAACTAGCCCCGTTCATTTATTTTGCGGGCTTCGCACAACTTCGCCTGGCTTCCCTAATTATCTCCTTTCAGCATACTATAGAAAGATGCCAGACAAGAAATTGCGGAACGCCAACTGAGTGCTAGCGTGCATTGGAATCTGCGCGCGTTCTAGAACGCTTATTGTTGAATGCTACATGACATAACTGATAGGCTTCTCTGACATCAGGGATGTGCCTGTGAGGCGGTCACTACGTAAAGATTAGATTGGCTGTTCATTGCTTTAATAACTTGAAACTCTTGAAGTAAACAAATTATTAGCCTATGTAATTTCCTTCTTCCGTAGCCGCGTTCTAGCCCCGTCAAGTGAGCTGTTTTTTTGTTGTCCCTTTTGGGACTTGAGGCTATCTCAAAACAGAAAAATTGTCTCCAAACCTTAAAAATATGGCCCTAAAAGTGCCCATCTTTCCCCAATACGGGGTACTTACAGGAAAAAATACTCACACAAATTCATTGCGTATATAAAACGAGCTGGTGATTCCCCTGTTGGGCAAACTTGTCTCTTATTTGTTTACTACATAGTTATTTGAGACACTATCTTTTGTTTTTGTAAATATTTATTCCCGCTGTCAGCTGAACACATCCACGACTATATTAGGGCCGCTCCCGTCGTTATCTTGAGTTGATACAATGTCTATTGACGAAGACAAAATGAGCTCCAGCTTGCAAGAGAAAATGGATTTGGAGGCACAATTGAGGAGACAGAAACGTCCCTCAAAAGTGTTAAAGACTGATATTCTGTTGGTGGTTTGTCTAATCGCTTCACTTTTATTCCTGAGTTACGTGTTTATTGTCCCGCTTGTGGAGCAAATGACACATTCGCAACGGTTATGTGGGAATGCCGATAGCTCGTTGAATCCTCCTTGGTGTGAAGATGTTAATGTTAGATCTACAGAACCACTGCCTTCACAATTAGGTCAAGAAATCCCAAACCCTGAATCGTTATCGAGACCTGCTTTAGACACAGTACCAGTTACAAACAAAAATACCCTCATGGTTCTGGAACCACCTAAAAATCCCATCAGACCAATAAAGAAATCTGGTGCTCCGGACGCCGATATTAACGATGAATATAAACTGATTGTACTGTTAGCCCCGGTGATTATTATTTCATGGGACGATGATACTCAGGATATCCCGGTTTCGACTACATTGACTAACAGAGACACAGAGGATCTGATGAATGGCGGGTCTATCTCAAATCCTTCACTGCAAGAAGAAACAGTCTCTGATTACGAAACTTCAAGGACTTTAAAAACTCTCTTGACAAAGAATTACCAGATTCTCCCTCAACCCCAAATTTTATCCATCAATAAACACCCACACTACTTAAAATTGATCGGACTCATCATGCAAAAAGTGGAGAAAATGGGTATATCAAAAAAATCCAACTTCCTCCCCGGGTTGATCATTAATGGCCGTCCAGTTGCAAGTGCTAAACTGTTAGAGCAATTGCACGCCAGTGGGAAATTGTTAGACTACTTAAAAAGTTGGGGCGAAGGTGTTATTAGTGTCGAGAAGGCCTGAAGATAGCCCTTATTTGTAATGACTTGATGATTCTTTTCTACCCGTTTAAAGGGCTCTCTTTATATTGAAATTTAACGAATTTATCTCTATTTCCCCATGTAGTAAAAGTCACGTGATTTTTGACAAGCATACATGGTGATTTTTTTGTAGGGTATTTCCAATCGAGTCATATATTCATTCGTAGTAAATAGAGATAATAGAAGAAAATGGCTTTGACTTCAGAAGGATTGGAACAAATAATAAAAGAAAGATTGGAGGCACCAATAGTGCAAGTGCAAGATATGTCAGGAGGTTGTGGACAACTGTTTGCCGTAATAATAGTGACCGATCTTTTCAAGAACAAGAACAAATTGATGAGACATCGATTGGTCAACAATTCATTGAAGGAGGAGATTAGTGCTATTCATGCTTTTACTCAGAAGGGTTATACATTAGATGAGTGGGAAATTGCAAAGAGCGAATATCTGTGAATAGGATATACTCTCGCTACTCTCTAACTCTTGTCATTACATATTTGCTACTAGATACTTCATAATGTACTCATGAAATTTAATTAATTGACTACAGATATTGTAGGGGGGATTAGAGAGTTTTTGTCAATCATTGAGACCAGTACCTATCAGTACAGTGTCAGGACAGTGTCAGAACAGTTCTTGTATGTTTTTTTGCCATAATTGTCTTGTTATATTCCCACAACTTTCTCTCTTCATTAGACCTATCTCGCTCTCTTTGTCTTTTCGATCTCTCCAAGCAGCGAATAAAATTTTTGCAGAACGTAAGCAATTTTCCCACTGAAGGAAATTAATTAAAAAAAATAAGTTATATCCGATATTTTCAATTAGCATTAAGGGGGTGCTACAACGAAACTACGTAGGGGATCATTACAGAGAAATATATTGAAATAAAGCAATAAGGTAGAAAGAATAGTGTTAAGGTTAAATTAGTTTATTGCCAATCTGCCTTGGCACCTCCTTCCTACACTCCATATATTAGGTAGAAACAACGACGGTCATATAATAACAGTAAACCAAAATTAAAACTAGATCTGATGACTTGTTGATGTTGATCAAATAGATAATTGGGAAAAATAATTAGAGATTTAAATTTGGGTGTGTGTGTGTGTGTGTGTGCCAAATTAAAACTCTAATTATTATTCACCCTCCACGACTGTGTGTGTGTGTGTGTGCAGAGTATTATCATATCGACCAACAATCTGAAGCAACCAAACCCAGTTCAGATTATTATCATAAAATATTAAAAAAATTGGGGAGGGGGGCTAAAAAATGGAAGTATTAATTTCCATTGCAGACTTGAATATCTTTGGGGGTCAGTTCACTCAATTTATTTCCATAGATTCATCAGTCTTTTCTTCGTTCAGTTACATTAAAGAACAAGCAAACAAGTAAAACATATTGTGGTGGTCAATTAGATTTAGTTCTTGACCAGGGCTTCGTCAATAGCTTCTTTGGTCTCGGTAACTTCCTCAGATTCGTTACCAGTCAGGAACTTTTGTTGAACCTTGTCGAACAACTCAGTCTTTTGGGATTCGGTCAACTCGTCCTTCTTCTTGTTCTTCAACCAGTACATTGGGTTCAAGTGTCTCAATCTCAAAGACTTGAAACCTGGCAAGTGACCATGTCTCTCTTCGAACAACATAAGCAACAAGATACAGATGACGAAAATCCAGTAGACGTTGTAAGAAATGACCGAACCGTAAGTGGCAGAGTTTTGCCATCCCAACAAGGAGTTGAAGACATCCCAACCGTTGTCCAATTCTGGGTTACAACAGTTAACGTGCCAAACACTCTTGGAGATATCGTAAGAACCTGGTCCGTCACCACTTTCGGAAGCGTCACCACCAGTCAGTTTGTTGAAAGCATTGGTCTCAAAGTCCCAAACAGCTCTGGAGAACAAACCAGCAGAGATCAAATACAAGATAGAAGTAGAGATACACAAGAAGATTTGCAAAGAAGATCTGGAACCACCGTAGTAAAGCAGAACACCGACAAGCAAACCAGCGATCAAACCAACAACGACTGGAAGTGGGTAAGCAGTAGCAGAAGATGGGTTAGAGATACCAACACCACCGACGAAAACAACGGCTTCCAAACCTTCTCTCAAACAGGTAATGAATGGCAAGATGAACATGGCATATTTCTTAGTCAAGTAACCAAGCTTGAAACGACCCAGAGCAGTACTTGGCTCCAGGATCAACAGCTTGGCAATTTTAACTCTCCACTTTTCCTTCATCTTGTTAATTCTCAACATGGCAATACCCATGACTGTAATCAAAACGGTAGCAATAACACAGAAGACACCCTCCCAGATGTCTTCAGAGTTGGACCAAATATCATTACCCAAACTGTAGTAAGCTCCAATGAAACCAGCACCAATACACAAACAGATAAATACACCTAAAGCCAGACCTAGATAAACTTGTTTCCTCAATCGTTTATAAACGGTCGGATCTTGTGCACTGGCAGCTCCCAAACCTTGTTTCAAGAAGGCCAACAAGACGGAAACGACAATGACGGCTTCAAGACATTCTCTGAAGACGATGAAGAAAACGGTAACGTTAAAAACATCAACCATTTTGGATATTGATAATTGTTAATGTAAAATATCAATTAAATACACCAATATCTCTTATTTTGGTTTTATTTCCCTGTAGTATAACCAATTCCCAATATTTAATAGACCGGGCCTTGATTAGAAGGGATGGAAAGAAAGAAGAAACTAGATGAAAAAATTGAGTGAAAAGTCTCCAAAGATCTCACAAAAAGGCTTAATACGCAGGACAGGTCTTCATTTATATATCTAATTTGGTGGACGACAAAGCGATGGGACAAGAGCGAACCTCCGATGATGAATACATTTTTCAGTCTGTATGGGCAATTAGCGATTCTTCAATAAACATTTGCCCTTTGTACTTCCTAATTAGGACACTTGCAGGAGTGTAACTAGTGATTTTGCAGAATCTTTTCCATCATGCATATTCATTTTGTCGTGGAGAATTCTCAGTTAGAGAGGCTTCTCACGAATATTTTCGAGAGTTTAAAGCACCGGCACCTTGTCATGTTCAATTAAGTCTTGCCTCTGTTCCTGCAAAATCCCGCTGCAAAATGGGCAAGCGATGCTCTCACTGGTTGAAAAAAATTTTCTTCTAGGAGAAACTGATGGTTTTGATAATTGTAGACGCTTGATCGATGCCGAGAATTTTACTTGGCGGAAGGGTCGAGGTTAGGCTTAAATTAAGGGTGAAAAGTGACCCCTACTGAAAACCAAGAATTCTTAGATCTTGGAGGTATGTTATTTAGTGATAGTTTCAATTTAGTCAAACGGGTGTTATAGTTCCCCATTTCTTTTCAATTGAGCACTTCCTCACTCTAAATATTTATTGATTTTTCTGAAATTGGACAGAAAATTGTAAGGCACCGACAAAATGTTGGTGAGAAAAAATTTTAATAAGTTAAAAAAGAAATAAGCACTAAGGCCGCGGGATAGCTTGCTGGGTTGCAGGAACCTCCCATAAAGCCTTGACTGTCGAACCATTCCTAAAAACCACGCAGCCAATAGTAAATCGTCTCTGCATCATTGCCTATACGTTGAGTTAAAGGGACATACATAAAATATCTCCTGAGGAATTAATACGGCGTCGGTCGTTCATCTGGCAATTTTTACGGTGCAGAGGGGAAATAAGTCCGACCAAATTTGGGCGGGATTTTTTTTATCATAAAAATCTATTCTTATACAAGGGGCAAATGGAGAAAGAAAAAACATTACTGGATGAACAGCACGTTTGCTGCACAATAGACAACAAGAAGGGCAGAATTTGTCCTTCTAATGTAAGCTTTTTTAAAAAACTCAATAGACGGGCAGCTTTTCTGTCTTGGCCTTTTAGATAAAAAAGATCAGCAGGATCGCGATATGATTGGTCTATTTCTCCTGAATTGTGAAAATCGGGTCGTTTCTTCTGCTAAGCAAACTTTTCAATGAGTTAAATAATAAATCACTAACACCGTTAAACTTAGTTTTGGTGTCTATTTGCTTTAAAATTAAAATTTTGAAATCTTCCAATTTATCAATTCCGGGAATCCATCGATTATTCCCCATGTCGTCCGACTGCAAGTCTCGTATAAATGCATAAAAATTCTCCTCGTCGATGGGGCCCAGGTATCTAATTGTACAGTTCGTGGTATCTTCTAAGTCTCTTACGATGGACACCACTGTGTTTTGGAACAGTGGGTGAATCACCACACTGAAAGATTTCTTGAAGTACTGTTCCACCTGAAGATCATCTTCCACCCCCATTGTTAAATTTTGTAATTGAGTAGTGTATTGTACAGGCAATAAAAGCAGTTTAGAAGATGAGTTCTCTTGATACAGGAACAGTTTGTTTCTCCAGAGCAAGTTACAGAAGTCCATCACATATGAGTTATGGAGGTTCTTGAATTGGTTGTATCTTTCAGCTTCCAATGGGTCTTCAATAGCCTGTACAATTTCCATATAACTTTCGGCAAAATACTTCTTTGTAAAACTGATATGCTTACAAAGTTCTGAGATAATCGCAGCATTGTTCGAGAGTAACAAGAAATAACACAATGTTGGTGGTAGAATCAAATTAGAAATCTCAATATCTTTGAAGCTCAATTTCTCAATTGATCTTATGAAGGAAATAGCCTCCAATTCTAAAGATACTCTTCCCCTCTCGAGTCTATATAGAAGGTCTGTAATCATCAGAACAGTCTTGCTGTAGATACGATTCACCTCCAGTTCACTTTTCCCTTCAGATATATGGTTAGAAATACATTCTGTGATACTGGAGAGCACCGAGACTGTCAGAGAAACACTTCTCTGCTTGGGTCCTAAAAGGTTTTCCAAGCAGTCCTCTATTTTTACAAGTGACAATTGTCTCAAGAAATCAGAAGGTTTGAAAACTTTGGAATCTTCTACAAGTATATCTCCCTTGAGAATGCGATATACCAATTGGTATACATGCCCTGTGAGCATTTGAATATTAAGCAACCCACTGAACAACTTCTCAACTAACTTGAAATTGGATTTGTTCACCTGGATCAAACTATTCTGGTCTACCATAACAACTTCACACCATGAATCAATCTTGTGATGAAGATTGCTCAATTGGAAAAGATATTGGTAAATTGTAGTATCTACAGTAGGAACTTCCATTGTGTCACCTATCTTAACGATAAACTGACCTAAAGTGGAGAATTTTAAAATGACCTGACCTATTTGAGCAGGATCAGAAGGGGATTGACGGAATTCTTCTATGAAATCAGCCATTGTTATCTGTTTCTCAGCATCATCAAAATCCGCATTATAGCTTTTAGAACTCATCAGACTAAGTAAATCAGTTAGGATCGATTCCTGATCTTGCACGTCTCGTTTTCTCTTCTTATTCATTAACAAATCATGGAGAGACTCAAATACTTGGAAACTACACAGCAAATTCTCTACAAATTGATCGTCTAAATCCAACGATCCTTGCTTGTTAGTGGACTTCACTTCCAATAAATGTTTCAAATACTTCAAATCTGGATATTGAAACACATCCAATCGTTGTTGTCTGATCAATTTTGACAGCTTCCATTTGAAACTCAAATTGTCATTTTTAGAAGACAGCATAAACTCCTCAAATAACACCACTAACAGTAATAAATATGGATTGTTCTCGATCTTGTTATTCAAATCAAATAATAACTGAAGTCTCCACTGTTTCATCATTTGGCTTACGAATCTCCGGTCGTGTTTGAATTGAACAATAATCTTGATGACCGTCAACAGGACCCATTGAGTGACAAATTCAACGTTAACTAAGTTGAAAATCATAGGCAGAAGTAACTTAAGTACCCTTACCCCATCTATATAGTTAATTGATATGTTCATATAAAGCCATTTCATCAACTCATTCTGTAAAACATGGGGTAAAAATTGCTTGGAGCTCCTAGTGGGAGAATTAATCCCAATAGATCCCAAGATCATCACTACCACATCACTTCCAACAGGGTTCACAGGGATTAAAGACCGTATCAACTGAAGTTTGAGACGAGTATTCAATTGCCTGTTATTTCCTGGTCGTAATAAAATCTCCATCAATTGACTCATTACCTTCTCAGTCAACCCGTACACAAGGGAAATCCTACAGATTTCCTCCACAGTGTCAGCGACTATCAGATCATTAGACTCATTTTCTCCACGGAACTCGGTCAATTCTGCAAGATATTCAGTCTTCTTTTCAACTGCCAGGTGATATTTGTGCACTTTGGAGCTCATTATACCTACCCTTTCATATATGATACTGCTATGGTTCTCTCCTATCGCTACTAACCTTGGCTCATCGTGGCTCTTATGAGCTTTAGATTTTTTTTCGCGCTGCGTCGCGCAGAGTCGCGCAGACGCGAAAAGTTAAGCAAATAATTCGTATCTTGCTCGTTTATTTTACAAGGTCAATTGACTAGTTTTAATTATTCGTATATTGCTCATTATAGACTACTTATTAGATTCTCACTTGGTCTCGGTAAACCCCTTGAGTCCAAAAGAACGACCACTAAGCTTCTTCACAAGCCCATCTCGGATCTCGATACCTGGACCTGATCTCAGACCAGAGTCATTGACAGCCTCGTAAAATCTAGGGTTAGAAGAGTCGGTGATCACATCAAGATAACTTTCATTATGAAGCTTATTCTTTTTATTCTTTAATTGCAATTGCTGTTTGGACCATTGCTCATTCTTGAAGATTTCATGCTGTCTTTGAACTTTCCTAAACTTCTCTAACATCTCCTGAGTCCATTTCCGAGAAATTTTCAGTTGACTACTAGAAGATTGTTTCTGTTGTAACTGCAGTTGTTGAGGGACAGAAGAATTCAATGTAGGAAAACTTGAAAGGCTATTCAATCTATTCTGTAAAGTAGTGAATGCTGAAGATTGCGGCAAGATCATGAGAATTCCTTGAAGACATTTGAACAAGTAAGGATATTTGTCCACTTCTAATAATTGCAACCTAAGTCTGGTGAACACTGGACTTTCTAATAATTGGACCAAAATATCTAATTGCACAAATAAATTTACAGTGATTTCAAACTCCACGAACTCATTTAAAATAGCATAAGCCAATTCATAGTTTTGTGAAAATAAACACAATGACAATGCCAGTGGAGGGTTATGACACCAAGTCTTGAAAAGAGTCGAAAAGAATTGCAACTGCTCATTTGATGTAGGAGCCTGTTGCGAAATGTTTAATGATACCAATTTACGTCTTAATTTGGAGATCTCTGGGGCTGTTAATAAGTTATTGTTCAAGATCTGAATCATGATACTAATGAAATTGATGTCCTTTTCATTCTCTAAAACCTCAGCCAATGATGCATATACTCTTTCCGGATTCAATGAGATACACATTGTTCTCAAGATGAAGTTTCCTCTTGTTTCCAATAACTTACGGTCATTCCTGAATAATCCAAGTAAATCGGTCATAAATAAGTTGAAGTAAGTATCATCACTCTCATTGGATATTTTAGTCAATAATTCCAACAGCTTATTGATCACATCTTCACTTGGGTCACTGAGGGCCTTCAAAAGAGTAATAAATAACTTCTCTCCATGCTCCAATAACTGCCTGGCATTCTTTGTATGCAACATAATCAACCAATCAATGGCCGATACCCTTGTTACTTCCTTTTCATTGGTGAAATGCAAAATCAAAGTGTTGACAACAGAGGAATAGTTCAAAGTAGATTCCTGTTCCGGTGTCAATTTCATTACAAACTCCGATAAGGCTTCATTTACTAAAACAGCCTTCTCACGTAACAAATCACTTTCACTGGCCATGGTTTGTAATAATACCATTAAAAGTTTTGGGAAGAACTCTATAAAACTACGAGGTGAGATCACCAATAACGATTCGATCCACGAAAGCACCACCATTTGAATCTCCTCTTCTGAAGAGTCCAAATGTGAGATCAAGATATCAATAATCTTCGGGTAATCTAACTCCACTTCCTGACCAGAAACGTATAACCCATCTTCAGAGATAAAACTAGTAGAATTGGTAAGATCCAGTCTTTTGTTATCAAGAACGATAGAATTTGATTGACTTTTAGAATCTTCTGTCTTACCTTTAACAGAGCTCTGATCTTCGGTCTGCCTTCCTTGCTCAATGAACTCTTTGATCTCAGCAATTCTTTTCACCTCACTCAAAAACTGGTCCAATAAATTATGAGTTACTACACGCACATCTCTATGAGTGTCACTCAAAAATGTGATGAGCCCTCCTAAAAATGTAGGTAAATAAGATATCAATTGCAAATCAGGAATCGAATCTAACAACTTTATCCAACTCACTAAGAAAATTCTAGTGAAAGGATTAATAACAAAGATTCTTTCGGTCAATAATGGAATAAATTTCTGTAAATCAAACAGAGTAGGATCCTGAGGTTCATTCGCCTGTAAAGTCTTACCATTTGCATCAACAATTGTTCCCTTGGGTAATTGCAGAACAGGATCCTGAGTCTGTAATACCGAAACATAAGTGGAAGCCTTTTCGGCCACGATATCCTTTATCAAACGATCCAATAAATCGGCACCTTTCTTAACACTCATCTCTGAATCGGCCGACAATTTGCATAACACGTCAAATATCTGGTTGAAATACAACAATATCTCACCCTTTGCCACCTTAGATATATTATATAACAGTTCACATGCATAATACCTGACTCTGGCATCTTGATCACCAAAGCAGGCCAAGACTGGATGAATGATCTCTTCGAGGAATTGGGCAACCTCATTTTGACCCAAGGCAATGGCAGTAGCAGCCAATCCTATCAACCCTCCATTTCTAGCATTCGGCTGATGGACAGCATATGCATACTCTCTACAAAGTTGCTTGATGATTTCTGAGATTTCTTTGGCGTTTCCATCACTTAAATTCTTCTTGATGACTCTTTCTAATTCGAAGGCGGCTGCCTTACGTTTCTCATAGAGTCGATCATGTAAACCTTTGGCGATTGATTTTTCTGTACATAGTTAGTGAATGGACTGATGAGAGATTGGATGAGATACATACCCATTTTATGTTAGAGTTATCAACAGCGCCTACTCAATAGCGACTACTCGATAGCGCCCAGGGAATGTTGTGATTAGATAAAAACAATAAATTGAGCACGTTAGACGCGTTTCTCGATATGGAAATAGGGGCTGTGAAGAGATGAGCAGAGCGGTAGTAGAGCGGAAGCAGAGCACTTGGGATTGTATTTCCCGATACGGTAATTGGGGCTGCCAATCAATAACAAGAGACTACACCAAAGGTATGGGGCTCTAGAGGTACCAGATTCTAGAGGAACTAGGCACTAGAGGTAATAGAGACTACACCGTACAGATCTAGACTCAGATTGACGACTACATCCAAAAGGACTGAAAACCAAAGAGGTCCAAATCCCATTTACTCTACTCTCTTACATATGTCACCCATCTATCGACATTCAAGGTTTATCTTATCAACTCCTCAAACTTCCTATCAGGGTTAAATTCAGTCTCGGGGATGTTTAAATCAGACTTTGCAGGTCTGTCCTTAATATGGCAACGAGTGTAGCTTGACAATCTACGCTAGCCCGTCGTGGCAAATACCCCCTGAAATAAAATACTTTTTGATTAAAGAAAGTAGACAGATAATTAAAAGCACATTTTTCCTTACTTTTTTTATACTACGCAGAAAATTTTTCCTAAGAAAAAATCACAGGGGTTACCCTGCTTGAATGTATTAAAACTATGCTAAGATCATTGTAACATCTCATCTCTGAAATGTTTTTGGAAGTTGACACCTTGTTTGGATGAATGCAGTTGTCTTCTGATCTCCACGTTACGAGCTTTCTGCTCTTCTTGTTTGATCTTCTTTTCCATCTTATTCACCTCTCTCAAAGTTAATCCATTATTCAATCTTCTATCGACTAACAGCATGGTTTTCTTGCTTTCTTCTATGTGAACTAATTCTGTTGACAGACTTGGTCTGGAACGTATTACGCTTCTATGACCGATTCTAGATCCATTAGGAAGTACCAATTCAGTTCCGGTTTCATTTACTACACCAGATTCTTCTGACTCATCATCGGATCCCTCATCATCGTCATCCCTCTCCTCATAATCGTAAAATCTACGGAATAATTCACGGTCTTCTTTGTCTTCATAAGGTAATTTACAATGTCCTTTAGCAATCATATGTTGTTGAACACTCTGTACTCCTCTTCCAAAGAACCCACAATATAAACATTCATTTCCAATCGAGATGATTTCACTCAAAAATTCCAATAATCCTTCCAAATCTTTAACATTTTGCTTATCAGGAATATAAAGTCCATGGCTCTTGAACATATGATCACAATTCAGTTCGACATCGTCACTTTTATGATTGCAATAGAAACATGAGGTGATCGGCAAGATTTCGAATTCTTCATCGGAAGAAACATCATCGGAATCGGCATCGGAATCACTAGCATCGGCCTTCTGTAATACTTCATAATCATCAAAATCATCATCCGTAGTATATAACAGACCTCCTTCAGAATGAGTCTCATAGTCCGAATCAGAAGCAGCAAGAGGATCAGCTAAAGAGAAATCGGAAAATTTAGTAGACAGTGGACTCAAATCTCTCGTCACATCTTCTCCATCCTTAATTCCAATGACCAAATTATTACGTCCTCTAGCTAAAGCCTTCTGATGTCTTTGCAACAGCTTCTTCACCAACTGAGTCTTTGGTCCACCAACCTTAACTTTACGATAAACAGTGAATCCATACTCGTCTTCACCCTCTGCTTCTTCATTATTCTGGGAATTAGCAAATTTCTCTGCAAATAATTCAGCATCAACCGGTGGCAATTGAGCAACTCTTCTCTTCAAATTATATCTATGCCAGTCGGTCTTCATATGAAGTCTTTGAAGGTCTGCACTGATGAAACGAATCCCACATGAGTTACATGTGAAAGACGAGGTCAGAGGGTTCTGACTATGCGAAATAACTGATGGCGCTGACATTACTGTATTATTAAGTAGTCTTAGTAATATGAGAATATTAATATGGGATATTTTCGCTTAATAGGGGGTGATAATCGTATTTTGCTGAGGATATGACTATTCGTATTATGCTGTGAAATTGGGGGTGTTGGTGTAATGATGTTAGGGGTTAGTTAGGGGGTTAGTTAGGGGGGTTATAGTTAGGGGTTTATTAATGTTTCTTACAGAAGGGTCAAACAGATATAACATTATGCAATTAATATACAAAAACTAGTCCAATGAACAATATCTCAGCCATATCTCATCCACTCCACATGAATGAAGGTCTTGGCCAAATTCTCTTATACAATGCCATAGCAATAGTATCTTGAGCACTCAATTTACCATCGAAAGAGGCCTTGAAATAACCATGAGTACCCAAACTTTCTTTAATAAATCCAGATCTTCCAGATTTGGTGAATAATGGAATATCACGGAAGTGACTGATATCTTCAGGGCTGAAGAACATGTATCTAATAGTGACGACTCTCTTATGGATCTTAAGTGGGTGACCAGTAAGAACAATTCTCTTAGCAAGTACTCTGGAATGATCACAATTGAGGTAAGTTCCATGACCTAATAATTCGATCTTTCCACTCTCGGCACTTTGTTTGAAGAAGATCAGAGGAGCGTTACTGAAAGTCACAGGAGCAATGGCAGAAGCAATAGCAACGTTACCTGGATGCAAGAATCTCTCATATTTATGGACATTGTTTGCGTTATTAGAGTTAGAGCTGAACACTGGGTTGATAACCTGTCTTCTAGCTCCATATTGTACAATAATAGTGTCCTTAGATGGGATTGGCTCTTCATAACCTTCCCAAGATTGGATAGAGAAGTTAGCAACGGCCAATTTATGCTCATGTTGCAACAAGCCGTAAACACAAAATGGTACAACCTTAGGATTGGAGATTCTCTCGGAGATATAATATGGAGCTCTGATGAACATTTTAACTCTGGCACCCGCTTGAGCTTGAGATTCTTGTTGAGCCTCTTTCAAGATCTTATTTCTAGTAGCTTTGAAATTAGAGACTCTCAATAATCTGGTGAAATCACTTGGAGTCTTATCATCGAACTCATTCCAAGCCCAGTCACAATTACCCAAAGATTTCACACCTCTGTATCTCTTTAATCTCTCTATACCACTTTCGTTAGGGTCGAGTTCTATCTCATCAGGGAATTCTAAATCATCTTTTACTCTTTGTTGGTATTGTTCTAATTGTCTGGCTTCTTCTTCTGGAGATAATTCTACAAACATTTCAGATTTCAGATACTCAGTAGCAGCATCTGTCTCAACATCCATATCTCCTTCCATTTCTTCATCTGATAAACCTGTGAATTCTTCTTCATCATCGTCTTCCTCACCTAACTCGTCTACAAGTTCGTCCAAATCATCGTCCAAGAACCATCTAGATTGGTACTCCGACATACCTCTTGGAAGTTTTCTTGAACCATTGGAAGATCCAAAGGCTCCCGAAGCAAATCCGGAACTCATTTGGTTGCTCATCTCATCCATATCAAACTCATCATCTTCCATATCAGACATAGAAACTTCATTTGGTGCTAATTCTTCTAATGATTCTTGTAAATCTGGAGAAGTAGTGAAAACGGTCTCGTCCATCTCAATATCTCTCTTGGAAGAAGAAGCTGGTACAATTTCCAATTTCTCCAATTGGTAATCTCCAAAGCCTGGAATATGAACTAATCTGTTGACGTTGAAACCAACACCTCTGACGGTACCTTCGACTACCAACTGGCCTGAGATTTGGTTATTTGGGTCCGACCAGTAAACGTCATCGGCAACAAGGTATCCTCTTTGATCTCTCCAAGTCACAGTCTTAGGGAACTTTTGACATACTGCTCTAATGGCATTAAGAGAATCAGATTGTTGCTCCAAATTGTAAAGCTTCTCAAGAGCTGGGAAGAAATGTTGTACATAAGAAGTCAACGATCTTAAAATGTCCAATTGTAAATTTCTCTTAGGGTAAGCAGTCTCCAAGTTTGGAATCACCAGCATCACACTGGAGATAGCTTGTAATTCAATAGCCCTAATGATCTGTTCTCCTACAGTTGGGTCGATTTCTTCAGTAGCAGAGAATCCCAAAATGACAAAATCTGATACTTTACAGGCATCCAAGATGGAAATGAAATTGGACTGATCTGGGATTATCACCTTCAATGTAGATTTGAACCTACTTACTTTGATTTTGTTCACAGATGGAGTCTCAAATTGAGGCAATTCCTTATCTTGAGGATCTTTACAACTGTTTAACATCTTCTCAATGATATCGGTAGCGGAGATATCTGAGGTCAAAGTCAAGACAGTGACGATCTTTTCAGCAGCGGATGATCCACTGAACAATTTACGCTCAATAGTCTTGGCCAAAACCTTTTGTTTCTTCATCTGATTAGCCAGATTCTTTCTATCGATCTTGGAGACCACTTTGAGTGCCTTACCATTTCCTTGGGTCTTCTCGACTTTACCTTTATGTTGATTTTTAAGCAGACCTTTTGAGGAATGCTTGGTCTTGAAAGGCTTATGAGACCCTTTCAACGTCGTTCTATGAGAATGTCCCATCTTCTTGATCTCCCTATTACCCTCTTCATCATCTATATAAATTTTTCACTTATAAAATTTTTTACCTCCTCATCTTGCATATAGGGCTCATCGAGAATTTGAGTCACGTGTATGGCTTTAGGGTATTGCATCATAACACCAACTGCGCAACTTCACAGTCACACATTTTGAATACTCTGATTTTTCTAATCTGGTTTTTCTTCCCTTGCGCGCTCCCTAGGCCAGAAATTAGGTAGCTCAAAAATGTTATATTGTCCACGACTTTCCTTAAGTATGGGAAAATTTTCACGTTCAACAAGAATTTTCTCTTTTTTCCTTTTGGTGAAAAAATTTTAATACACTTTTAAATATTTAATTGTATATTCTAGTTTTGATTCTTATACATTATAGATCAATAGATTAATAAGTAAGTAATGATAGCATGAATAAGGAGTGATCAGGATGGATAATAGAAGTGGAAAGTGTTCAAATGGAAGTTTTATCGATGTTCAGTGGTATCAGAGTTGGCGCCACGCTGACAGTAATTGGTGAAGAATAGAAAGAGTAGAGGGATTAGTATTCAAGGGTAGAAAAGTGAAAGAATTATTAGATGTGAGAATACGACAGTACATGAGTAATCAAACATGAGGAGATGTGTTGTCATATTAGTGGTTAGCCAGTGATACAGGTACATGATAGACTGGTACATCGATATATTGGTATACTAATATTGAGAGGGGAGTATCAGTAACGCTGTGTCCAACTAACCATATTACAATAACATGAACCACATTGAAGACTTTTCATTATCTTGCTAATAAGTTTGTCTTCTGTTTCATTTCACTACATTTGAACCTTCAATATCACCTAGTCACCACCTCCCCCATCCCCTTAACATAATACTAACTCGTCCCAGTTCAATATGGCTCACGAATCAGTTTGGTTTTCCCACCCAAGAAACTTCGGTAAAGGTTCTAGACAATGTCGTGTCTGTTCCTCCCACTCCGGTTTAATCAGAAAGTACGGTTTGAACATCTGTCGTCAATGTTTCAGAGAAAAGGCTAACGACATTGGTTTCCACAAGTACCGTTAAAATTATAACACCAGAAAAGAACGCGGTTTGATTTACTCAATCCAAGATGATGATTATTATGTAAATCTATCTAGTTTATTTCACCTATAATATACAAAATTAAAATTTAATGAGTGTAGTGTGGTTGGTGTGACGATGTAGGATATATTTGGTTAACTATGAAGTTTCCTCCTAATTATGTGTTTTTCTTACTATGAGTTTTCTTAACTATGAGTTTTCTTAACTATGAGTTTCTTACTATGTATTTCTTACTATGTATTTCTTACTATGTATTTCTTACTATGTAGTCTTAACTATGTAGTCTTAACTATGTACTTTCTACTATGAAATTTGTAGTGTGTGCTTTTCTTAACTATGTAACCCTCTAAACTGTACACTTTTTCTTAACTACGTACTTCAGTTGCGATTTTAACTATGTGCCTTTATTTTCTTATCTACTTTTCTTAACTATACGCTTCATTAGCACTTTTATCACATACCCACTATACACCCTATAGTCTCGCAATCATGCATTAATATCTTCAAATCTCTTATCAATATCCTTTTGAACCCGGATATACGCCAAAGTCCTATCAAAATGTTTCTCGGCCTCGACAAATCCATCAACTTCATCGTCATCTCCATCTTCATTATCTGAGTCTGCTCCTCCATTATCATTTGCCTGCGCGGATCTGCTGTGTTTGATTTTCTGTAAATTGTTCTGGATCAACTCGATCAACCCATTGATATACTGTAAATTAATCACCTCATTACCGTGAATAAAGTAGTATAAACAACGGTTCAAGATCTCGATGAACAATTCTAAACTAACTACATTATCCAAACAAGTATCGGCAATTCTCAACGATTTTTGAAGACATTCCAAAACTCTCTTATTATCCTTCTTAATAGGTTGTAACATTTCCTTGTCTTCTTCTTCTACGATCCACCATAAATGTGATGCCAAATAAACACCTCTACATTGGTCGGTCTTTTTCAATAATTTGGACCCATATAATGCTGTTTTGGTGATTAAGTTGTCGTAATTCTCCGGGGAGTTGGAAATAAGGTAATGAGCTTGGTGTAATTTGCCGATAATAGATAAAATCAGTTGATATTGCAGTCTGGAGTCGATAATACTCTCTTCATAGATGACAAATGATTGAATGAAGAATTCGTTAGCAATGTCTGCCAATTGTACCTGGTCGGCAACTTGTGCACTGATCAAGTTCAAATTCAAACATAACGTTGGGGTGGTAGCAGAAACCGTATATAATTCTTGGATACATTGACTAATGAACTTGAAAATCGATTTAACTTGAAGAACGCTATCATTGTCTTCGATATCGATCTTCTTCAAAAGTTGAAGTTTCCTGACCAACTTCAAAGTGAGTTGAATCAACACTGGGAAAGTATATTTGATCTTATGTCCACCTTTAGCTAAGAATTGTTTGGCAGCCTCATAAAGCTCAAAGTTAACTATAGGATCTTTGTTATAGATCAAATGGATGATTTTACTGACTTTTTCTTGTTGAAGAACTGCATCGGCACTGACGGATTCGGCATCTCCATTGGTTTCCGATCCCGATCCAAATAAAATACTTTTAGTTTTCTTCTTACCCTTCAGCTCATCTTTAATCACAAATGAAAGTAATTGGAATATCTTGGATACCTCATCTGTTGTGGTAATCTTACTATTCATCGATAATAACTTATCGACAATCTCAACAGAGACACTCTTTTGTAATGTAGATTGTTGCAAAGACAAGAATCCATGGTAATTAGCAATCTGTAAGAGGTCTACTAACTTAGTAAAGCGTCCAATTGGAGACAATAATAACAGTTTCCAGTTATCTTGGATATCCTCCGAAGTTTCTGTGGCATTCTGCAATTTCTGAATAGCATACCCGTAGATAACATCAAGGTTAGTGAAATTTGAAGGGAAATAAGTGATCGATAATTGGACAACAGAATCTAATATGCTTGAGAAATCAGCTAAAGGAATATCCGGATGAGTCTTATCCAATTGTTGAACATAATTCCAAATCTTATCAAAGAGATTAACTGGAGTTTCTTTATCGTCGGTCTCACCGGCCTTTTTATTGACATTGTCGCTCAATTTCAAATCATTTAAAACCTTAATCACTTCCTCCTCTTCACCACGTTGCTTGAATCCAATAAGTCTCTTAATCAAATTATAAAAAATCTTATCAAGACTAACATTTGGATGTAAATACAAAGTAGCCTCCAAAAAGTCATCTAAAGTACAAAGATGGAACTCATCAGGGAATACTTGAATGATAACATCCAATAAATACTCTTGAACAAGTACATCTTTGCATTGAATGATCTGCTCCAACACAACTGGTAGTATATTAGCCTTATAATACTCCTTATCCACATGTTCCAATTGCGATAACCTAACCAAATTGGTACCAACAAGAATCTGCAACTCTTTCCTCTCTTGTAATCTCTTTTGACGTTCACTTGAATGGCCTTGATGTTGTAATCTGACCCACAATTTGTTCATCTCAATGAAATTCGTAATAATGAATTGGACCGAGTCCTCCAATGATCCCTTCATATCATCACCTTCAAATTCAGTAGGCAACAAATCTTTAGTCCGCTGATTCATATAGTACCTCAAGAACAAACCTCTAATAGGATGCTGAACACCACGAGCCATATCCATAAGATCCTTCATGACCTCCTTCACTGGAGCTCCCGGAATTGAGATGTAAACGGTCCCCACAGTCACCATCAAGTACAATCTCGGAATGATATTCCCGGCATATTGCACCAATTCATACAAATCGGCCAAATGGTTGTTCAAATGGGTCTCTTTCAAGTACACCGAGAGGTAATTCAACCCATCAAACAGCAAGATGTACAACTCGTAGTACTGTTTAGGCGTCAACACATTCGTACGCAATTCCGATAAGAACGTGGAGGCGTGCTTCAAGGCATCCATCAAGCGGTTCTTCTTGTGCTTTACGTCTAGACATTTTCTCATCAATTGAACTTGTTGTTTGATGACGGCGCTTGACTTCTCCAAGGCCTCTTTTTGCTCCAGAGTGGCTGACATGTTGAATTGATCAGTTCCTTAGTCAGTTCACTCCCGTAAGACTTAACCGCCGTCACTTGTTATCTGCGCCAGGCAAATTTGGGGGGCAGGAAGAAATATGGTCGTGTATTTTGGCTCAAATCAGAAAGAAGCTCTAAGAAAAAAAAATTTTTTACTGGGAAAAATTTTCCCAGCATATAAAAAGGGGCAAGATCCTCCTTTAGGGGGTAAATATATAGAGACACCGACGATGAGGTAATTGAGACTAGTTTTTTGGTTGAGATCAGATATATAGTTGATATTAGTTCATTGTCGTGTCTTGGTTGGAACAGTTTTGGTGTGTATGATATTCTTAGTGAAGTTATCTGGACACTGATGCTGGTTCAATCTCAAGTAGTGTAACACTATTTGAAAAGGGGGGGTAGGCAGCTTTCGTGTGAATGGATAACATGTCATTTGTGTTTCATTTGTATTTGAATTTTATTGATTTTTCTTTTTTCTTTTTTTTTCCACCAAGAATTTACTACCGACTATGAGGTTGATGTGTTGTTGATTTTTATGATGAGATAAAGTTTACTTCTTTCCCAGTCCGACTCGACTATGACGACAGGGTTGAAAAACGTCTTCATCAGGTGTTAAAGGGGTCAAATCCTTTAGCATTTAGGTGTGCATAGACTTATACTTGCCAGTATTTTAGCATTTCTGACCCTTCAAATTCACCAATACTTCATATTGTCGGTGGTAATTTCGTGTTTACAAATATGATAGTCATCGTATTTATTCATTCACAAAGCTACTCACCCTTAACATATTTGCAATTTGTCATTTTCATTTTATTCAATCCAGGTTCTAGATGATGAAATTTATTCTCTAACATTCGCAGTTTCCTCGGTAGCATACGCTAAGAACCCATCTTTGTATGCCGGTGACCGCCCTGAGACCTTCCATGGATGTCTGATTACAAGAACCAATTGGATAAGATTAAAATGATCGATTGTAATTATGAATCTGTTGTTCGAAAGGTTTCGTCAATTTATTCATAGACTCTATTAAATACTCTATATAGGATGCCCAAATGGGATTGGCTTCCAATCTTTCTTCTGTCTCCATAACACTGTATTGCCTTTGGATTGATCGATTCGTTTGGCCTCTTGTTGTGATTTGAATCTCTTTTTCAAATTCTCCAAATCCAGACTCATGTCGTCCACTGGCTGTCGCTTCTTATTGTCATCATAGATTTCAAGATCTTTAAGTGGAATCGTCTCTATATGGAACTTCTTCATCAAACTATGTCTTTGTTTAATCTTGGATTGTATCTCAGGACTGTAAATATCAAGAGTAGACATCATCTCTAATAATTTGAGTCGACCATTAGTATTCTGTTTAGATATTACTGAAATTATGCTCTCAATAGAGTCTATATCAACTAAAGGTCCGGTCTGGAAGTTGAGCTGATTCGTTACAATGAACTCACACCAGTTGCAAGCTTGGGTTGAAACACTTTGACTCGATTCATCGTTAATCCCCTGCCAATCTATGAGCAGGTCCAATAAATTCAATATGAATTCCTTACCTAACTCTTCAAGTAATGGTCTATATAACAATCTTATTCCTTTAGTCTTTCCTTCATTCAATTCTGTCTCCATAATTAAGACCCTATTCTGTAATAAAGTGTTAATGAACTGCTTCTCATTTGACTCATATAATTTCTTCAATTCCTTGATACATTTCCAATAGACCAGACCTTGCTCTGAAGTATCACCGAACTTGAACATTTTGTTCAAATTAAGCTTACGGATCTTCTTATAAGTACGTAGTTGCGATTTTATCTCGTTCTTGAAACTATTCAACTCGTCCTCACTCATCTCAACGGACGGCTGTTGCAACACCGATGAGCTCGTCTTATCAATAACAGACCAATAATGATCGTAAAGCCATTGTAACAGCTTACGGGCCATATCACGTAGAATATCAATTGAAGGTAAGAACTCATGAGTACCACAGTGTCGGAGTTCAACGAACGAACTAGGGAGCTCCAAATAATTGGCTAAAGTATGCAATGGAATAGCGTAACTTGACTGCTGGTAGGGATCTAGAAGTCCGTTGACGAACTTGATGATCACCATAGTGTATGATAACTTCAAAACAGCTTCATCTTCATATTTATGCTCTTCCTCTGACAATATAATGCTAGTTATCAAAGAAGTTGACTCGATCGAATGAGGGAGATGACTCTTGGTGAGGTATGCTGAGGTTCTGGCGACGGCTTGTTTCCGTCTGTCGTTACTCTTTGTATCATAAAACCATTCTCGAAGGTCTAGGAGGTCTTGGTGAGACTTAAATGGGACAAAATGAGGGTTTTTATTCATGATAACCCGATTATCTGGCCATGAACTGCTCTTGTGGTTCTCTTCTCATCTTAAGCAGAGTTTTAGGTGAGAAATGGATAGAAATGCACTACTTTTTAGAGATGTTACAAATTGGTATTTTGCTCTGTTAGTATGGCGGGGATAGGAAATTAGTAATATGCTCTGTTAATTGGACGGGGATTGATGGAGAGGTGTTTGAAGTGGAGTTAGGGATGAGCTGACGAAGCTGAAGAAGCTGAGACGTCACTCTGAGACATCCAGAGCTCACTACTCTACTCCCATTTACCTCTACTACCATATAAAACATAAATATTATTATCATTATAGAAAGAATATTGAGCATGCCTACTCTAACGGGGACCTACTCTAATGGAGCAAGTCTTAAGTAAGGCTTGATAATTCTGAATTTAGGGAACAAAGTTTTAGCTTCATCATCGGAAACAGAAGGATGAACGATGACATCATCTCCTGGTACCCAATTAATAGGTGTAGTACATCTATATTTATCACCAGTCTGTAACGAGTCGACAACCCTCAAAATCTCGGCAGTATTTCTACCAGTAGAAGCAGGGTATGCCAAGGTTAATCTAATCTTTTTGGCCGGGTCGATAATAAATACAGATCTGATTGTCAATTGAGCTCCCTTATCATCTAAATTAGTAGCATCTTGATAATCCAACATATCAAATAAGACGGCGATTTTTCTATCGTAGTCTCCAATGATTGGGAAAGTCAAATTGGAACCTGTCACTTCATTGATATCTTTAATCCACTCGTGATGTCTCTCAACAGTATTAGCAGACAATCCGATCAATTTAACGTTTCTTTTCTCGAATTCTGGTTGTAATTTGGCAAACGCTCCCAACTCGGTAGTACAAACAGGAGTAAAATCGTCTGGATGACTGAAGATAATACACCATGAACCCTCGATATATTTATGGAACGAGTCGATATGTCCACGAGAAGTATCAGCTTCGAAATCTGGAGCTATTGAGCCCAATCTCAAGCGAGGTGGTTCCTGATTAGTCTGGGTCATCGTCTTACGCTTGGTCTCTCAATTAATCTCAACGATTTTACTCATTGGTTTCTTTTGAGTTTTTTAAAGCGCATTTTTTCTTTGCTCATCCACAGTTTAAGGTGAGCGTGGCGAGTGTGGAACTGAGGGGAGGACTGGGGCAAAGCTGAGGGGAGAGCTGAGGGCAAAGATGAGGGCAACGCTGAGGGGGGTTACTGGGGGATTTTCTAGGGGGTTTCCAGAAGTGCTACTAGAGGTGCTACTAGGGTAGGGGTAATAAGGGAGGGTGCACTAGGAGTTACTAGGGGTACTGACTGTTACTGCCGGGCACAGGCACAAACTGCCGGGCACAAATTTATGGACATAAACGTATATTATATTATATAACCCAAGTGAAGTGACAAACAGAAACGATAATTAAACAAAATGAAATAAAAGAAAATTGGGGAACAAGATAAAATAAAATGTGATCATAATTTACAGAACCCCCTTTTCAAATTCTTCTAGACAAATTCGTTTAAACAGTTTCCAAGACGACATCCTTGAAGTCAGTCTTGACCTTCTTACCCTTCTCTTCGGTAGAACCCTCACCGTGCAAGGACAATAAGGCACCCAAGTCGAACTTTGGTTGTTTCAACAACTTAACCTTTCTAATGTGGACGTTTTGCAATGGGTAGATAGATTGGGTAGACTTCTCAATCTCTCTGGAGATAACCTCTGGGATCAACTTAGAAGTCAATTGGGACAAAGTAGAAGTAGAAGCCTCTCTGGTCATGATCTCGATCATCTTCTTTCTAACTTCTCTCAATTGGGAAGATTGAGCGTATGTGGTCTTCTTGATTTGGTTAGCTTGTCTCTTGGTGAAGGCAATGGCGAAAATTCTGATAACGTAGTCGTCAGCAGTCTTAACGGTRACATTAGCCTCGACCAAAGATTGCCATTTTCTTACTAAAGATCTAACCTTGTCRGAGGTGAAGTCGAAACCGTGGAAGTTGGTCAACAAGTTCTTACCTTGAACCTCATCAACTCTCAACTTAACCTTCTTGAAAGAGTGGTCCTCAGAACCTTGCAAGTCAGCCAAACTAACTTCGAAGACTCTACCCTTCAAACCATCGGCAGCGTTCTTCAAACCGGTGGATCTGTTGATCAAAGTCTTACCAACGTTTCTGTTCTCAAAGGTGGATGGAGCCTTGATGTCGAACCAATCCTTTCTGGTGAATGGGTCTACGACCTTCTTCTTGATACCTTTCTTACCCTTGGAGAGTCTCTTGTTCTTTCCTACAGCCATGTTGATTTGCCTTTCAGATAGTTACCTTTAAAAATCCTCTTAAAACACCTATATTAAATGAAGTGAAAAAAAAGACGAAAAACGGAAAAAATTGAAGCCGTGAAAATTTTTGCTTTTGGGATATTTTCTAGGGTTTCTTTTAGCGGATAACGTCACGTGAATGCGCATAGGGTTATTTGCATCGGCACACCAAAAAATATTCACACACTCACGTTCTCTTCCTTTCTCATATTCAACCCCTTTACACTAAATCACCACCTCACTTTAACCCCTACATCATCTACATCTCAATTATAATTATGATTGTGAACTTGTTTATTCAGTTAAACAATAATGTTCATGCTATATATTTCGGATATGAATAAATAAACCTTTCGTAGAACCCTTAAATTAATCTTCCAGGGAAAGAAGAATAAAAGCAAAACAGAAAAAATCGTTAAAATGAACAATACCAGTTAAGATCACCACTCAGTCATTCCAATTAGACTATGCGTGAATGAACGTTGAATTCTGGATTGTTTTTGAACTAAAGTGAAGCGAGGAAAAAAATTGTGTTTTTCAAGGACAAACTTAGTTGTTCTCTGGACGCAACTTTCTGACTTCCTTACCAACCTTCCAGATCTCCATGTTTCTGATAACCTTCAATTCCTCTTCCAACTTCTCTCTGTAGTCGGCTTGCGAGTTGAAGTCCAAAGATCTTTGGGTCTCGGAACCGTTTCTAACGGATTCGTACAAGTCCTCGAAGACCGGCTTCAAAGCCTTCTTGAAAACTGGGTACCAGTCCAAAGCACCTCTTCTGGCGGTGGTGGAACAAGCATCGTACATGTAGTCCATACCGTACTTACCGATCAATGGGTACAAGGATTGGGTGGCCTCCTCAACGGTTTCGTTGAAAGCTTCTGATGGGGTGTGACCGTTCTCTCTCAAGACCTCGTATTGGGCCAAGAACATACCGTGGATACCACCCATCAAACAACCTCTTTCACCGTACAAGTCAGAGTTGACTTCTCTCTCGAAGGTGGTTTGGTAAACGTAACCGGAACCAATGGCAACGGCAACGGCGATAGCCTTCTCTTCGGCCTTACCGGTAACATCGTTCCAGACGGCGTAAGAAGAGTTGATACCTCTACCTTCCTTGAACAAGGATCTGACGGTTCTACCGGAACCCTTTGGAGCGGCCAAGATAACGTCAATGTTCTTTGGTGGGTCAACGTGGGTCAATTCCTTGAAGACTGGGGAGAAACCGTGGGAGAAGTACAAAGTCTTACCCTCGGTCAACAATGGCTTGATGTCGGACCAGGTCTCGGATTGAGCAGCGTCAGACAACAAGTTCATGACAATGGTACCCTTTTGGATAGCCTCGGAGACGTCGAACAAGGTTTCACCTGGAACCCAACCGTCAGCAACGGCAGCCTTCCAAGAAGTACCGTCTTTTCTAACACCAACGATAACGTTCAAACCGTTGTCTCTCATGTTCAAAGCTTGACCGTAACCTTGGGAACCGTAACCGATCATGGCCATGGTGTCGTTCTTGAAGTACTCGACCAACTTCTCTCTTGGCCAGTCAGATCTCTCGTGAACAACTTCTTCGGTACCAGCGAAGTTGATGGTCTTCAAACCACGTTGTTGAATCTTGGTGGCAGCGGCTCTGGCAACGGTTGGTCTGACAGCGGCAGCAGACAAAGCTCTGGCAGTCAAGGCACGGGTACCGGCAACACGGGCCAATCTCATAGAAACGTTTCTAACAGACATTTTCTTATATATGGGTTATTATATGATTAAAGAATCAATAATTAAATTGAAGAATTAAAAGAAGAGAAAATAATTTCAACTAAACAGCCAATTCAATCTTACTTATATATGAAAGATCCAAGATTCGACGACGCACAAAGGAAAATTTTTTTGCTAGCGCACAGTGACACAAATGAAAAATTAAGTGAGAGGAGCTAAGACCGGACCGGTTTTTTTGTGAGCGAGCACTACTTTTTTTGTTGGTTAGAGCGGAACAGGAGTGAGTCAACTAGGCGATGGAAGCGAGGCATTGGGGTAGATGAACGATAAATGAACGGCATGAACAGAGCGATAAGAAATGAATGGCATGAACAGAATGGCATGGATAGAACGGCATGGTGATAAGAATGAGTCATAAGATAATCTAGAGTGTTAATTGGATGATTAGATCAATTTGTGGTGTTCCTTCTTTATTGTTCACTCTTCACTGTTGACTCTTCTTCCCCCTGAATTCCTTTGCACTGTAATTTTTACACTACCTGTTCTCTTTCCCCTCCTTCTCTCTTCCTTTTCTCCCTCCTCTCCTTCCCTCATCCAATTTCCCCTTTAGGCTCATCAGATCATTTCCCAAAACAGCAACCAAATAAATCCCAAGGAGAAAAGGGAAATCCCCCAAAAGAGGAGAAGCCGATGCGTACTAATTTTTTTGTGTGTATCGCCCTTCTAATTTGAGTAGCACCACAAGCGACTGATAGAAGATCTGAGATAGACACACTTGACAGACAGTGGAGTTTAAAACTGATAGTGATACAACGCTCATATTCATCTGATTCATACACAAACCACTCGACTTCATAATGGGTAGATGCATAACAATCATTAAAGTAGTAGGAGCAACCTCGATTGGCCTTGCCACTGGGGTATTAAACTATGCTTCATTCAAACTGATCCCAGAATTGATGCGTAATGAGTCGTATCTGGTTACCGATTTGGGTTCGCTGATCAAGAGTTTGGTCATCAAGACCAGAGTTGCCGTCGCCACTTTTGGTTGTTTGGCCACTACCGCCTTCTTGATGGCTTATGATCTGTCTGCTATTAAGGGCAAACATCCTTATTTGATTTATGCCGCTTTAGGGTTCCCGATTTCGTTGATTTCTTATGCATTCCAATCTTATTCTGTTGAAGACACTTTGATACATGTTGCTGACAAGAAGCCTTTGACCGCTTCCAAGACTTCTACTTCCAAGAAGGATGACTCCAAGCTGCACTTGGCTAGTGGTTTGGACAACTCTGTATACCAGGACTTAGGTAGAACCTCATCGCAAGAAGAAACCGATGAGGATGTCGATGAAGAAATTAATAACGTAATAATAAAGAAAGAATCCAACGTCAACTTGAAAAAGTTGCAATTTGGCTACAATGTCATCTCGGGATTCACCGGTTTTGCTTTTGCCATTGCTGCTATTGGTTTAGCTGGTGACAAGTACTGATTATTTTTATTATGGTATCTTTTTGAGGGTGTTCTCTCTGTTGGTATATTCTTTTTTTATTTGCAAACGTTTATCTTATGCCTCTTAATAGTGAATAAAACTACAATTTAGTATTTGAAAACATCGTCTGCAATCATTTCATTTAAAAAAGACTATTGATAAATATGCATGTCGTAGTCCCTCTTGGATCGAGAGGGAACCTTTAAAGTGTTCGTGATAAATAAGATCAAATTCCAAACCAATGTTTACATCTTTCGTAGACTAAGAAGGAGCAACTGAACATCGGAACTACCTTGATGAAACCAATACTCAATCCAACATAGAAGCCCTTGAATCCCGCTTCTTGGAAGATCATGCTACAAGTTTTTGACACACTGAAAAATTGGCCTTTGTTCACGACCCCTCCCACCTGCATTCTTCTTCTGATGACTTCGAAGGGGTACAGAGCAGTTTGGGAGAACATACCGGCAACTCCTCCGGCAATCAATTGAGCCCAGGTATTCAATGGAGCTCTGTGGTCATGAGACGATTTTGAAGTGGTCTTGAACTTCTTTGCTTTAGCTCCGGGTTTGGTCTTGTCGTTAACCGTATAGGCAGCCATATATTCGGATCTGAAAAAGTCGTGGATCAAATCATGCGTGTAAAAGGAAACTCCAGCATACGGCACCATTCCTAAAATTGTAGGCAGGAAACCTCTGTAGAAATTGGATAACAGTTGTAAAGCTTGGAAATTTGTCTTACCCAGTTGTACTCTTTTCAAAATCATTCTTCTAATAAAAGGTTCTTTTGATAAATCCTCGGTCGGTGGGATGACCAGATTTTCATGATAAATAGCTTTGATCAATTTAATAAATCTTCCTCTATTCTTGAAATGGTGATCTGTTTCGAATGCAAGTCTTACTCTAATCAAGTCCAATGGATAAGTACAAAATACCGAGGTGACACCGGCTAAAGAACCGGCTAATAATCTTCTAAAACCGGTCTCATAGTCATCGTTTGGAATTAACACAGTTCTAATTTGTTCATAGGCAACAAATTTAATAGCCAGATATGGGAAGATTCTCAATAAAGTCAGTGAGTGACCTTGGAATAAACCCAAAGGTCCATCACTTACATAGATCTTATTTACAGCTTTAAAAAGCCCACTGAAAGTTCCACTGAATTGTTTGAATTCAGGGTTGGAAGTCTGAAATAAAATTTTAACTCTATCCAAAGGTGCAATAAGTGTCTTAGCGGCGCTTCCAGCAAACCCTCCAGCAACTCCACTACGTATCACATAGTCTAATGATTGCTTATCGATATATTTTGGCCCCTTCTTTTCTTCAGGGACAGGAACCAGTTCGATCACAGCTGTATGATCCCCCACTTTTCTCAGTCTAATATGGTGATCTTTATTCAATTCCAGCATCAACTTGGAGTTGGCCAAGGGCTCAGTCAAATTATCGTCTATTATGACGGCTGGAAGGGTATCATCCGATTGGCTTTCCAAAGACGGACTCGGCCCTCCAGGCTCTTTCTTACCTCCCTTCAGCCACCACATCTCTTCCAGTGATACTCTCCAATTCTCTTCTTATCTCTTAGGTCCCACTACCTTAATCAACTCTTCTTGCTTTCACCCCTTCCTTCGCTTAGGCTTAAGGGAAAAAATTTTCGATCATCTGCCTCGTCATCTGCGGGCGGGAACTAAGGAACCCGGCTGTTTCAGTTTCCTAAATAGGCAGTCATCTGGGACACTCGATGGGGAAATTTTATATCGAAGATATGTCATTGGGGGGCCAAGCTGAGCACCGGCTGAGCCCTCACTGAGCACCGGCTGAGCACTCGCGCGAAGGCAAAGATCGGAAGGGCTGGCGCAAGAATTTTCGAGGGAAAACTTAAAGAGCGATGGAACTCGAGGTAGTGTTGAATCGACAGTGGTGAACAGGAGAGCAAGAGCATTCAAATTAATAGACAAGACACAAATGTTACGTTCAGTATTGAGGCAGGGCCTTGGAAGGCCAATGAGATCTTACAGTCGTGGGATCTTCCAATCGAAAATGTTCCAGTCGACTAAACTGGCGCCATCCCCTTCTCTGCCCAAGAAACCTACGGGATTGAAAGGATTGATGCAAGAATATGGATATAGTGCACTTGGGGTTTATTTGGCGATCGGATGTGTGGACTTGCCCTTGTGTTATCTCTTGGTGACACTTGCCGGGGAAGAGAAGATCGCAGAGTATGAGCATAAAGTGAAGGAATTATTTGGGTTAGGAAAGAAGAAGCAAAATGAAGAGGGTGGGTTGATAGGTGAAGAAAATGAGAAGGAACTGGCTTCATTTTTCACCACATTCGCCATTGCATACGGTATTCATAAGAGTTTGATTTTCATCCGTTTACCGATTGCCGCTGCTATTACACCTGGTGTCGTTTCCAAGTTAAGATCGATGGGATTCAATATCGGAAACAAACAATTCAAGGATATTGCCAGTTCCGCTAAGGATTCGGTGAAAGAACATGGACTTAGAAAATCCGTCACTACACTGGGTGTTAAGACCATTATGGAAAATTCAAAGACTCTGGCTCCAATTCCGCCAAAGAGCACCCCTAATTTCGGCACTCCAGCTACTAAAAGACAGAAATGGTGGAGCTGGTTCTTTTAAACTGTATATATTAATCTACCTAAATTGACTGTACCATTTTTCCTCTTTGAATCTAGCTTCTACTCTCAGAAGTACCTCTTCACTATAAACATCTTCTATCTTTTCACCTCCGTTCAATACTCTGTCTTCATGCAATTTCTGTTCCTCTTTGGTGACCAACACTACGTTTTGGTAACTTAATTCTTGGTCTCTACGCCATCTTGTAAGAGTCAATCTTGTTGAGTAGTTGGAAATTGGCGATTTACCATGGAATACTTCCTCTACAATATATGGAACATCACTCATGGCAATAGGACATCTTTGGTCAGGCTCGCCGATTCTGGTTTGTTGTCCCAGAAGACTTTGTAAGACGGCATCGTAGATCTTCATTCTATTTTTACCTTCAATTGCTTCAATAGGATATCCGGCAACTGAGGTCAATACATATGTGGAAATGGTTAATCCAAACATTGATGGCATAGTACCTAAAACTGGTAAGATTCTGACTCTGAAGTTCTTCAATGCACTTAATTCTTCTACAGAACCCTTTTCGAACTCTTCATCTGCCAATGGTAACAATTTAGCTTTTCTTGGGTCGGGTTTCTCAGCACTGAATACGACTGGAATACCACTTACAATACCTCTTTTCTTCAAGATTCTTCTAACAGTTTTAGCCAATGGGTCTTCCTCGGTCTTGGAGATATCTCCGATATTGACACGAGTGGCATCACTCTTACATGCAGCACCCATAGATGAGATCAATGGGATCTTCTTATGGTAAACGAACTCCAATAAATCACATTTAGTATCGATATTATCGATACAATCAATGATATAAGTAGGATTTCCCTCGAGTAAAAGTCTCTCGGCATTCTCGATGCTCCATAACTCATTGATCAGTTCTACCTCACACCATGGAGCAATTTGTAAGATATGTTCTTTCAAACATTCAACTTTTGGAGTACCCACGTCTTTCAATGTAGCACAGGCATGTCTATTAAGAGAAGACAAAGACACCTGATCGAAATCGATGATTCTGATCTTGGAGATACCGGATCTGATAAGTGAAATGACACAGTTAGAACCGACACCACCAGCTCCTACAACAACTACGAACTGATCCCTAACCTTTTTCAACCCATCCTCTCCCAAGAAAGCATAGTTTCTGGCAAGTTGTTCTCTAATCAAAGTCTCATCGTAGTCTTGGATATGCTTTGGAGATTTCTTTGGTACCAGGGGGGAGTTCTTGGCCAAATAAGTGTGTAAAAGCTCGACTAATCCATATGTGATACCGGCAGTAGCAGCAATAGCACAAATTAATTGTGAATTTTTCACCGACATCTTGGTTTATTGGGTAATCGATCGGATGAGATTGATTTGTTAAGCGCTGAAGGGGTTTTTTCTATAAAATTTTTCAGTAGGGAAAATTTTGCTCATCGCGAGGGGAAGTGAGGGAAAAAGTAGAGAAGGGAGGGAGTAAAAAAGTTAGGGAGAGATTGGGTGGGAGATCGGGTGGAAGATGAGGGAGATCAGGCGGAGGATTAGGCGGAGGATTAGACGGATGATTAAGGTAAAAATTGGAAATTAAGAGAGACTGTAAATTACAAGAGAAATACAAAAATTTGAAACTCAAACACCACCATTGAATAATTTCATGAGATAGTATTCTCCAAACATAATCTGGACCCTCAATTTAAAATTCTTCTCTGTTTTTACCACCCCTTCTTATTTCCTTATTCATCCCCTTTCCTACCCTCTTTACCCCCCACTAACATAATACTCGTCTTGTTATTCGTAATCTGCTCTTCTCTAATTTTGCTCATCATTTACAAATATCATCTCCCCATATTAACAAATATACAGAGCGTTAACGCGGTAGGAAGGTAGAAGGACCCCCGTTAAAGACAATTAGGAGTGTGTGGTCATGCCTTCTGGGAGACATAGTGAGTCAGGGACACCCAATCTCGGTGGTTTTGCCCCAAATGCCACCTTTCAGCCCATAAAGAGAAGAGATAGTGCCGCCTCTTTAACAGGCTCCAGATCGCTGCTATCGATCAAGATTCAACCACAGAAAATGAACTCTCATGATAATGGATCCGGGTCAGATCTGGATCCCGAAACACCGGTAATGAGCTCTGGTTCTTCAGTTATGAGGAGAGTCGATTTTGACGAGGCAAATAGAAGTATCCTGTCCCTCGAAAGACGTTTGGAAGTCACCAAGAATAAAATAGGCCGTAAAAGAAGTAATACTTTTACCAGTATATACTCTGGATCGGTGGCGTCAGGCGAAGATATGAGTCCATTGTCACCTATAGGACAGTATAATTCGAATATAGCGAAAGGAACAGAGAGTCCCACCTGGAAATTGGGAGATATTTTACATTCATTGACCGATCGTGATGGAGGTGAAGAGTACTTGGTACAAAGGTCTAATGATTTGGTGACATTATTGGCTGAGCATCCACAATTGAAAGACGATGTGGTGCTAACCACTTTTGGTAGTAGAATCCAGTTTCTTTTGATCCATAGCTCCTCTGAAGTGCGGGCTTGTGGTTATCGTATACTGAGGTATATTTTACAGAGTGAAGATAGTTTAAGATTATTGATTCAATTGAGGATCGAATTATTCTTGATAGTCACCTTCTCCAAAGACAATAAGCTGTTCATTGAGAAAGAACAAGCACTCAAGTTGATCAGACATTTGATAGAAATGCCAGATGGTGTCCATACTTTGACCATTGGACTTCTAAGAGCCATCGTTGCAATTGCAGAAAGCCCAGATGATAAACTTCAAAATTTGGCTATTGAGACATTATGTGAAATTTCGTTGTTTGCTCCGGTTTTGGTGTATAAATCGGACGGATTGAAGCTGATTATCCAATCGTTTGTCGATGGCCCCTTTGAAATGGCTTCGCCTTGTCTCTTGACCGTGTTGAAGCTTCTTGAGTCCCCTTTGACAAGATCTTATATAATTGACCAGGTTAATATTTCGTACTTCGTATCAGCTTTCTGTGACCTCCCCCAGAAAGGTCATAGCAGCATTGAGAAACTACAGAACAATGCCTTCATGTTGACCATTCTTTTGAAGACATGGCCAGGATTAATCGGTCTTTCTCAAAACAATTATGGTCTGTTATGTGATTTGATCAATTGTCTTAGTTACGATTCTCCAAATATGCGTGATATTCTTATGGATATCTTCTTTGATATTCTTAAGATTAGAACACTACCTTGGATCAGTACTAGCCATGTATTTGGCAGGTCTGTCTCGTCTTCTTTAGATCAGAACGATGAGCACCAGCAACAATCCCTGCATCATAAAACAAATATAACCCCTAGTAAACCTGAGAAGAATCATCCTTTAGTCAACCATTATACTTCGTTATTGTTGACGATTCTTCTCCGTTGTAAACTTACAGACCGGTTGGTCTCTCTTGTATCGAGTACTAATGATGACTTAAATAAGAGGAAGGCCATTTATTTATTAACTGAGATTATGAGTCTTGCTACTAATTTAATTCCATATGAATTCTTGACTTCTCCGGACTTTGTCAAGAATTATCTACCTATCATGACCGAATCCCAGATCCTTGACTCGGTAGTTCCATCGGCTTCTATCTTCCAGATGGCCAGATTGTCTGACAGGTTAAGTCGTGGAAGATTACCTTTAAGTAATAGTGTAAATTCGAAAAAGTCGAAAGGCTTGGAGATTATTGATATTCCATTCCATGTTAAATTCAATCTTGATGATCTGGAGTTCAGAAAGATGTTGCTTGATACCAAGATCTTGACAACCAAAGAATTCGATCAATGGGATTGGGATTTAATTAGTGACTTGATGCAAGGACCTTTATTGAATGGTAAAAGACTAGAAGGAACTATAAAAACAACTAAAGTTATGAAAAGACTCATGTCATTCTATCGTCCATTCAAATTTCGGTTCAGTAAAGTTTCTAAACGGAATAGAAAGGCCTCGACTTATGTAAAAGTGGGATGTCAGATCTTCGAGATGCTTCTTCATACAGATGAAGGGGTCAGATTTTTGAGTGAGAACAAGTTATTAGCTCAAATAGCCGAGTGTATCGCTCAAGTAGATCCGTATAGTGGTATAACATCTGTAGACTCATTGTTTGGTAAACATAAATTAGAGACTACCATGTCTAGTGGATATTTTAAAATGTTGGGGGTTCTTTCGAAGAATCCAAAAGGTTTGAAAATTCTTGGACAATGGAAGATCTTTAGTATGTTCTATCATATTACTGAGGCCAAAAGAGATGACTTGTTGAAACTTATGATACATCTGATGGATTTCAAGAGCCCTAGTCATTTGCGAATTATCTTCACTAAAGTCTTGACTACCTCAAATGTTGATTTAAGAATATATTGTACTCATCATCTTACCAAATTATTGCCTGGAGCAGAATTAAATGATGGTGAGGATGATTTTGCTCTAAAGCTTCTTATTGACCAATTATACGACTCAGATGAGAGGGTAGTGGATGTAGCAGTCAAGATTCTCGACGAATACATTCGAGACGCTGAAAATTTGAATCGCGTAGTAGAATTGCAGCCTAATTTATATCATCTTGGAGAAGTTGGTCATTCGACATTATTACGATTTTTAGCGACCTCCAAAGGTTATGAATATTTGAACAGTTTTAAGATTATCGAAAGAGAATTGAAAGAATGGATCAATTATAAAATATTTAAGTATGTTTATGATGTGGAGAACTTGATGATCCAGGATTTGATTCAGCCTAAAAATCATAATAATTTGATCTTCAAGCAATCTTTGAAAGAACATATCGCACCTCAACATTTCTTCGGTGAGTTGGCTAAGCTTGAAGAGGGTGTAGAATTGATAAATAGTTCAGGAATCGTAGAGAAATATACCCGGAAGATCAATTCTTTTATGCAGAACTTGAATAAACCGTCGAGTGAAGACGAGTTGATTCAACTCAAAGGACATTTATGGTCGATAGGACATATTTGTTCGAGTAAATACGGTGTACAGTTGTTCGATAATAGGGATATAATAGGGGATATTGTGGAAATAGCCGAGAATTCTTTAGATCTCTCATTGAAGGGGACTTGTTTCTTAGTATTGGGATTAGTGGCCAAGACCGAAGAAGGGTTGGAATTGTTGGACGAATATCAATGGTGTTGTAAAATTAATATCAACAAACAATTAATAGGTATTTGTTTGCCATTTGATTTGGACTCCTTCCTCAGCTTGAAAGAATCCAAAACGACTAACCCAAAAGGGAAATTCGAGGACTACGTTAATATGAACACTTTGATCAATAACGAATTCGGAAGTCTAAATGCGCAGGATTTCGCATTAATGAAGAAGATCTTTGAGAACTTTGTGAACCTTCTCTCACATTTATTGACGTCAAAATCTATTGCCAATTTGAAGAGTTTGCAATACAAAAACAGTAATTTCTTCAACAATGACAAGAATATGTTGATTGTCTTTAAGATCTTGATAAAGTTGATGGCCAACTTCAAATTTTCCAAGACTTCAAGGAAATTTCTTTTCAACGATTTCATCGATTGTTCTTATTACCTTAGGTTACTATGTAAAAAAGATAGACAAAAGCTTAAATGATCATTAATTATATACAACTGTGTTCTAATACTATGTAGAAGCGAGGTGGAGTAATACCAGATCCAACTCCAATTCGTTCAACTGAGTTTCTCCCTTGGTGAATTTGATCAGTCTAGTCATATGCAAAGTACGATCCAATGATCTTAATCTATCCAATTCTTTCTCCTTTGAAAGTGCTGTGGTTTGATCGGGTCCACTTTGGGCTAAGAGATCGAGCATCGCGTTCTTCTTCTGTCCTAATCTGACGATACTCTCGATTATTTGGTCATATTCTTCTTGGTTCTTTTGACGTTCCAGTTGCAACTGCAGAAGTTTTGATTCTAGTTCCTGTTGGCTCATGATAGGTGGCGGGGTGGTGGTGAGAGGTAATTTATCCTTGGAAGGATTTTGGTCGATTAAATACTGCGCACCATATTAATCGCGTAGTATTTTAGTTCTTGTATTCCCTGAGTATTAGGGACTTTCTCATATTTTCTTAGTATTTCCTAATCATTCAGAGCAATATTCGTATTTCCTTAGCATTTCGTAAGTAGAATTGATTTTCGTATTTACTTAGCACTTACATATTTCTTAACATTTCCCAAGCTTTTCCACATATTTTTCGCCATTTTCTGCTTCATCTTCATATTTTTCACTTAACTGAACAAGACCAATACCATCAGTATAAAGACACCCATCATGGCTTCAAATGGATTGGAATTAGGGAAGTTATTCTCCTTAGGAGGCTCACCTTCCACTAATAATGACGCTGTCACGAAATATAACGAAAGAAGGTTCAAACAAATGGCCCTCTTCTACGGATTTGCGGTGTCTACTTTCCTCTTTTCCAAGATCGCTTATAGAGGGGTGATCAAAAGAAGATGTAAGTTAATCCAGAGCTCATATAGTCTCCAGATATACTAACTAGCATAGATGTGCCTAACTTTTATCAACATAACCATGTCCCACCACCATTTTCTTTCTACAAAGATGCCTTGTCCCTGGTGACCCATCTGTCATTATTGGCCACCTCTTCTTTGGGAATGGTAGCCACCGGAGCTGCTTGGTACTTGGACATTTCGACCTTCAAAGAGTTCGGATTCATGATGAAGACTTGGCTCGGTGGTGAGGAAAACGAAAAGATGATCTTGAAGCAACCTATCGATGAAGATACCAAGTACATCCAGGACGCTTTAACCGATTTATTGGCTGGTAACGACGACACCAAGAAATGATAATCTCTGTACATAGAAATAAACACCCATATTATTATTATTATTATTATATCATTAAGCTATATAAAGAGGAGCTCCTTAGATTCTTTCGTAATTAATGTTGATTCCGCTCGAGATAGGAGCAGCTTTGGTTTGTCTCCGTTGATAGAAGTAAAAGGCACCCCATAAAACCATGGCAATACCAAATACGAACAAAGAGATGACTGGGAAGTATACTAAACCTTCACCTTCGACGTATCCTGGCTTGCCTTTGTTGATTGCACTAACGTATCCGATGATATATGGTACTAAAGCGGCACCGGAAGAGCCACAGGAGGAGATAAATCCAACTCCCAACAGGTGCATGTATCCTGGTAAGGTTTTCAAAGCAATAACGATTGTGGTCGGGAAGACAGGACCAATGAAGGCTCCTACCAGACAAATAGAGATGGCTTGGATGAGGAATGAAGAGGATACTGTGAAGAAAAAGGTGAAAATAGAGATCAAGACACATACCAGGAAGGCTACGGTGGTCTCTGCATCTTCGAAGAATCTTCCAACGGCCAAGCCAATGACAATTCTACCAAAAGTCAACGAAAGCCAATACAGAGAAGTGATGTAAGAGGACTGAGTTGGGGTCAATTTCTTGATAATGATCAAGTAATTGTAAACCCAATTACCGAAAGATGCCTCACCTCCTAAATAAAACAGTAAAGTAATACTGAAGAACCAGATGATCTTATTTTTGAGGACACGAGATAAAGTGGCCTTTGGTTGAGAAGATTCATCATCTTCGTCATCACTTGAATCGACATCGAATGAATGTTCATCTCCATGAGACGATTGTTCATCAGGGTTCTCCAATAAGTAAAGATATTTCCACTTAGTTTCCAGTCTGACACAAAAGAAGGTAGCTACACCAAGTGCCACGGCAAATAAAATCAATAAATAGTACCAATGGTTCCATACCATACCATGTTCCAATAAATAAGTAGCGACGACAGGGGTGATCATACATCCAACACCGAAACAAGCATGCATTAAACCCATGATTTGGTTATGGTACTTTAATTTACCGGCCCAAATATTCAAAGCTCCATTAGAAGCACCACCGGCAAATCCATAAGAATAGTAACCGCCTACCAAAAGCCACAATGGAGGAGCAGTACAGGCAACGAGAAAACATAAACACCATGCACAACAACTGATCATCAAAATACCAAAAATTCCAATGGCTCTATGCAAATAATCATTCAATAAGGCAGCGGTCAATGAGCCAAGGAACCCGGCGATGAAAATATATGAAATGACAGAGTGGTCCACATGATAGTACTCGACAAAACTAGGCAATAAAGTTCCAGACGACTGATCGGCCAACCCGATAAATACTAAATAAATAAATGCCAAAATTACCTGCAGTTTCAATACGTTTGATTTCATAAAGTCGATGGACTCGATCACCACTTCATGTGAGCGATATGAAACAGTGTATGGATATTGACGTTCTGGTTTCAGGTATGAGACGGTGTTTTCGTCGAATTCTGGTGATTTCACCTGTGGCGCCTCAGGATTAATTTCACCCATCTCAAAGTAAGAATCCCCGCCATTCAGAACAAATGACGAAGGGGTGCCTACCAAAGTAGCCGATGGAGAAGCATCGTAACTAAAATCGTCCAACTCGATGTGATTGACTGCCATTATGATTACTCTTCTATTAATTATCTATTAAGTCTATCACTCTGCCAATATAAATCAACGTCTAATCCTATCACCTGAATTATATACTAACCCCCTAGCACGTTATAAAAAAGAAACAAGAGAAAATTTTTAAGAGGAGAAAATTTCCCGCATAATTTACAATAAAAGAGTGGAAATTTATAGGGGAATCTAAAAGAAATTTTTTCCTTTATGCCTTATCTATTGTCTGGGGGAAGTTAAAGTGAGGGGTGAGCGGGGATTTGTGCACGACTAAACGTGCAAGAGTAGTACAGTGCTCTCTACAGTGTACTCTGTAGAGTATAATCCTTACAGTATACTCTCTGTAGTACACTACTCTCTACAGTCTACCAGTCCACTTTCACCGGCTACTATCACCGGCTACTATCATTCACTGTTGTGCTTCTCTACTGTACTTCTCTGCTACGCAGTATACTGCTCTACTTTTTCATTACTAAGAATATCTCAGACATTTTCTAAGAACATCTCACTTTTTCTGACATTTCACACAGTGCGGCTAAATCACTACAAATTACATAAAAAATTTTGATTTCCTCAAGAAAAAAGAGGGGTATTGGTAGTGCATATCGTGACAATTTATTGGGGGTTATAAAATCAAATGGTACTTTTGGTTAAGCTGTATATTTAAAGCTTTTCACTTTTTTATCTTGTTGTAATGCAGTGTCGATGATATCGTATGAGCCGGTAGTCAACCCGTCTAAAATATGCAGATCATCCTCATCATTAACAGCTCTTCCGACAAAGATAACAGTTGTCAATTGTTGTGATTTGATACTCTCTTGAGAAGAAATATCCTGGACATCTTCAGTTGTAGATCCCATTCTTTTGCTGACGATCAAATAGTATAAAGTAAGACCACAAATCCATAACAAGGCAAATCCATTAACAACGGCTACTGCAAGAAGACCATTAGGATAATGAGGTTTATCATTTTCTCTCATTGCTTGTCCACCACAGATACCTGCAATGTTAGCTGCCATGACCATTACAGCCATAGCAATACTTCTCTCAGTTGGAGTCTTGGTATTTAAAGCTGCCCATGAGACATTCAAAGTATGACTAACAACAGATCCTGATAAAAGTACAACCAAAATTGCAAACTTCTTTGTTGCATTAGTGGAGAAAGTGATGCAACGTAATACAACGGCGAAGATGAATTTGAAAAGAATGACGACTGCAATAGTCAGACCTCTTGGTTTGTAATTGTTACTGGTGTGTGTACCAATGAGAAGTACAACAATTGAACACCATGAAGAAATAGATGATCTGGCGTTAGCCTCAATGGTAGTGTATCCGAAACTCTTGATAATAGTTGGAACATAGGTAGACAATGCTTGTGACATTATCATTGTGGACATGGAAACGATAAAATGGGCCCAAATGTGGAATTGACCAAGAGTTCTCAGAATATCTTTTAAAGTGATATTTCTGGTGCTAACCAGTTTCTCTGGGTCATCGATTAAAATTCTGCTCTTCAAAATGTGACCTTCATGATCACTAAATAAGTTAAATCTTTTAGGCAATAAGAAAGATCTGGAATTAGTAGCAGATTCTGGAAGTGAGAAAGCGAAAATCAAACCAACACCAATACCGAGAATTCCTTCAATAATAAAGATCCATTTCCATCCAGCAAGTCCTCCTACCAATGCAACGTTTTTCAAAATTCCAGCGGCAATTAATCCACTACAAGCACTTGCCAAGTAGTTACCAATGAAATAAACACTGACTCTCAAGGTCAATTCCTTCTTGGTATACCAAGTTGAAAGATAATATAAAGCACCTGGAATAAATCCAGATTCAAATGTACCCAATAAAAATCTCATAACTAAAAATCCAGCATAGTTTTGTATCTTACATTGCAATGTGGCTATTAAACTCCAAATAATCACTTGGAAACTGAGCCATCTACTTGGACCAACTTTTTGTAATACGACATTTGCTGGAATCTCAAAAATAACAATTCCCACATTAAATAATGCTGTTCCTACATTAACCTGGTTGGTATTTATTCCAACATCTTGAAGTAAAGTATCTGTTATGGCATTCGAAAGATTACCTCTATCTAATTGAAGAATAAAGAAAGCCACGAACAACAAAGGAATAATGACGAAATCGATTTTTCTTCTGGCTCTGATCTCTTCTTCATGAGTCCAGTCCTTGACGATTTCAACAGTTTCCTTTGTCACTCTGTTAACTATGATAACTTTAGCATTTCCTTTTTCAGAATCCGAAAAAGAGTGAGCCTTCGGCGAATTTTCCAACTTTTCAGTTACACTCGACATTTTTAACAGATGAATATCCTTCTACAAGTTGGATCTGGGAAAGTGACCTTCTTTATATCACTAACTATTCCCGTTCTGGCCATATATCTCCGGTGAAAAATTCTATCGACAGAAATGGTCTCATGTCCCATCGAAAGCCGAAATGCCACAGTCTTGATACCGCTGTGATTTCGCTAAAAAGTGTGTATCACCCCTTTTTTTCGCGCAGGATCTCGCCTAATATCTCACTAAATCTCACTAAATTTGACTAAAATCTCTCTAACTGTGGCGCACTCGGAAAATCTCAGTATTTAGTGAAGGGAAATTTTTCAAGCGTTTTCTTTTCCCAAATCGGACTTGTGAGCGGTCTCCACAGTTGGTGGGGGATACGGTTTCGGATAGTGGGGGAGCTATAAAAGGAAGGATAGCCGGATTTAGATCTCTGAGTTGAAAAATTGAACCAAAATGACCGTTAGCACTGATTCACCAAACTTTTTGATCATCGTAGCCGATGATCTCGGTTTCACCGATACCCTGCCTTTTGGGGGTGAAATTGATACCCCCAATTTACAAAAATTGGCCGAAAGGGGAATTCGTTTCACCGATTTCCATACTGCTTCAGCATGTTCTCCAACCAGATCCATGTTGTTCTCGGGAACCGATAATCATATTGCAGGATTGGGTCAAATGGCCGAGTTCGCTAAAAGATATCCCCAAAAATTCGACGGTAAGAAAGGCTATGAGGGTTATTTGAATGAGAGGGTTGCACCATTGCCAGATATTTTGAGGGATGCCGGTTATTACACTTTCCTTTCTGGTAAATGGCATTTGGGTTTGTTGGATGGACAATGGCCTTACCACAGAGGTTTTGAAAAGTCCTTTGCTTTACTTCCTGGAGCTGGAAACCATTACAAATTTGTGGTTAAAGAAGCCGATGGTAGTCACCCTAAATTCTTCCCAAGTTGGTATGTTGAGGATGACCATGAAATTGATGCTGAAGAGTACTTGCCAGCTGATTTCTACAGTTCCAATTTCTTCACTGAGAAGGGTTTGGAGTACTTGACTGACGAGAAACTCCGTCAAGGAAGACCATTTTTCGGTGCTTTAACTTACACTGCTCCTCATTGGCCATTCCAAGCTCCACAAGAAGTCATTGCTAAATACAAAGGACGTTATGACAATGGTCCTGCTGAATTGAGAAAAGAGAGATTAAAGAGAGCTTTGGAGTTGGGTATTATTCCTGATGGAATCGAACCTCATCAAGTTGAGACCCAAAGAGACAAACCTTGGGGTGAATTGACTGACAAGGAGAAGAAGATTGAATCTAGAATTATGGAGATTTATGCTGCTATGGTCGATGTCTTAGACCAAAATTTAGGTAAAATCTTCACTCACTTGGAAAAGACCGGTGAATTGGATAACACTTTCATTTTGTTCATGTCCGATAATGGAGCTGAAGGTATGTTCATGGAAGCTTTACCTTTGGCAATTGACAATATCGAACGCAATATTGCTGAAAGATACGACAACAGATTTGACAATTTGGGAAATTGGAATTCCTTTGCTTGGTATTCTGACCAATGGGCTCAAGCTGCCACTGCTCCTTCTTATATGTATAAGATGTGGGCTTCTGAAGGTGGTATCCGTTGTCCGTTAATTGTGAGTCTCCCAGAGAAATTCAAGGAAAACCAAGGTAAGGTGCTCCCTGGATTTGCTACTGTGATGGATGTTTTGCCAACAGTATTAGAATTAGCCGATGTCAAGCATCCTGGAACCAGATACAAGGGAAGAGATGTTGTTGAACCAAGAGGAAAATCGTGGGTTTCTTATTTGGCTGGAGAAACCGATAAAGTTCATGAGGAAGAAACTGTCACCGGTTGGGAATTGTTTGGTCAACAAGCCATTAGACAAGGAAAGTTCAAAGCTCTTTACATTCCAAAGCCATATGGTCCTGGTAAATGGCAATTATTCGATTTAGAAAAAGATCCTGGAGAAATCAATGATCTTGGTGAATCTAACAAGCCAAAGTTGGATGAATTATTGAGATATTGGGCAGATTATGTCGCTGAGACTGGTCTCATCGAGTGTGGAGAAGAATTTACTGCTTCTGCTAATGATGATTACGCAAGAATTCAAATACAAGATTAGTTACATAATAAATATTTTATAATTGAGAATAAATCTCATTCTTTTTACGCATCCAGAAGGCACACCATAATCCACAAGCGGTCATGAATACTGCGAACATCACAAAGGGAAAAGAAATCAACCCTACACCTATTTCATCATCGGAATCAAGAGCTGAACTTATAACTCCGACAAGGAATGGGATGACTCCACCACCGGCACCCCCAATTCCTGAAATTAAACTGATTCCTGAGATATGAATTATACTAGGGAAATTCTTCAATGCTACAATCGCGATAGTCGGGAAGACTGGGCCTAATAAACATCCCATCAGTAGTACGGCTACGACTTCAATAAAAAGTTTTGTCAGGAACGCAAATACCAGAGAGAATACAAATATTGCCAGTCCAATGTACATTAACATATGGGTCTCATTGTCTTCCTGGTAAGTTCCAATGAGAATTCCGATGATTAATCTACCAAAAGTCATACTAAGCCAGTAAGCTGAGGTGATAAATGAGGATGTCCGGGCAGTAGTATCTTCGATTTCTATCAAATAATTATAAACCCAGTTTCCCAAGGCCACTTCACCCCCAATATATAAAAATAATACTAAGCTGAAGAACCATACTAAGGGATTTTTCAAGGCCATTAACAAAGAAGACTTGTCATTTTCAGATTCCGAGCTGATCGAGTACATGTATTTCCATTGAGTTTCATCTTTGAATCCGAAATAAGATAATAATACTAAAAGTAAAGCAGTGGCTGTCAATATATAGTACCATTGCTGCCACTTATTACCATTTTTTTCCATCAAGTGCGTTATTAATATGGGGGATAAAATTGAGCCAATTCCATACGCTGAATGTAATAGACCCATAACTTGATTGTGATATTCAAGTTTTCCTCCCCAAGTATTGAAGGTGCTGTTCTGACAGCCCGTAGAGTATCCATTGAGAAGGTAGAAGAGAAGAAAAACAGGAAGAGGTGGTCTTGTCGAAGCGACGGCAAAGCAAACAACACATGCCAATTGAGCTGATACAATGGTACCCCTCATTCCGAACCTTCTGTGCATCATATCATTGAATGCCGCCGCCATCAAAAATCCAACTAATTGTACTAAAAATATAAAAGAAATTATAGAGTGATCAACATGATAATAATCGAGTAGATTCCTAATCAAGACTCCAGTAGTTTGTTCTGCCATGCCCACATTGAGTAAGCATGTAAATGATATGAGGATTTTGATCTGAAGTGATTGGGATTTCTTGAAATCTAAGCTATCAATGACGACTTTATGACCGTCAAAAATTACTACATTGGCATTAGGGTCTGTATCAATCAGTTCTCCTGAAGATGACAGATCGTACCCATCCATTTCAATGGCATTGTGTCTACCCAGCATATCCGACTTATGAGTCGTTTCTTCCAAAGTCATTTCTTCCCCGCGCTTATCCAGGAGTGTTTGGAGTGTTTGAAGTGTTGGTCAGGTGCTTAAACAAGGTATTCTTGGGTATTTAAAAAGAAACGGTTGTGCTCAGATGTTTTCTAGTCCATTGAAACCTTTGACAATCCTTTTCAGTTCAAATATGTCTCCCCCGATGGCGTTAACTGGACCCTGCTTAGATCTTCATAAGGGTTTTGAGCTCACCAAAAATGAAAAATTGGAGTGTTGTAAAAAAAAAAAAAAGCATTGGACGAGTCCGGAGTCGAACCGGAGACCTTTCGCATGCTAAGCGAACGCGCTACCAACTACGCCACACGCCCTTAGGCATTGAAAGTCTAAAGAGTTTTAGAATCACATCTCAAACATTGATTCACAGGTATCCCTAAAATTGTCTTACATTTAAATAATAAAATTTATTCAGGGATATAGAGGCGTGACATTTGGTTTAGCGGTATTTACTTTTATGAGGTATTCTCTGGAGTCTTAAGTGTGTTACATTAGCTTTGAAATAAAACCTTAATTTATTGACCAATTCTTTTAGAAGCTAGCTATAGAAGGTAAGAAAGAAGGAAATAACCACACTCGATCTAGAGTTTTGGTTATTTAAAAACATGAAGAAAAATAAAAGGTATTCCAGAAGTGTTTTGGGCTTCGGAAGATGTCCCTGGACATCTTTTTTATATTTTGATCTTTATTTGATTTAACCTGGAATAATCAAGTCAAGGAACAAGTCAAAGTAGTTAATAACCATACAAGTTCCTGTGAACATGAAGTAATTGATGTGAGCGTAGATGAAATCAAAGTTGTGGAACTTAATGAAGTTATTGATCTCTGAAAGACCAATTGACTCACTTTGGAAGGCTCCAATGAATTCAGTGACAGATTGTGGGTGAGGCAATTTGAACAGGTTGATGAAGAACTCAGCACCTCCATTGTACCAGTAAGGAGTTGGAGGAAGAAGAGGAACAATATCACCAGTGTGTTGAATACGGATCCATCCGGTAGAAGGAAGCGGGTTACCGGAAGCGATCTCAGTGAGAACGGAGTCAGTGTCGAAAAGTTTGTTCATGTAATCAGCGAGCTCTTTGTTTCCACACATTGGACCGGCAACGGAGACAAGAAGTGGTTCATATCCCATAAGCATGAATTCAACACCGGCTAAGGTGGCCAAGGCACCTCCTAAAGAGTGTCCTGTGACTACAACTTGGTAGTCAGCATACTTTCCTTCCTTCAACTCTTTGACGTATGGGAAAACCTCGTCGCTGAATTGTTTCAAAGTGTTGTAGAATCCCTGATGAACTTCACATCCATCACAGGTGTAATTGCTTTGAGCAGTAGAAGTAAGTGGCTTGTATTCAACTGGGATGAAGTCAAAGTCAGCAAGCCAGTCAAAGACAGTGGTGGAACCTCTGAAAGTGGTGACAATTTGTTTGGCATCGTCGTCAACCAGAATAAACATGGTACCGGTTTCACCAATTGGGGCATCGTAAACCTTGAGGACATCAATGTTTGGATAGTCAGAGCAGAACGAGGTACCACAACTCAAGTCACCGATGGTGAACACGTCTGGGTGTTCCTCGGTGATACAGTAAGAAGTTTGACAGTATTGAGTCATCTTGTAAAGCTCACTGTAGATAGAAGAGTCATAGTCGGTATTGTCGTCAGCGTAGGTTAAACCACTGAAGGCCAACCCCATAAGAGGAATGATTGTATTGGAGAATTTCATAGTGAAAGTTGTTGTTTGATGATGAACTTAACTGACTTTCAATTGGGGATTTGATCCAATATTTATATCGTTTTTGAAACGACGAAAAGTCATTCTCAAATTCTGTGAAATAGCCAACTCAATTGCCGTATCTTTTCTGCAAATTCTCCACTTTTCACCTCCAATATCCAATCCCGCTTCTTTGATGTTCAGTGCCTTTGTCTGCTACCTCCATTTCTGCCGTTAATTCTGCATGTCGAGGTTTGTTGAATTAGAGTTTCTTTTTTTTTTATGCAAGACGATGTTCTGAAAATCTGCAGAAAAAACCTTTTTCGTCCGGTGAAGAAGAATGACTGGCACTGAAGCAAAGTAGAATTAAGGTGAAATCGATGACCTATTTTGAAGTGATATTGACAAATCCGAAGCCTAATTATCTCTTAAGCTATGTAAAGTCGGACTCTACACCTTGCGGAAAATGATAACTTTTAGATCCTCGGGGGTTAAGCAATATTATCAACTCCACAATTTAGACTTTGTGCAGTACAAACAAGGGCTTGTGGTGAAATAGGATACCCATTGAGGCGTTAGGATTATGTGAGGGGGGCAAGGGTCGCAGTTAAGTCTATACATTTCGAGGAAGAAGAGAATGGGTCCGCTGTCGTAGAAATAAAGCTTGATCAGTATAGCGGAGCAATCCACCTAAGTAACTATTTATTTCAATTGGGAGTAGCAGAAAATTACCAGACAATTACCTAGAGGAACTCTTTTTGAGGAGTCCAGGAAAGTAAAATCCTCTTCTATTGTAAAATAACAACAGCCGAGTAAAAACAATGCTCCTTTGTTCTACATATTCTGGCAATACTCCTAGAAATCTGATAAAACTCTATCCTTGTCGTTCTGAACTGTTACGAGACTCGCGGAATAACGGATTTTTTTTCGCTACATTGGGAACGAAGCCAGCGGTTATTGTTCGAGCGAAGTCCCCACGCAAATTATTTCCCCTTATAAGTGTTTCTGCGGGGGAGAAAAAGAAAACCGTTTTGTTTCTAATTAGTGTGAGATTCAAGACTTAGATTAAGGCTTTTACTTCAGGAACGGTCTAGGTAAGCCTCTCCGGAGAATGAACGGGTCTGGGTCCAATAGTACGGGTCTGCTTGTTGACACCTCCATCAAACTTTAAAGTCAAACGATGGTCATCTATTTCCGCTTCATGTTTTCTAAGAGACTCAGATCTTTTTCCCCACCATCGATCCCGGAAAGTGAAATTGACAGATTCCACCCAGTATTAAACTCATTTCTTGGCACTTAGTAGAGAATAGAGTTCTACCCCCTGTTATCAACCTCCTTCTTTTAATTTGACGTAATCTTGTTACCCCAAACACGGCCATATGGCAATGTGCCAACCCATAAACAAAGCCGTCATGTTTTTTTTAAATAGCATCACCTGCATATGCAAGATAGTAAACAGACTCCTCCATAATTTTAAGGTTTTTTGTTAAGCTTGGCGCCTTCAAGAAGCTCTGCGTTTATACACTGAGATCTTGAGCTGTCATACAGAGGGGAGAGACTGTTGGAGTGGATCGAGTAGATGCATGGGAGTCTAATGTAGGCAGCAACTAAAAGCAGTAGAACTATTCTCCGTGCATCGCATCTCGCTTCCAGAACGGAATGCTTAAACGAGACGATTTCTGAGACCCGTTCCCCTCCTCCGTTGACGTCCTCCGTAGACGCCCTCCATCGACACCCTCCGTCAAAATCCTCCTCTGAAACAAGTATCCTCATCACCCCACTGTTTTTTTAAGGGTAGATCTTATCGGGCGCTGAGTCATCGCTTGGCTACTTCTTGTCTCCTCATTCGGGCTCTTCGTCACCAAGAGGCAGATCCTGAGTGCAACACTGAAATCACATGCGACCTTATAGACTCTAGTTGCTACAACCAGTATTTACAATTCTACAAGACACCTATAGAGTGGACCTAAACACGCCTTTGCACTTAAATCTGAATCCTCCAATCAGATCTTTCCATCGCTCTGATAGAGACAAAACAGACCGTGGTGCTTACAAGACTCCTCTTGTTTAACTGGAAAAACATCCACATGCGATTCGGAATAGGTTACACTGTTCTGGTTGTTAATCCTTGATCTGAAATTTTATTACAGAACACCCCGGGATGAGAGTGCAAGACACTGATACAAGTTAAATAATGGGTGGGGAACGGAATATATTTAGCTAATAGTCATTCATTTAAGGTATTACGGCATTATGGGTATTCTGAGGAAAGCAGCCAGTCCAGAACGAGTGTTCGTAACAATTGCAAGGAATAACTTGAATAGACTTAATCCGACGAACAGCTATTGGTTGTCAGTTTCCTTATCCGTATCCGGAATATCTATAATTTGGCCTTAAAGGTTTCGATTAAGGCAAGAGCTTTCTGAGCGGCACCCCAGGAGAATTCCATGCCGCTTCCAGCAAAACCATAACAATCAATTATTTCGACTCCGGAAGAAGTTGTATATTTGGATATCCTAACACCCCCCTCTCTTGCGGGTCTGAATCCAACATTGATTCTCTTAATGTCAAATTGACCCCCAATCATTAATTCTGGGAAGTATTTTTTACCCAATTTTATTAAATTCTCGGTATCGGATGTTCTTGGATTGCGATCTGTAGCTTTGATCTGTTTGGTTCCACCCAAGATCACTCCACCACTCAACGGTCTTCCAATTACAAACACCCAGGAACCATCTTTCAACTGGTACGTAATTGTCAGGTTCTCCAAATGAGAATTCAAAGGGGGTCTTACCAATAAGGTTTGTCCTCTGATTGGAAACGAGGCGGGATCGAAACCTCCTTCAAATTGCAATCCCATACCAGAGCAATTGATGATCAAGCGGCCCGGATATAATTCTGAAACTTGCTTCAAAGATTCCAATTTCTTTTGCACCATGGTAACGCCATATTTCATGCGTAAAGTGTTCTCCAAAAAGTCAAGGTAGGCAGGGGAATTGAGCACCCAGGTGCTGTACGAGGCACCAAACTTCATGTTAGGTGGTAACTCGTCCTTTGAGAGAACTCTGAAATCTTCCACTCCCTCAGTGTATCCTGGAGCTAATGACTCATATAATGGATCATCTCTCTCTATGTAATCGACACCTTGGACCCATTTGACAGATGACTCCGGGTTGGTGACAGCTAATTTCTTGAAAAACTCGTAGGTTGGTCTAGCCAACTTACTGTCTCTGTATTCCAGTGGGGATTTCGATGGGAATGGCCTGAAATGAGCCCCACTTTTCGAGGACGTGTACTCAGGTTTCAATAATCCTGTGGATGGGAAATCTTGGGAGATGATGGTAATTCTGGAGGCCAGGTAATATTTCTCGGTGATGAGCTGATAAGCGCATGTCAATCCTATGACACCAGCGCCCACTATGACGACATCTTTGGTCATTTTGGAGTTGAGATATGGTCAATGGGTGGTTGGAATAGTCAGCCGATTTGAGTTGGCCGGTTTCTTTTTCATTCCGATAACGCAGTGGGATCGCATAGAGTTGCTGATCGGATTTTCGGATAATCTGAGCGATAATGATAAATTGCTGAGGATGAATATTGGGGGTAATAAAGGGATAGCAGGATGGAATGAGTAGGGAATGGAAATGAGGGGGGTTGTTTATAGTGTATTTGAGTATTCATGAGCGATGGAATGATTCTTTCAGGGTCACAAGTTGTAATATTGAGTTGTTGGTGTGTATTGGTAATTTTAAATAGAGAGAATACAGTCATTATAGTTCCTAAAATTTAATTTAAAGATGATTTATATAAAATATATTTGAAATAAGTGAGTAAAGATGAGGTGGATAAGATGTTGAAGATACTCGGTGTGCTCGGCCTGTTTAACTATTTCAACTATTTGAATACGATTGGATCAGATATTTCGGAGACAATCAGACTAATTTCATCGTAAGTTTATTTGTATTATGAAGTGAACAGGTTAATTAAGTAGAGCAAACTATGAGAGCAAATAAACAGAAAATAAAAAGAGAAAACAAGCAAATAAATAGAAAAAATAAGTGTAGAAAATGAGTGGAGAAAATGTGTAGAGAAAATTGTCGAGAGAGTATTAATTGGAGCAAATTACCAATTTTTCAATATGACTATAAGCATAGCGGTGGAGTATAAAAATAGATTTGCTAAACGAGATGAGAAGTAATAAGCGAGGTTTCATCTGCAAGGATCGATTCCGTAAAGATCGATGTCGAAGGTGGATGTCGTAGACTCTTTGTCGCATGCCTGAAGTTTCTCTATGGCTCATTCCAAGACTTAAGCACTCAACCTAAAATTAAGGGAAGTATTACTAGTTATTCTTCTATTATGCATATACGGCCTGTTCCGCTGACAGATGAGGAAGAAAAAAAATTTTTTCTTTATAAAATTTTAAGATGAGCTTTCTCACGCGAGGCACGAAATAATGAGGCAGTTTAATAGAGGGGAAAATGAGGTGAATAGTGGGGGTAAAAGAAGGGATAGGAAGTAAGTGGGAGGAGCAAGTTGAAGGGGCAGTGAAGGGATAACTGGATGGAATCCCGTATCACCAATTCACAGCTAAAATATTCAGTATATTACACCCATCCCCACCTATCCCTACTATGCACCTGAGATGACTTCATGCAAGCAAAGTCAAAAATAAATAATACACGAGTCAGATGCAGTTACCCTGACGAAAACAAAAAATTTTTTTCGCACTGAAAATTTTTTTCCCCCATATATAAGGTAGAAGAGATCCTTTGGGTGGTTTGGTGTTTTAAACCTGTTATTTTTATTCTCCTTCTTCTCCTCTCTCTTCTCCTCTCTTCTTCTTCTCTGTAGACACTAAACAAGTCATCTCTATCATCGACCTTCATTTGTGGAACTAATTTTCTTGACGTCTCCAAGCAAGGATAAATTAGATAAACGAGGTTTGATAATCAATTAATTGAGTCTAAATTATAAGATCAATTAAAGTTCACTTTATTCGCATTAGGTTTATTTTACAAGTTCTCCAGACTTAAGCCTATTGATTGAGTTGATTAGCGACAAATACCTTATATTGACGAAAAGAAACGTGAGTATTATATAGTTTGCGAGTCACTGCAGTGTCACTGCAGTGTCACTACGCCAGTCACTGCATCCCCCCCAGTCATTTACTAACCCCCCAAGACAATGGTATTACAATTATCAGCTCCAATTTCTCCACCAATGGAGTCTACTGGTGATAGATTGATGACTTTAGAGACTCGCGATGGAGTCGCCTTACAAGGTTTCTCCTTTGGTGCCGAGGTCCCAGCCGCCGGTGAATTGGTTTTCCAAACTGGTATGGTTGGTTACCCGGAGTCGATCACTGACCCATCTTATGAAGGTCAGATCTTGGTCATCACCTACCCATTGGTTGGTAACTACGGTGTTCCAGACCGTAAATTGATGGACGAGACTGTCAAGGAGTTACCAAAGTACTTTGAGAGTAACAGAATCCACATCGCTGGTTTGGTCGTTGCTCATTACACTGAAGAGTATTCTCATTACTTAGCCAACTCTTCTTTGTCTCAATGGTTGAAAGAGGAAGGAATTCCTGCTGTTTATGGTGTTGATACCAGAGCTTTGACCAAGAAATTGAGAGAGAAGGGTTCCACCTTAGGTAGATTGGCTCTCCAGAAATCTGGTGTCGAATTGTCTAAAGCTTTGGAATTAGACAACTATGAAACTGCCTTTGAGATTCCTGGATGGTCCGATCCAAATGTTGAGAATTTGGTCGCCAAAGTCTCCACCAAACAACCGGTTTTGTATAAGCCAAGCAAGAAGGTGATCACCGGAGCCGACGGCAAGGTTATCAGGATCCTTGCGGTCGATGTCGGTATGAAATACAACCAAATCAGATGCTTCATCAACCGTGGAGTCGAATTGAAGGTTGTCCCATGGGATTACGACTTCACCAAGGAAGAGTACGACGGTTTGTTCATCTCCAATGGTCCAGGTGATCCTTCTGTCATGACCGAAACCATCGAAAGATTGTCTAAAGTAATGGAAGCTCTGAAAACTCCAGTCTTTGGTATCTGTTTGGGTCACCAATTGATGGCCAGAGCCTCTGGAGCTTCCACACTCAAGTTGAAGTTCGGTAACAGAGGTCACAACATCCCATGTACCTCCACTATCTCCGGTAGATGTTATATCACCTCCCAGAACCATGGTTATGCCGTCGATGTAGCTACTTTGACCGATGGTTGGAAAGAATTGTTCGTTAATGCCAACGATGGGTCCAACGAAGGTATTTACCATGAGTCCAAACCGTTCTTCTCGGTTCAATTCCACCCTGAATCGACCCCAGGTCCAAGAGATACCGAATTCTTATTCGATGTCTTCATCCAGTCGGTTCTTGAGCACAAATCCACTCACCAATTGAAACAAGTAGCCTTCCCAGGTGGTTTAGTCGAGGATAACAGAGCCAAACACCCAAGAGTCGACGCCAAGAAGGTCTTGGTCTTAGGTTCTGGTGGTTTATCCATTGGACAAGCCGGAGAATTCGATTATTCCGGTTCCCAGGCCATCAAAGCCTTGAAAGAAGAAGGAATTTACACCATTTTGATCAACCCGAACATTGCAACGATCCAGACCTCGAAAGGTTTGGCCGACAAGGTTTATTTCTTGCCGGTTACTGCCGAGTTCGTCCGTAAGGTGATCAAGCACGAGAAACCAGACGCCATCTACGTCACTTTCGGTGGTCAAACAGCTTTAAGTGTCGGTATCCAATTGAAGGACGAGTTCGAGTCGTTGGGTGTCAAGGTTTTGGGTACTCCGATCGACACTATCATCACCACCGAAGACAGAGAGTTGTTCGCTGCTGCTATGGATGAGATCGACGAGAAATGTGCCAAATCTGCTGCCGCTTCTACCGTCCAAGAAGCTTTAGATGCCGTCAAAGAGATCGGCTTCCCAGTCATTGTTCGTGCTGCTTATGCTTTGGGTGGTTTGGGTTCCGGTTTCGCCAACAACGAGAAGGAATTGGTCGACTTGTGTAACGTGGCCTTTGCTACCTCTCCTCAAGTTCTTGTCGAGAGATCCATGAAAGGTTGGAAGGAAGTGGAGTACGAAGTCGTTCGTGATGCTTTCGACAACTGTATCACCGTCTGTAATATGGAGAATTTCGACCCATTGGGTATCCATACTGGTGACTCGATCGTCGTTGCTCCTTCTCAAACCTTGAGTGATGAAGACTACAACATGTTGAGAACCACGGCCGTCAATGTCATCCGTCATTTGGGTGTCGTTGGTGAGTGTAACATTCAATATGCTTTGAACCCATACTCTCAAGAGTACTGTATCATTGAGGTGAATGCTCGTTTGTCCAGATCTTCGGCTTTGGCTTCTAAGGCTACTGGTTATCCATTAGCTTACACTGCTGCTAAGTTGGGTTTGAATATCCCATTGAATGAGATCAAGAACTCGGTCACTAAGGTCACTTGTGCTTGTTTCGAGCCATCTTTGGATTATGTCGTCGTCAAGATCCCAAGATGGGACTTGAAGAAGTTCACCAGAGTCTCTAACTTGTTATCGTCGTCCATGAAATCCGTCGGTGAAGTTATGAGTATTGGTAGAACCTTTGAGGAAGCTATTCAGAAGGCTATTAGATCTACTGACTACCATAATATTGGATTTAACAAGACCGAGGCTTTGATGTCGATCGATATCGACTCTGAATTGCAAACTCCATCTGACCAACGTCTTTTCGCCATTGCCAATGCCTTGTCGTCCGGTTATTCCGTCGAAAAAGTCCATAAAATGACCAATATCGACAGATGGTTCTTGAACAAATTGAATGGTTTGATCAGATTCGGTGAGAAGATCGCCTCTTACAAAGTGAAGGAGAACTTGCCATTCAGCGTCTTCAGAGAAGCCAAACAATTGGGTTTCGAGGACAGACAAATCGCCAAATTCTTGGAAACCAACGAAGTTTCCATCAGAAGATTGAGAAAAGAGGCCGGTATTACTCCATTTGTCAAGCAAATCGATACCGTTGCTGCCGAATTCCCAGCCTTCACCAACTACCTTTACTTGACCTACAATGCCGACTCTCATGACGTTGATTTCAACGACAACGGTACGATGGTTTTGGGTTCGGGTGTGTACAGAATCGGATCTTCTGTCGAGTTCGATTGGTGTGCCGTCACTGCCGTCAGAACCTTGAGACTGATGAACGTTAAGACCATCATGATCAACTACAACCCAGAGACCGTCTCTACCGACTACGACGAAGCCGACCGTCTTTACTTCGAGACCATCAACTTGGAAAGAGTCTTGGATATCTACGAAGTTGAGAAATCTTCCGGTGTCATCATCTCCATGGGTGGTCAAACCTCCAACAACATCGCCTTGGCTTTGCACAGACAAAACGTCAAGATCTTGGGTACCTCCCCAGAGATGATCGACTCTGCCGAGAACAGATACAAGTTCTCCAGAATGTTGGACAGAATCGGAGTCGACCAACCAGCCTGGAAAGAATTGACTTCCTTCGAGGAGGCCGAGACTTTTGCCGACGATGTTGGTTACCCGGTCCTTGTCAGACCTTCTTACGTCTTGTCCGGTGCTGCCATGAACACCGTGTACTCCAAAGACGACTTGAAGTCCTACTTATCCCAGGCCGTCGACGTCTCTCCGGATTATCCTGTCGTCATTACGAAATATATCGAGAATGCCAAGGAAATTGAGATGGACGCCGTTGCCAAGGACGGAAAGTTGATCATGCACGTTGTTTCGGAACACGTTGAGAACGCCGGTGTCCATTCTGGTGACGCTACTTTGATTGTTCCACCTCAGGATTTGGACAAGGAGACCGTCAGCAGAATTGTCGAGGCTACTGCCAAGATTGGTCAGGCTTTGGATGTCACTGGTCCTTATAACATCCAGTTCATCGCCAAGAACAACGAGATCAAGGTGATCGAATGTAACGTTCGTGCCTCTCGTTCTTTCCCATTCATCTCTAAGGTTGTCGGAACAAACTTGATCGAGATGGCCACCAAGGCTATCATGGGATTCCCAGTTACTCCTTACCCAGGAGAGAAATTGCCAGAGGATTACTGTGCTATCAAGGTTCCTCAGTTCTCTTTCTCCCGTTTGTCTGGAGCCGACCCTGTCTTGGGTGTCGAGATGGCTTCTACCGGTGAGGTTGCTACCTTTGGTCACAACAAATACGAGCTGTATTTGAAGTCGTTGATCTCTACAGGTTTCCAATTACCAAAGAAGAATGTCTTGTTATCTATTGGTTCTTACAAAGAGAAGCAAGAGTTGTTGCCTTCTATTCAAAAGTTGCACTCGATGGGTTTCAAGTTGTTCGCTACTGCCGGTACTGCCGACTTCATCCAAGAGTATAACATTCCAGTCCAATATTTGGAGGTTTTGAACGAGGACGAGGAGGACCAAAAATCAGAGTACTCTTTGACTCAACATTTGGCCAAGAACTTGATCGATTTGTACATCAACTTGCCTTCTGCCAACAGATTCAGAAGACCTGCTTCTTACATGTCTAGAGGTTACAGAACTCGTCGTATGGCTGTTGATTACGCTGTCCCATTGGTCACCAACGTCAAGTGTGCTAAGTTGTTGATCGAGGCTCTTTCCAGAAACATCACCTTGTCCGTTGGAAGCATCGATGCTCAAACTTCTCACAACACCGTCACCCTTCCAGGTTTGGTCAACGTCTCGACTTTCGTTCCATCTTTGACCTCCCAAGATATCAGTGCCGTCACCAAGGAGGCCTTGGTCTCTGGTTTCACCTACAACTGTATTTTGCCAACCACTTTGGATGGTGCTGCTGTCACCGACTCCAGAAGCTTGGCTCTTGCCAGTGAGACCGCTCAAGGTGCCGCTTACACCGACTTCTCGTTCGATGTCGCTGCCACCGAGACCAACGCTTCTCAGATCGCTGCCGTCGCTTCCAAATCCGGAGCCTTGGTCTTGCCATTCAACACTTTCGATGAGAACCAAGTCGCCTCTTTCTCAGGCCACTTTGCTACCTGGCCTGAACTGAAACCGATCATCACCGATGCTCAAACCACCGACTTGGCCACTATCTTGTTGTTGGCTTCCTTGCACAACAGACGTATCCACGTCACTGGGGTCACCAGAAGAAGCGACATCGCCTTGATCTCCATGGCCAAGTCCAAGAACCTTCAAGTCACCTGTGATGTCTCGGTCTACGCCTTGTTCGTCTCTCAAGAAGAGTACCCAGAAGTCTCTGAGTTGCCTACCAAGGATGACCAAAAGGCTTTGTGGGACAGCTTGGACGAGATCGACTGTTTCTCCGTCGGTATCTTACCTTCTGTCCTTGCTAAAGCCTTGGGTAAACCAGTCGTTGCCGGTTTGGGTATCTCAGATGTCTTGCCATTGTTATTGACTGCTGTCGTTGACAACAAGTTGACCACCCAGGACATCGTCGACAAGTTGCACGAGAACCCAATCAAGATCTTCGACTTGCAAGAACAAGATGCCTCTGTTGAGGTCGACTTCGACCGTGCTCTCAAGTCCTTGAAACACAAGAAGACCGCCTCCTTGTGGTCACCTTTCGACAACTTGAAGGGTGCCGTCGAGAGAGTTCACATCAACGAGCAAACTGTCTCTCTTGAAGGTGAAGTTCTTATCGACGAGGCTGCCGGTCAAGATGTCGCCGCTAAGACCAGACATGGTTCGATCGTCGGTGTCATCCCAGAGCCAGTCACCACTTTCGGTACTCCAAGAGCCAACAGATTCTCATTCTCAGGTGAACCAAGATTCCCACCTGCTCTCTTGAAGAGAGAGAGTGCCATCGAGGAGTTCGATGACAATGCCGGCCCAGAGTTGGTCTCAAAACCACCAAGAGAACTCTCCCCACCAAACGCCATCTCTCATTACTTGAGATACAGCAACCCATTCGCCAGAAAGTCGATCTTGTCTGTCAACCAGTTCAAACGTTCCGACTTCCACGCCTTGTTTGCCGTTGCTCAAGAGATGAGATTGGCCGTCGAGAGAGAAGGTGTCTTGGACGTCTTGAAGGGCAAGGTCTTGACCACCATGTTCTACGAGCCTTCTACTAGAACCTCCTCCTCTTTCAACGCTGCTATGCAAAGATTGGGTGGTAGAGTTGTCGCCGTTGCCGAGTCCACCTCAAGCGCTAAGAAGGGTGAGACCTTACAAGACACCATCAGAACCTTAGCTTGTTACTCTGATGCCATTGTCTTGCGTCACCCATCTGAAGAGAGTGCCGATATTGCTGCTAAGTACTCTCCGGTTCCAATCATCAACGGTGGAAACGGTTCCAGAGAGCACCCAACTCAAGCCTTCTTAGACTTGTTCACTATCCGTGAGGAAGTTGGTACCGTCAACGGTATCACCATCACCTTCATGGGTGACTTGAAGTACGGCCGTCCAGTTCATTCCTTGTGTAAGTTGTTGAGACAATACCAAGTCAGAATCCAATTGGTTTCTCCAAAGGAATTGGCCTTGCCTGCTAACTTGAAGGAGGAGCTTATCGGTTACGGTATGAAGATCACCGAGTCCGAGGAATTGACCCCAGAAATCATCGCCAAGTCCGATGTCTTGTACTGTACCAGAATCCAAGAAGAGAGATTCACCGACAAATCCGTCTTTGACCGTCTTAAGAACTCTTATGTCATCGACAACAAAGTCTTGGCCCATGCTAAGCAACACATGTGTGTCATGCACCCATTACCAAGAGTCAACGAAATCGCAGAGGAAGTTGACTTTGACCAACGTGCCAGTTACTTCAGACAAATGCGCTACGGTTTGTTCGTCAGAATGGCTTTGTTGGCCATGGTTATGCATGATTAATTGATCAATTAAAAAAAAAAAATGAAAAAAAAAAGGTTACACAAAGGGACTTGATTAGAAATGACTGGAGACCATTTCTAGTCCAGATACCTATTTATTGTTTATAGTTTTCGCATTTTATTGTTAGTTTGATGCTTTTAGAAGCACAAGATTGCCTTTTTATAGATCATGATTGTAATGAGTAAACTTTCTAAGTTTTGTTTATGAAAATAGGGATGAGTTATTTAATTTTTTTAATGTATATTATGTTTATTTAGTTTGTGTATTGGTTAAAGGGGGGTATTTTTTCCTTTTATAGTTTTTGTAATTGAAAAGGGGTAAATTGCATGTGATTTTACAGTAACTTTTTGTTCGCACACGACCTCACTACCCCTTACATCACTACACCAACTCCCCAGGTCTATCTGTTTCTCCACTACACAGTGATCCTACACCCTCACATAATACTACATCATAACTTCATTGTCCTATATATCTATCTTTTCATCCCCTGAGTCCTTTTCATCTCCTTCATTAGCCTGTATAAGAGCTCTGGAAATCACATCCAGATCAATCGCACTTCCATGAGTATAACTTCCAAATTCTCCGTTATGATCATCATGATACAGGTACTGGGTCTGTTGTTGGTGCTGATGCACCTTGCTGGAATCCAGAGAATCTTGTTGCTGTCGCAGTTGTTGCTGTGGCTGCTGATGATGATGGTGATGTTCTTGGATTGTGCTATGGGATCTTTGCAGTGCTTCTACAGCCGCCATAATCCCCGATGGATCATCTGCATCAAAGTCCAGAGATAATAAACTTGGATCATGGTGAGGATTATGATGGCCTGAACCATTAGATGTCGATCTGTTTGAAGTTTGTTCAGCGTGTTGTGATACCGTCCTTGTATGGTTATCTTGATTTGAAGGTTGAGGTTGTGCAAACGCATTCATATCGTTCTTTCCTGAATTTACAGACGAAGGTAATCTTGGTAAATTGTCCCTTGAAAATTGAGTACTCTCAAGCTTGACTGAAGACTTAGAAGCTCTATTAGATGGTCTTTTCAACACCATGCCTCTCAGCAGACGACACTCGTCACAGTCTCGGAGCACAATCGCCACAGTATCCTTTATTCTGGACCAATGGAACTTCTCCAGAATTGCCGCAGTACATTTATTAATACCTTGATGGCCATCACGATGACAGTATGTCGCAATCTCCAATTGTTTGGCTGGATCAGATATCACCTCCCTTCCTTTCAACATTAATTTCCCATCGATCAACCTATAGTGTGAAGCAGAAGACCGTAATCTCGACTTCTCTTGTCTATCCAAATTCTTCGGGTAGATACCAGTCTCAAGATAATATCTAATACGGTCGAATCTGAAAGATCCACCGTTCGGATCCACATTCGGCATCAATTCTCGTCCATATATACAGGCATCTACAGGTTGGTTATGACCTTTCAAGATTCCAGCAGCCTTGATCTTACCAATCAACTTAAATCCCAAAGAATCCCATATCTTCTTCAGCAGAACATTGGTATCGAACACCAAATTGAAAATAGAAGAAGTATATCCCAACCGAGGAGCCCATTCAAGATAACATTCAGCCAAAGTTCGTCCTATTCCCTTTCCACGAATACCAGCATTGACTATAAAACCAGCGGTACACACATGAGAGCACCGTCCAGGGTAATTGGGCTTTATATAAAAGGATCCAAGGCATTCTTTCTCCCATTGACGCGAGTGGTCCAAAGTGGGCACGTCTCCCAATACCATGACAGCAGCAAATGAGCCAAACCAATAATTCTGGAAAGTGTCAATGTCCAAAGTATCAAAGAATGGGAACGTGTCTCCGCGCTCCACCTCCATGTTGAATTCATCACACAAAAATGCAAGTAATCCCGGTGGGAGTTCCTCAGCCGAGTGGATCGGGTAAATAGTGGCGGTAGTCTCACCGTCCTTGAGCAACACGGTATAGCGCTCTATGATGTTGATGGAGTAATCAACTTGCGGCCGGAAATGCGATGGCAGGTTGATGTTGTCGAAATCAGGCATTTCCTCTTGCTACCAGGTCTTCCAAGTTGTGTTCCGGTCGGTGCTTCGACTCGATGTCTTGTTTATTATTGAAGAAAATTTTTAACCGCCGTTAAATTGGCGTGTTTTTATTTGATTTGAAGGCTTGAGCGCGGTGCGCGTGAAGATGAGAAGGGATGAGCAAATTACGAAATCAAGAGAGAGGGAGGGAGATAAAGGGGGTGATCTCAAGGGGGAAGGGAAGGAGGAGGTTCAGCAGGGGGATCAGTGGGGGATTAGTAGGGGGCCCAGTAGGGATCAGTGGGGGAAGCCGTGGGTCATTAGGCGTGCTGAATACGTATCGATATTGAATTACGAAGGTAATTGGTACTCGATTATAATGTGGATCTCTCTTAACCCACATCTATACCCTATTAATAATATTTAATTGATAATTCTTCGTTGTTATTGAGCAATTTAATTTAACTATTAATTGACTATTAATCTAACTAATAATTTAACTATTAATTAAATTATTTCCCTCATCGATTTCGTATCAAAATCACAACTCATCGTATGGTAACGAAAAATACTCAGGTGGATAACTTTCATCATTGATAAGCTCAAACTCATTATAAGTATCATTCAAGTACTCCTCAATCTCCTTACAGAACTCAATTGTATCCTTCTGACTGAACTTCTCCTTCTTATGATACAGTTCCATCAACTCCTTTCTTTTCAACGCCAACATCTTCTCTATTCTTTGGAATCGATAGTCAATCCATGTCGGGTAAAACTTATCATGGATAGTACGGGGCAATGCACTTGGTTTCCAAGAGGTGATACAACTTGTATCAGGAAGAGTGACATCAGAAGGAATGTAACTTGTCACAAAACTCACTCTGTTACATTTATTCAATGGCTTCGTGGCAATGTGCTTGACTACTCTTCCTTGCAAGAAACAGCCATATCCAACTTTAGGATCAGGTACACGGTAGATGCTTCCGTCACCCAACATGATCCCAGTCTCACCACCAATCATATTCTCAGGCGCTTCAAGCATTAACACACAGACAAATGGAACCGAATCATAATGCCAGCCTAATGAAGAAGGGATGTTTTCTAAATTCTCGTTCTGGATTCTTCTCAAGTTTTCGAAATAACTCACCGATTCATTTTGATCTGTCTCCCCATTCTCACTCAATGAAACATTCACATGCCCGATACTATACAATTGACCGACCTCCAATTTGATCTTACAAATCGTTTCCATAATCCCAATTGTCTTTGGATGAGTCATTGCATCGTGAATGAATTTAGTTCTCTCCGCATATCCTCCCATTTGGAAATCCAACCGAGTCTTGTCTTTACTCGACTTGATAAGTCGACCATACTCTTTAACGAGGTCATGATCAGAGAATAATTCATATTTGATCATATCAATGGCCTCTTCACTGAACAATGGGAAAGGCAAAGTACCAGCAATCTCCCCAAGAGGTTTAGTACGAGTCTTGTTGATCTTGAGATCCAGTAAAGTGAACGTCTCAATCTTCTCTGGAGTGCATATGATGTGTTTGTCAGGGTCAAATTGTAAAGTAGGATCGAATCCTGGCTTCGAGGTAATTTTCTCCACCAATTTGGTCACCTCATTGTCTAATGTCTCCTGTGGGATATCATAATCATGATTCCCGTTAATTATGGCTTCAGTAAGCATCTTAATCCCTCGTCAAAGCCCCCTCATCTCCAGGGTTCGGACCTTCCTCCGCTTATGTATGCGCGGAGAAGTCAAAAAAATTACTACTAACCGTTTGCCGATCTTGATAAGAAGGAAAGAGGAGAAGAGAATCGAGGATTATCGCTTACAACTGCTGCAAAGAAATTAAACTTGTCTAAATTAAGTCTTTTCCGTATATTATCAGATCGACTTTTCTGTTGTATGGTTTTAAGAAACCTGCATTCTTGATTTTGCCGACCCTCTCAAATCCTAATCCGTCCCAGATCTTAGTACTAGCAACATTTGTCTCGAACACCAAGTTGAAAACAGAGTAGGTGTAGCCCAATTGTGGAGCCCATTTAAGATAAACTTTTCCCATGTTGGTTCCGATTCTTTTCCCTCTGATTTTGTTGTTAACAAGGAATCCTGCATTACAATTATGTGAGCATCTACCAATATAGTTGGGCTTGATATAGAAGGTTCCATAGAACTCGGAGTCCCAGTCTCTTTTCTCCAGCAATGACTTTTTCTCTCCTACTACCATAATAGCGGTAAAATAATGGAACCAGTAATCCTCAAATTCATCGGCCGTCATCTTTTCGTCATGAGGATAAGTATCCCCCCTCTCAATCTCCCCATTAAACAACTCACTCATATAGGCGATCAAGCTCTTGTCCACTTCTGATGACTTGTTGATGGGGTACAAGGTGACCAATGTTTTTTCGTCATTATCCAATTGGAAAGTCTCAGGTTCAGTTATTATATTCTCTTTCAGCATTATTAACAGTAGGTGCTCTATGGTATGTGGTAGTTGGTTCCCTCTGATCTATCCCCAAATTTGAACCTCCGACGGATGAAAAAATCGGATATAAAATTGAGATTCCCAAAGAGGAAAGGTGCGATACTTATCAGGCGAAGGCAAGAAGTCTTGGAAGAAACTTGCTGGATTAAATAGGAAGCTATTTACGGAATATAGGCGACAGAAGTAAAGCTTGGTATCTTTTTTAAGACTCTTTTGGTACGTCAAACTAAAACTACATGCAGAACTCAAATTCAATCTTAATTAGTGTCAGTTTGTAAATAATTATCGAGAAGAATATGTAAAAAATCTGAATATGCACTAATATGTCAATGTGAAATCAGAATTTCCGACCGTCGGCTCATTATCGACTCACCCCCAACTCAGTCTTTGGCCCCCTGCCATAACCTTCCCTGCCTCCACTCTGCCTCCAAGCTTCCTCCACTGTTCCTCCACCCTTCTTTATCTCGCTTCTAACGTCAAAAAATTTCCTAATCGGGTAAACTTATACCGATCACAATAGGGATACATCGGTCGATCAGCAGAGTATATATATCAAAGTGTCTACAGATTTCAGGTCTAGTGATATCGACAAGGCGAAGGAGGTGGGGGAAGATGAGTGAGGAATTCGATCTGTCCGACCATATCGCAGCAAAACAAAACTATATACCCAAGGAAGTCAATCTTGAAACTCTAAAGATTCCAGCTTCTTTTTTGGGGGGTTCACGACCAAATCTCACATGTAAACTGTTTCCCTTTTTCACGAAACAGTGCTGTGAAGTGTTTAGGGATGTTTTATTGGAGTATCATGACAAGACAGACTCTTCAATAGGACCCACTCTAGAAGAATGTTCTCGAAATAAACAACTCTCCTTCATTTATGAAGCAATTGTTAGGTCTCAATTTAGGGATATTGTTAGTGCTATGATGGGGATGGAGCTCGAGATTTGTACTAAGGGACTTGAAATCTCTCAATATGCCACTAAATCCACTCAATATGAAACGGTCAACGTTTCTGAATGGCGCAAAATACCATACACTTTCATCTGTATTATACAATTAGAGGAGGAAACCACTCTCGAATCACTAGCTGCAGGAACAGTTTCTGTTGTAGAGGGCAAACTTACTACAAATATATCATTGCTTCAACTAATTAATGAGCCGGACTCACCGTATAAGTTGAGTTTCTTCATAGTCATGAGACCTTCTGATGTTGTTCACTACGAGAATTTAAAACTTTCGAGCAAATTCACCAACAAAAGTATCTTATCCATAACGTACAATAAATTAGAACAAGATGACGATTCAGATCAAGAAATCGACAACTATCTGTCATGGCTTGATAATCATTACGATAAATTGCTCTCCAGTCGTTCTGAGGCCAGCCTGTTGAACTCTTGAAGAAGATTATCAAGCTCCAAATCAGTCCCAGAAACAGAACCGGTCGATAATGTCGATATAATTATCACACCAGCACAAATTACAGCAATAAATATTACAATATATAAGTAAAGAACACTTCCAGTAGACGAAGACTTAATGAACTCCGAAGTTAAAAGGTTCTCCTCGATCATCTTGTTGATTTGAGCGAATTGAGACTCACAAATCGATATTTTCAGCTCATATTTTTGTCTTAACCTGTTCAATTCTTTCTCGTTATAGTCATTTAATCTTTGAATATAAGTTTGTAACTCAAGTAACACGTTCTCTAAAGCCTTAATTCTAGATTTGGATTCTTGGAATAGAGGGTCCTTGGATGGACTATAAAACACACTCTTCTCTTCGTCGACAAACAATTTTTTGGCCACCTTGTCCTTCTGTAAAACTGGCTCTGATTTCAAATCATCACCACCTTGAATGCGCGGGTTCTTCTTATGAGGAGAATACAAGATTTGACAAGCATCATCGTCGTCAACCTCGTCCGTATCTTCGGCCAAATGAAATTCCTCCTTTCTCAAAAGAGCCTCTAACAACTCATCAGTCAATTGCTCATGTAAATACTCAACATCGGCACGGCTGATCCCAATCGATGGGTTCATCGACACGAACTTGGAAATCTGCTCCAAATTCTCATTGTCCTCAATTTGAAAATAATTGTATATATCGGTATAAAGTCTTAGTATCTGAGGACCTTTCAGAAGTCCCTGAGTCTGGTATTTATCCCAGATCGAATCTATATAGAGCTCCATGTGTCTCGACCTCCAACAGATGAGCTCCAATCGCGTCTAGGCTCCCTATAAAATCCAGTGAAAAACTCGTAGCAAATTAGTACGAAGAATTTCTATGGTGCTCAATTATTTGATGGGTTAACAAAAAGAGCAACTGTTGGTTGAAGGAGATTCAAGAAACAAACTGAGAAGACGTGAACTGGTCGAGACGTCGATTTGAGCAGTTAGAACTAGAAATATTTATTAGGATGGGATTTTTCAGTAGAGGAAGCAACCCACAAGTGGAAACCAAGTCCACCCCAGAGAAGCCCATCGAGCAATTGCCAGGGTCCGAAGGTAGCGGGTCTACGATTTTGAAAAGTTTGCCCCTGGACATCGAGGCAAATAATTCCACGGTGAAACAATTCATTGATGCTCTGCCTTCAGCTACATATTTTATTGATTCAGCTTCCACACCATCCGAGAGCTTCCTTTGCAGACAGAAGCCAGAGGGAGGGCAAACCTGTTTAAAATTGGGCTATGATCTTACACAATTATTTAAGACTATGCAAAAATTCGAGTATTTCTGCTCACTGCCAGTGGAGAAAGTGAATGTTCATTACTTCGAATGCAGAAAGATGTGATTCCCAATCCATTCAATACCCAATAAAAGTACCTCTTCAATTAGACCTTTTGTAGTTGCACATGTTAGTCGTGCACAAAATCCTAAATCCCATGATGAGTAATCTTTTTTTCCCGAGGGCTCTTCGAGCTGTAGCCGAGAGAAGGCGATGTGATGGCGAAGAGATGACCTTGATGCGGGAGGAAATTTAAACAGTGGCGTCGTTCAAGTTATAATTATGATCGCTTTAATATCAAGAAGTATACGTAACTGGATTATTGAAGGAGGAATGAAGGGTAGTAATAGATCTATATCAACTCAGTTAGTGGAAAAAGCCGAGGGTAAGAGTCCCTTCTTACTTGTGGCGTCAATAGGGAACCCAGAGAAAGGATTTAAGGGCACTAGACATTCTGTTGGTCACTATGTTCTGAAGCAGGTTGCAGAAAAATGGTCATTCACTGAAAAAAACACCCGTATAGGCTCGCTAAACGGGTTTGTCACCAGTCCCTATAGAGATGATATTCTGTTCTTCGAGAGTGACAGTTTTATGAACTTGAGTGGAAAGCCAATCAAACAGGCATGGCAATCAGTTATAAATTCCCTGAAAGTACAACAATATACACCAGTGCTAGTTGTACTTCATGATGAGTTGGATCTCCCGTTAGGAAAAGTCAAAGTCCGCAAACAATTGTCATCACATAAAGGTCATAATGGGTTAAAATCGATCCAGGCTCAGTTAGGTGGTGGATTTGGGTATATTGCAGTATCAATTGGTATTAGTAGACCCGAATCTCGCAGTCCCAATGTCGTTGCTGACTATGTGTTAGGCAAATTCTCCTCCAGTGAGACTCAGACTCTCGACTCCCAAGTCGTTCCCCGTGTAGAGCAGATCATCGACCTGATGTTAACCCAAGAGAAGCACATCTATGACGTGAACGAAAATCATAAATCCAGAGCAAAAATTTAATAGTACCTGGCACAGATTATTTCTTTTTTTTTTCTTACAGTGAAGGGCATTTTTTGCTTCTGTTAGATTTAGTGCGGCATCATCGGCAGATGGGAATGGAATAGAGAGCAAAAGAAGATGAAGCTGGAAATCTCCAGACTCTATCGAGTACTTGATCCCAAACTAGACTGATAAATTATATACTGTATAGATATTTATACGCAATCACTAATAAAAATATGTCATTTGCATCTCAAATCGCATCATCTCCCCTCTAATATTCTCCCGTCTTTTTTCCCCAAACAAAAAAAAGTGGCCCCAGACGCAGTCAGCAGACTCGCCTGCATAAACTTTTTCCCTTTACCTGTCAGCCACATATAAGGCATCACAGGTGAGGCACCAAGATCCGGGTAAGTAGAGCCCTGCTGATACTTGGCACAGTCAGAAAACGTTTTATTTATATAACGTCTCATCTGTGCAGTATTTTTTCTTAGCTGTTGAATAGAAGCATACTGGAGATGTCTGCACTTAAGAAGGCCCAGCCGGTCGTTAAAGATATCTTGCTGCTTATCGGGAACACCCCTTTGGTCAAGCTTAATAAGATCCCTGCCCAATATGGATTGAAGCCACAGGTCTTTGCCAAGGTGGAGTTGTTTAATAGTGGCGGGTCCATCAAGGATCGTATCCTGTTGAGAATGGTGGAGGAACTGGAACGTCAGGGATTGATCACCCCTGGGAAGAGCACTTTAATTGAGCCAACTTCAGGTAATACAGGTATTGGATTAGCATTAATTGGAGCTGTTAAGAATTATAGAACTATCATTACGTTGCCGGAGAAGATGTCTAATGAGAAGGTGAGTGTATTGAAAGCACTTGGTGCTGAGATCATAAGAACTCCTACAGAAGCAGCATGGGACTCTCCAGAATCTCATATTGGAGTCCTGAAGAAATTGGAGAAGGAGATTCCAAACTCCATCATTTTGGATCAGTATGGGAACCCTAACAATCCCTTACTGCATTATTTTGGAACAGGAGCTGAGATCTGGGAACAAACCGAGGGTAAAGTCAAATGTGTCGTTGCCGGTGCCGGAACCGGTGGTACTATCACCGGTATTGCTAAGTATTTGAAAGAGAAGAACCCTGAAATCAAGATCGTGGCCCTGGATCCTATCGGATCTATCTTGGCTTTACCAGAGTCATTGAATGAGACCGATGTAACTCAATATAAGGTCGAAGGTATCGGATATGACTTTGTCCCTGATGTGTTGGATCGTGAGATCGTCGATAAATGGATCAAGACAGATGATAATGACAGTTTCTTCTTGGCCAGAAAATTAATTAGCGAAGAAGGTATTCTTGTAGGAGGATCATCTGGAAGTGCTTTAAGTGCTGCTATCAAGGCTATTAGAGAATATCAGGAGTCGGGAGAGCTTACTCCAGATGACGTTGTAGTTTTCGTTCTGCCAGATTCTATCAGATCATATTTGTCTAAATTTGCTGATGATGAGTGGATGAAGTTCAATAACTTCGAGGTTCCAGAGAGAAGTGAGAACACTACCAAGAGTTTCAACGATGTCTTGGCCAGCTATACCATTGCTGACTTACAATTACCTCCAGTCATCTCTGTATTCGAATCCTCATCTATTCTGGACACTATCAAAATTTTGCAAGATCATGGTTTCGACCAATTGCCTGTTTTGGCATCCCAAGATAACGATAAGTTGTTAGGTATTGTTACGTTATCGAATATCTTAAAGAATACCAAGTCATTCAAGTCGCAGACTATTCAAGAGATCTTCTTTGACTTCCGTGAATTGAAAGAATTTGAGAGATCCAAGGACATTAATGTTGGTTCCACCTCGAAGAGAAGAACATTCCAGTTGATTACCCCTTCTACCACATTGGATAAGTTGAATACTTTCTTTGAAACTAACTCGTGTGCCATTGTCACCGATTCTGCTGAAGATAAGAAGCCTTTACATATTGTTACCAAGGTAGATTTAGTATCTTTCTTAGCATCTAAGGGAGAATTCAATTAGAATGTAATTATTAGCTATTATATATGTAGATTTACCAACCCCCGAAACCTCCTCTTCCGCCTCCAAATCCACCTCTTCCACCACCGAAGCCTCCTCTTCCACCACCGAAACCTCCTCTTCCTCCTCCACCGAATGGACCTCCACCGAATCCGAATCCACCAGGAGGACCGTGTGGGCGACTGTGATGAGGACGGCCACCGCCGAATCCTCCACCAAACCCACCACCGAATCCACTATTACCGTGATGTCTGCCTCCATGACGACGGCCACTACCACCAATAACACTAGTAAGAAGAGACCCGACACCTACAGCAGCAGCACCAGCCAAAGCCATCGAACCCCAATTAGAACCGGAGCTTGAGCTCTGTTGTTGCTGTTGTTGTTGGTACTGCTGAGGTTGTTGTTGGTATTGTTGTGGTTGTTGCTGGTATTGTTGTGGTTGTTGTTGATACTGCTGTTGTTGTGGTTGTTGTTGCTGCTGATTATCGTACTGAGCCTTGTTATCGGTGCTATTTCCACCTGCTACATTAGCTTGAGCAGGCAGAGTTGGGACTTCCCACTGGGATTCTCCAGTAATTGTGTTCACATAATAATAACATTTGTATTCTTCATCCCACTTAGCGATCCATCCCTGTGGAAGCTGAGGAGGAGCTGGTTGGTCACCGGATTTTTCAGTCATACTTAAGATGCCTTCGATGAACAAATTTGAATCCCCGGATTTGCAAGCGACTTTATATTTGTATGCAGATCCAAAGCGACGTGAAATTCCTGCGCACAGTCATTTTTTTCGCTTCCAAGCAGTGCCTTGTTCGGGCAACAGAAACAGCTGGCCTGCTGCAGCCAAGACCTTGATGTAAAATCGTAATATGCTCAATTTCACCGAATTTTTCAGCCCCCGATGAGAGGGGCTCTCGGATGAGTAGAGAGGTAACTGAAGTAGTGGCTGGAACGTCAAAAACAGAGACTCCAAAGTGATTTTCAGAAACATTTCCACACATATTATAGGCCAAGTGCGTCGGATGTCTACGAAACCGCGCTATTTCGATATTGCGGTCAATTTGACCGATCGTATGTTCCATGGTGACTACAATGACAAGAACTATCACCCGTCTGACTTGGAACAGGTATTAGATCGTGCTAAAAAGTTCAATGTGAAGAAAATCTTGGTTACCGGATCATCTTTGGGTGAGTCTGAGATTGCATACAACATTTCCAAGGACTCTCTCCATACAGGTTTCTTATATTCCACGGTGGGTGTTCATCCATGTACTGTTGGTGAGATTGCAAGTTATGAAGGAGGAGAGGCCGAGTATTTACTGAAGTTAAAACTTTTGGCTGAGAAGGGGAAACAAGATGGGGCTGTGAAACTGTTTGGAGAAATAGGTCTCGATTATGATAGACTCCACTATACCCCAGCAGAGGTGCAAAGAAAGTACTTTGAGAAACAATTGTTGGTGGCATGCGATTTGGATCTCCCATTGTTCTTACATATGAGAGCTCTGTGTGATGATTTTATAGATATAATTAGTCCATTTTTGAACAAGACCAGATCAGATGGGAAATACCTTACAAAGAACGGTGTCGTTCATTCTTTTACCGGCACTCTGGAAGAGTTACATAAATTATTGGATCACGGTTTCTATATAGGAGTAAATGGTTGTTCATTAAAAACGGAAGAGAACTTGGAAGTGGTAAAACAGATCCCATTATCACGGATGATGATCGAAACTGACAGTCCGTGGTGTGAAATCAGAGCTTCTTCTGCTCTGTACAAATTAATCTCTGCTTATCCAAACGAGTTCTACCCTGAGTTTACAGATATCGAAGATGAAGAGATGATGAAAATGCCTCTGGGTAATAAAAAGAATGGGCCGGCTTTCAAATTTGATAATTTCCTCCCTTTGCCTTCGATCAAACGTGATCACTACACTAAGTTCATGGACTCACTCAAGGATAAAGAATTAATGACAGTAGGACGTCAATCTCCCCCATTGATCAAGTCTAGAAATGAGCCTTGTCTCATAGGATTCGTCGCCCAAGTCGTCCTGGCCCTCCACCAAGTAGAACCACAGGTAGTCATAGATACATGTTGGCAAAATAGCTGTAGATTATTCGAAATAGATTGACTGAATATAAAAAGATATGTAGAATTGAAGGTATCAATTGAAGAAATCGAACGAGAATTCGATCACCAACCAGGCAAATATGCAATGAGAATCAAAAAACAAAATCACATTAACAAACAGATATTAATAATATTTAATCGGAGGATTCTTTAATTTCTTCGATCTTACCTTCGTTTTCCTCCTCTTCTTCGTCTTCTTCGTGAGCAATTTCGTCATTATCGTTATCATCTTCGTCTTCATGTCCTCCAGGAACAACACCCAAAGAACTCAAGATAGACGAGGCAGAAGAGGCATCCAAGTAAACGACACCATTCTCCAGCTTTACACCACGGGCACGCCATAAGTTTTGCAAAGTAGAAAAGTTCAAAGAATGCTGTAAATCATCACCATCTTCGAGACCACCAACTTCCGAATGTTCACCACTGTAATCACCCTCTTCATCACCAGCTGAAGCGGAACCAAAGTCGGAGAATCCGGTGCTTCTACCACCAACGGCTCCTCTGTCATCGTCGGCATGTTGGGCCAACTTCTCTTCGATAGTGGCACCGTATAACATGACAGATAACTCATCAAATGGAGCAGAAATCGAACCGACTTGGTTGTTGATCTTCTCAATCATATAATCGTACCATTCATCCAAAGTTTGGTTCTCATGCAATAATGCAACAATACAAATAGACATGTTATCACAACCGATACCGGAGCCTAAAGATGATGGAGCCAAACAGACATCCATTGCAGTGTTACAGATATCTTGCAATGATTTTCTTTCAAATATTCCTCTTCTTACAACTTCGACAACTTGTTGAGATGATAAACAATCCCAAATACCATCACAAGCCAAGACAATGAACTCATCCTTTGGTAAGTAAATGTTATGTTCGATAATATCAGGGTCGGCGGTGACAATTTGATCTTCAGGTGGTAAATTGGCCGATTTCTTGAATTCCAAATCTCCAATAGCTCTCGACAACAGCAAGTTTCCCATGACTCTGCTTGCCTCGACAAAACCTCCAGCGGCGTAGATTCTAGCTCTCTCACCCTCATTGGAAGGTTTATGGTCGTAAGACAACAGTTTCAGTTGACCATCAATCGACATGATAACTCTGGAGTCACCAGCATTGGCACATATAATCTTATCTTTGGTGATCAAGACAGAAGTGGCGGCACATCCACTGTCATCGTTCAAAGTAGGTGGGTCATCCATAATAGCGAAATCGCATTCGATGAAACCTTGTTTCAAAGCCTTAGGGTAATTCTTTTCCTTGAAACCATCGGTCAGTCTAATGATCTTATACAAATTGTCACCGGTAAATAAGGCCACTTTATCACCTCCATGACCATCAAAGACACCAAAGAACGCGATATCTTCCTCACCTTCGTGTTCGGCGCCATCATTGATCCTCAAGATGGTGGAATGACTGTCCTCCATGGTGACTCTCCAACCCTGCATACACGACAATCCATACAGGAGCTTCTTACTGTCGCCGCTCTCCGGCGTCTTAGCTGTGATTGGGTGACTAAGTATTTGACCCATTTGAATAACGTGTTTCCCAGTGGCTATCTATCGTCTCAAGTCTATATAAACCTTGGTCTAAGTGTGAAAATAACTCGATTACCAATTGATGATGTATTTCTACCTCCGATAATAGTTCCTATAAGACACCAGTTCCTTTAGTTCTTGGTGTCTTTCGTCGATTTTCCCATAAAAAATTTTCATAGAGGAAAAATTTTCCCACTGTTTTTGAGGGGCAGAAAAGGAAAGCGAGAGGGAGGAAGTTGTGCCCCAAGACGCGCGTTTAAAGCGTGAGCGCGGTGTAGATGCGAGGGGAAGGGCAGAGATAAGAGGGGAGGGACCGCGAGACATTTGGAAGAGTTCAGAGGTACTCGAGGTGGACGATATTTAGAGGATATAGAGACAATTAGAGACATTTAGAGAACGTTTAGAGAACAATTAGAGGATCTACAAGATACTCAGAGATATACTCATATCACTTCTATGTGGTGGCTCCTTCTCTATCCACAATTCCCGATCTGCCCCTAGATGACCTTCGCTCTTGTTGTACGTTTTTTTCCCTTTTGATCGGAACGAGGTCTTCTATTTAATATGTACAAGCGTTTGATTAAATAATAGAGCGCTCAATTGAGGCGGAACAACCGAGCAATGGAATGATCATTTGCTAAGATTAGCACAAGGATCAAGATAAGGTTGGGGCGGTTTTTTAATATTTTGGTCTAGATGAGCTTTTATTGTATTGTGATTGTACTATTATTGTGTAGTGTACATTATTATTTTGGGTATTGGCTTTAATAGGGTTCTAGAATAGGTCGAGAATAGTCTCGTATTTTATATTGTTTTAGTAGATTAGTTAGATAATTTCTTTGTGTCACTTGATTGTTCTTATTTATTAGAATTTCCTAAAAAACTTACTATAGTTGTATTGTTTAACTTTAACCCACAAGTATACTCCATTCTCTACAAAGTTCTACATTCCTATACTCCTACATCTCTACCTTTCTTATTCCTCATCCCCACATTTCTACAGCTTCCATACATACTCCCCTCACTTATAGTTTATTCCCCTATTTAACTACTCATTCTTAATTTCCTATCTCAGCATTCATACTTTATTTCCTATTTAAGCACACACCTTATTTTTTACATTTTCGCTTAATTCCCTCCTTGAGTACTTATACTTTTCTTACTTTTTTCGAGGCCTCATCTCTCGTATTTTGCTCACTGAAATTTTCTCATCTCTTCAGATCTCACCTATTCTTAACCACTTTACCTACCCACCTCCATCACATACTCCTCACATATCATGGCAAGAAAACTCAAAGGAAAGTCATCTGGCAAGAAAGGTGGCCTGTTGAAAATGCAGTTGTTAGCTCATCAGGCCCTGGTCAAAAAGATGAAACCTCTGCTGGTTCTGCTTCAAAATGAAGACCCAAGAGCAAAATCAAACACCAAAGTCATCCCTTTCAACCATAAGAAAAGATCGACAAACCGTGAGCTTACTTTTGTTCCCTTCTCCCAAAATGACCGTGTCTTGTTGGTCGGAGAAGGTGATTTCAGTTTCACCAAAAGTATCATCGAACTGGAAATGATCCCTCTGCTGAATGTCTTAGCTACTTCCTATGACACTCTTGAAGAGTTGAAAATCAAGTACAAAGACAATATAGATGAAATATTGAGTTATCTCGAGGAAAAAGACTCTTCAGTCCTCCATGGAATCGATGCCAGAAATTTGGTCAAATCGTTAAAACTCTCTGACAAACCTCAGCATCTTCATAGATCTAGACAATATTTGTCAAATAAGCCTATTAATAAGGTGATGTTCAACTTCCCTCATACTGGAGCCGGAATCAAAGATATGGACAGAAACATTAAAGCCCACCAAGAGTTGATGGTTGACTTTTTCAAGTCGTGTGTCGAATTCTCAAATTTACTCGACAGTTTATTCCCAAGAGCTCCTGGTATTCCACCTCTTAAAGTAATATTGTCATTATTTGACGGCGAACCTTATGATTCATGGAACGTTAAAAGAATCCTGAAGAACTTCAACTTCAGAATCCAACGTTCAGGTAACTTCAACTGGCTGCTGTTCCCATCTTACCACCATAGAAGAACTAATGGTACTCTTAAGGACACTTCTACACCAGCAGTCAAGAGAGCCGCTAGGATCTATGTTTTCGAACCATCCGATTCTCCAATGGCTCCTAAAATGGCTAAGGGTTCTACTTCTGATGATGAAGATGAAATTTAATTTGGCATAATAGTTTATATAGATAAATTTGCATCAAGTTGGGAATACTTTGACTAATTCTGTAGCAGAAAAGATATCTTCGGACATTGGGCCTTTGATCTTGAAATCCTTCAAGAACTTCAAATCTTCAAATGTGATCTCATCTATAGGTATATCTTCAGGTAATCCCTCATTGAAAGCATAGTCTACGTCGTCATCTTTGCCGGAAGGTCTCGATCTTTTTTCGTGTTCTGTTCCGATATCGAAAGATCTGATGAATTGTTGAGACGTTTGAATGATTGATCTGAATCTGTCATTTACTTCTGGTGGTAAATCCGACATATTGTCATCGACATCCTCATCTTCTTCTTCATCTTCATCTTCTTCCTCTTCCTCATTCTCATCATCCTCTTCTTCTTCCTCCTGTTCATACGAAAATGAAGAATCATCCTCACTTTCATGCTCAATCAAAGTATCTGGTGCATCATAAATCCCATAACTAGCAAATAAATCATCATTATACACCAATTTATGAGCATTTAACACCTTAGGAACCCCAATCCCCATTCCTGAATTCAATACCTCGGTTTTCATATGTTTAGACCTCTTGCGAGATAAAGAGGGAACCGGTGCTGAAATCTTGAAATTCTCATTCAATTTCAATAACCTGTTCAACGGATATATGTGACCATTAGGTAACATCACAGGACTAGTGAAAATATTCGACACCACTTGATGCGAATAAGGCAATGAGGTGGACAAATGCTTCAATTCCAATGAACAAATCGGACAATTATTTAAAGATTTGACCAAAAGTTCGGTCCCCTCATTAGGATCATCATGTTGATGCGTATATAATGGAGATAAGAACTCATCCATATCGACCAGCGAATGGGAAATTCTCGGCTTTCCAACAAGCTCTTCATTACAACTCTTGGTCTTCAAAGCCGATATTCCTATACTCAACAACACAAGGAAATCCAAGCTTTGGTTAATCCCATACAACAGATTGTAACTATATAAGAAGAATTTCAGCAATTTAGCCCACTTCATATTGGAATACAATTCGGTACAACCACTCATCAACTTGTTCTTCAATATGTTAGCCTTGTTCAAATCCGGATTATAATAATCTTTATAAGATGGAGTCTTATTCAGATACAGTTCCATCGCAGTCAACATATTCTTTGAAGAAGATGTGGTTGAATCTTCTAATAACTCATCAGGTGGAAGCATTTTAAACAATAAAAGCATCCTTGCAGCATGTGTAAGTTTGCCCAAGAAATCAGATTCCCTTCTACTTTCAGGTTCAGAAGAAGAACCCGACATTTCCTCCTCTTCTCTACCAGTTTGACGAAGAATAAACTCCTGTAACAGTTTCTCCTTCGAGTCAACCTCATCATCCATATGCAACTCGAATTCTCCTCCCACATGACCTATCAAATAATTCTTAAATATATCGATCCCCTCATAAATATTGTCCTGTTTCAATAACTCGATAAATTTCTGGAAGTAAGTCTCAAATTCAAGGTTTTTATTGGCACTTTGGTTCATCTTAGACAAGTTCTTCTTATTCAGATCACACCATTCTATCAAAATACCCAAGTTATGCTTCTCTTTAATCTCTTTATAGATATTCAATCCCTCCAGTATCACGTCATAATCCACCAATTTCTCCAACCGCTGCTTCATTAACAATTCGTAACCTGTTTCGACATGGCCTGTTCTGATGAGATACTGACAGATGAGTAAATCTATTTGCTCTTTGTACCAGGCACTCAACTCTTCCGAGACTCCTTCCTCTGGTGAGTGCTCTTTCTCACACAACACCTTAAATTCTTCCACCTTAGCTAGCCTTGCCACCAACCGATCCACATAGTCATTATGTTTCTTGACAGATTCATCAAGATTAGCATGGAAGTTCTCATAATTTGACACCAATTTCGCAAACGATTCATGTTTGTTGGGCTTATCGGACTCGAGCAACTTCGTCACATTAAGTATCAAGGTCTGGTTCTGTCTCTCGATGGACCTGGTGATGCTCTTGTGATTGCGCTTAAGAAGCTCCATTGGGACTTTGAAGGATGATTTCATCAATTTGAGTTGTAAATCAAGCGATGGTTTGAATGTGTTAGCAGACCTGCTGCTTGCGAGAGGTTTAGACTTCTCACTCATATTGGCGGTTGTTTGAACAGATTGGGGTTTGTAGTGGTTAGGTGATTGAGATGGGTTAATTTTCTGTGGCATCTGCGGGTTTTTTTAGATAAGGAAAAAAAGGCTTTAAGGGACTAGGGAATATGGGGATAGAAAATATGGAAATAGAAATATGAAAATATGGAAATATGAGAGGAGGGGCAGTGGGGAGGGAGGAAGGCAGAGGGGAGGGAGAAGAAGGGGAGGGCAGTGGATGAACACTTTACAGCTAATAACTTTACCTACCTTAGATACCTACCTTAGATACTTAATACCAAATACCTATACCTACACTATCTAATCTAGTTCATTGATTCTCAATAGGTTTAAATAATATTGTCGACATATACTTACGCCATTTATAATTTACCCAAGATGGCATCGGTGAACTCAGAAGTAGTAGAAGATCCACCAATGTCCTTGGTTCTAACCTTACCTTCGGCCAAGACACCGTAAGTAGCGTTGGCAATCTCATCGGCATAAGAGTCCAAACCCAAATGTCTCAACAACAAAGTAGAAGACAAGATCATGGCAGTTGGGTTAGCCTCGTTCTTACCCTTGATATCCAAACCAACGTGTCTACAACCTGGCTCGAAAACAGCGTAATCTCTACCAAAGTTAGCACCTGGGACCAAACCTGGACCACCGACCAAACCGGCACCAATGTTAGACAAGATGGAACCGTACAAGTTTGGAGTGACCATAACGTCGAATTGTTGTGGCCAAGAAACGGCTTGCATGGAAGCATTGTCGACGATCATGTCGTTGACCTTAAGAGATGGGTACTCGGCAGCACCAATGTCCTTGATGGTTTGTCTGAACAAACCGTCACCCAACTTCATAATGTTGGCCTTGTGGATCAGAGTAACGGTCTCTCTGTTGTTCTTTTGAGCAAAATCGAAAGCAAATCTAGCAATTCTCTCGGTCTTGTATTGAGTGACAATCTTCAAAGATTCAACGACACCTGGAACAGATTGGTGCTCCAAACCAGAGTATTCACCCTCGGTGTTCTCTCTAACAAGGACAAAGTCAATGTCCTTCATTCTGGTCTCAACACCTGGAATGTTCTTGACAAGAACCAAAGAAGCAAAGATATCCAACTCCTTTCTCAAGGCAACGTTCAAAGACTTGTTAGCTTGGTCCTCTGGAGTGTACAAAATACCCTTTAAACCAACCTTGTTCTTCTTCAAAGAGGCAATGGCGTTCTTGATTTGCTCGGCGCTGTGCTCGGTGTCCAAACCGCTGACCTCAACGGTCTCGAATTCAACTGGAACACTGGCCTTGTCAAAGATTTGTTGGACAGAGTTGGTGATCTCTTGTCCAACACCGTCTCCTGGAATCAAAGTAACGGCGTACTTACCACCGTACTTCTTTGGCAATCCAGAGTCAGAGACCATTGAGGCAAAAGTTCTCTTTGGAATGTTGATGGCGTTCTTCTTGGTAATCAGAGATAACATCTTTATCTTTATACTAAATAAATATGGTAAATTTAAATATTAAATTAATGAAAACGATCCTCCCCCTTTTAAATCTTGAATACTTTTTTTTTTTCACCTCCTTCGCTGTTGTCCCATAGTTAAGGGAATTGCAGGGAGCGGTCAGGCAGCTCGAGTTCGGTTCCGTGAATTACAACCTGATTTGGTGTGTATTGGTTACTTATTTGGGGAATTTCTATATTAGGAAATTTATTTGGAGACAGATCGGAAAATGGATCGGGACAGATCACGTGATCATTTTCTTCGATTATACATATTATTTCTTAGCTTCGATGTTCATTCCAACGGCCCAAGTTTGTTTGGTGATGCCGAAGAATTTGTCAACGAGGAAGTTAGGGTTGGCTGGGACCGATGTTACTAATTGCCATCCTGGTAAGCTCTTCAATATTGAGATCATATGGGACTCGAAGCTGTAGACGTCAAAGAAGATACGTAATGGGATATCCTTGTTTAAGTAGCCATCCTCGATGTACATTTCTCTAGCTTTGAAGTAGACCCATTGGATAAGATCGTTTTGTAAGCCGACCGAGTTATAAACTCTACGGACAGCCAATCCTCTGATACGTACCACGTATTGATCATCACGAGTCAACTCATTATCTTTGGAGAAAGTGATAACCAGAATAGGTACAGTTCTATATACAACTAACTTGGTGTTTTGACCCTGTTTAAGGATTTCTCTGTACTCTTTAACCAGAGCAAGTTGTTCCTTCTTGACACCTTTACCCTTAGTAGTGGAAGACTTCTCAATAGCATACTCTACATCTGCTTCAGTCTCAGGTAAACCAGCAAACTCTTTCAAATCGAAACCAAATACCTCAGCAGTATTTTCTGGAATAGAATCCAGTTCCTCCTTCAAAAATCTCGTCAATTCTCCAACACTAGCAAAAACGATCGAGACGATCATAAAACAAGCGATCGTCATATACAAAACTTGGTACATAAAGTTCTCACTATGAAGAAGCAGGTTGAAACTCTTGTACTTGAGCAATCCTTGCATCCTTACCAGTACATAAACCAGTACACATGACAACATTAAAGACCAAGTCTTGAAACTCCAGAAGAGCTTCTTGTTCATCTCAGATTGTAAGGTTCTCTTACTATCGATGATCAAATTCATGGCCAGCTGGCTGAATTCTGGGGTCAAATCTGACCATTCCAAAACTGGGGCGTTCTTCTCGTCCAACGAGTTCGTAAGGTCGTCTCCCTTTTGAATAGCCATTCTTCTCAATACTCTTCTTCAATCCTCTTAGCGCCGTTCGGATATCCTCTAAATTTTATACGATAAAGAGGCGAAATTTTTTCGTATCTTGGTCGTGTGAGGCAATTTTTCGCTCCACACGTGGGACGGGGTGTCCGGTTTAGGCGGGGAAAACTCCAGCCACAGTAAGGCAAGTGATTACATCTTACACGGTTTACTGAGGGTTGATGCAGATAATTAATTGTCATTAAAAGGCTATGTAATGATGGCACCCTCGTAATAATTGGAACGGGTGTATCTCTTATTCTTCAAGTATGCTCTGGCAAAAATACTCAGGATATATACAGCTATGATTACAACAGTCCAGAACACTATTTTCTTGAACACAGCCCAACAGTACCAAAGGAATGATTCGTGACCGTATTTCTCCAAATTCTCTTTACGGATTCTCTCTTTTAATCTTTGTTCCAGTTTGTGGAGTCTGGTGAGAGTACGTCTTCTATTACGTCCTGTACGGGCACTTCTTTGTTTCTTCAGAGTTTCCTCTCTTTTCTGGGAGTTTAAGATCCCATCTGATGAGTGGGCTTCCGTAGTCAGTCTTAACTCTTCCTGTTTCAAATGATGTTGTAAATCTTCGTTAATCAGTTTTATTGACTTGACTGGATTGTTCTCGTCATCTAATAATGAGTTCATCTTCACTTGGAATACATCAACGTTATGTGAGAGTTCTCCGGTTTCGGCACTCATACCTAAATAACTACGAGGTGGTAAGAAAACATCACTGTCGACGGTGAAACAGTTCTTCCAGTTCCCATTATTTCTGATATCAAAATCGACCGACAAGTATCCTGATTCTCTTAAATAGATCAATCTCATCTTGGATTTCGGATTTCTCGTGTTATAAATCTTGGTTAATGAACATCCTGCAACCTCAGTGACCGCTCCATCGGCATCCTTGTCATAATAGTTAGGAGTACCATGACGATTCACCTGTAATGAAACATATGGGAAGCCTCTATTCTTGTAAGCCTTGTTATTGTTATTCTGGTAGGTATCTATCATCAACAGAGCACCGGTCCATTGGTTTTCAAGTCCGAAAACAGTACCACCTTGCAACTGTTTGTCAGTGAACCAGATCAGCATTCCGTCTCCATATAATCCGTTCTTCTTGGCTTCTCCATTCAAGGCCAACTCTACCTCCAATTCAAAGGAAACCTCAGTAGGAATCGTCTCCTTACTGAAAATATACCCAGCCTGATGTGGTTTATCAGTGACTAACCTGACCCGGTTGTTACTAAGTAAAGCATTACCCTTGTTCACATAGTTATATAACTCTAAAGTAGAAGGCGATAACATAGGGTCAGCAATAGTGAACAGCGATAACTCCTGTCTATGGATATTGAACTCATTATCTTCCCAATTCTCATTTCCATGAAGAATGCTATTCAACTCTTCATTGGTGAAACTGGCGCTCGATGACACCGAAGTCTCCGAGCTCCCTGCAAATGGCCAGTTGATAATTGCTAAACCCAAAGGGCGCAACAAAATATAGTTGAAAATCACCGACAAAACGAGGATCCCCGACATTTGAACCCTCCGTGGTTGTCTCTTAAACTTCTCAACAGCCTCCATCTTGCCTGTGCTTAAGTCCATGGTGTCTCCCTTGAATCAACTCGTCCTCGAATCGATTTCGTCATCTTATTCTCAGGATCTTCGAGAAGAAAATTTTTGTGCGTGCGCGGTAATCATTTCGATCAGGAACAATTTGCAAAATTGATATATTGCTCGAGAGGATTTCTGTGCCTAACTTTTTCCCTCTTCTCCCCATCTGCTCCGGTCATATTTACTTCCTTCCCAACTAGGAAAACTATACACCCACATTAAAAAAAAACAAAAACATCCCCTTTGATTTCTGAAATTTTTTAATTCAGTTATAAACTCAATTGGGCTAAATAGAGATAGCTGAGAAGTTGAACATGTCAGATCCATTTGATGAGTATGGCACTGAGTTGCCAAGACCTGATAATGTCTACTCGGCCCATTCTTCCCCTAACAGATATACTTCTCCTACCAGATATGCACAATCCCCTACTAGAAGAGGGCAGGTGTCACCTTCGAAAGCTGCGTTGAAGTATTCTCCAGCTGTTTCGTTTTCCAGAAGACACGAATTACAAGAGTCTGTTTCTGTTGAACCTGTTATTAATGGTCCTAGTCAGAGATCCAGATACACAAATTTGGAATCTCCAAAGAGACAGAGACAGGAAGTCATTGTCATTGATCCTGCTCATGAGAAGGATGAAATTGAGCACGACTATTTTAGTGAAGGTTTGAGCCCTGTTAGATTTGGAAGATCTCCTACTAGAGGTTCTAATTCTAGTGGTGAATCTGGATCTGCAATTACTTCGGTAGTTTTGCCTCCTCCTAAACCGATCTTCTCTGCAAAGACTTTCGCCGCTGCCAACTTGAACGAATCTGCAGATTACAGACATTCTAGTGGTGGATCAGCCAGTACATTTGAAGGATCCGATTATTATGCGCAGGAAAAAGAAGATCAATATTCTGATACATCATCTTTCCTGGATGAGGATGACCGTTCTACCGTCATTGGAAGAACCAGAACCACTACTTCAAGCGTCTCAGATATGGACTACGATGATGATGTCAATTTCAAGGAAAGTATCGACGGTCAGATGTTCTTTGATTTACCTCAAGGAAGTCAACCAAGACGTTATCAACATACAACTACACAAAAAGAGTTCTACTTACAAAATGGTAATTTGATCCTTGACAATGCCGTTCCTTCCAAATTGATCCAATTCTTGCCAAAGAAGGAACGTGAGTATAAATATATGAGGTATTCCGCCGTGACTTCGACTCCTGATGATTTTGAAAAAGCTGGTTTCTCTTTAAGAGCCAACGAGTACAATAGAGAAACAGAGTTGGTCATCTGTATCACCATGTACAACGAAGATCAGGATGCCTTTGTAAGAACTATGCATGCGGTCATGAAAAATATCACCTACCTTTGCAACCGTCGTAAGAGTCGTACATGGGGTGAAGGAAGTTGGGAAAAGATCGTCGTTGTTATTGTAGGTGATGGTAGAGAAAAGGTTAACAGTGGTGTCCTTGATGTATTGAGTGCTATGGGTGTTTACCAAGAGGGCATTGCCAAGTCTTCTGTTAACCAACAGAAGGTACAGGCTCATTTATTCGAATACACTGCTCAAATATCGATCAATGAAGACTTGAAGTTTTCTGGATCCGATAAAGGATTAGTTCCTGTCCAAATTTGCTTCTGTTTGAAGGAAGAGAACGCTAAGAAAATCAACTCTCATCGTTGGTTATTCAATCTGTTCTGCCCAGTATTGAAACCTAACGTATGTGTCTTATTGGACGTTGGTACTAAACCTGATAACCACTCTATCTACCACATGTGGAAAGCCTTCAACCAAGATTCTAATGTAGCTGGTGTAGCCGGTGAAATTACCTGTATGAAAGGTAAGTACTGGAGGAGTTTGTTGAATCCATTGGTCGCTTCCCAAAACTTTGAGTACAAGATCTCCAATATTTTGGATAAACCATTGGAATCGGTCTTCGGTTACATCAGTGTCTTACCTGGTGCACTTTCAGCTTATCGATACACTGCTTTGAAAGACACTAAAGGTGATGGTACAGGACCATTAGACATCTATTTCAAGGGAGAACATCACGCTGACCAACCACAAGATGATATTTTCACCCTGAACATGTACCTTGCTGAGGATAGAATCTTATGTTGGGAATTGGTGGCCAAGCAAAATGAGAAATGGGTCTTAAAATACGTCAAGTCGGCTACTGGTGAGACCGATGTCCCAGATACTTTATCTGAGTTCATTTCTCAAAGAAGAAGATGGCTTAACGGTGCTTTCTTCGCTGCATTGTACTCCTTACTTAACTCCAGACAAATCTGGAAGACCGACCACTCACTTACAAGAAAGTTATTCTTCCACCTCGAATTCTTCTACCAATTCATTCAACTTCTGTTCAGTTTCTTCTCTATTGCTAACTTCTACTTGACTTTCTACTACTTGGCAGGTACATTAATCAATGTTTTCTCTGGGGGTCAAGTTGTCTTCCAAATCTTAAATTACATTTGTTTATGTGATTTAGTCGCTATGTTCATGATCTCCATGGGTAACAGACCTCAAGGTGCTAAGAAGATGTTCATGGCATCTTTAGTAATCTTATCGCTTTGTGGTGTCTACGCCTTGTGTGCTGGTATCTACTTCACGGTATCTCTTCTTGATATGCGTTCTTTAGATACTGCTAACGTCTCTAATAACGTCTTTGCTACTATCATCATCAGTATCTTATCTACCTACGGTCTTTATACTATCATGAGTATCTTATACTTGGATCCATGGCATATGCTCAGTTCTGCGTTGCAATATTTCATCATGTTGCCAGGATACACTTGTCTTTTACAGATTTATGCTTTCTGTAACACTCATGATGTCTCGTGGGGTACTAAAGGTGACAACAAACAACATTCCAGTTTAGGAGACGTCGTCATTAAAAAGGATGCTTCTGGTAAGGATATGGTCTCGATGGACTTGATCAACCAAAAGGATATCGATGAGCTCTTCGATGACGTCTTGCTTAACTTGAGATCTAGAAGAAGCAACCACTACTCAGAGGAGCAAAAGGAACGTTTGAAGCAGTTGAACCACAAGGTCTCAAACGAAGATTATTTCAGAGATTTAAGAACAAGAGTCGTCTTAATTTGGATGATTTCTAACTTGATCTTGGTCATGACAGTTACTCAAATTTACTCTCCAGACTCTATCAACTCTAATGCCTACTTAATGTTCATCTTGGTCAGTGTCGCCGTATTGGCTTTGTTCAGAGCCATCGGAAGTTCGCTGTACTTGATCCACATCTCACTCAGGTTCCTTGTCCAGAGTAAGGGAAAATGGGATTTGAGTAGAAGCAAGGCTGCACAAAAGTCATTAAACTATTAGTTCATATCTTTACCTTTACAATAAATACCAATTATAACGAAAATAAACTTTATCTTAATAAATTTCTGCGCGGCTTCTTATCTCTTAAGGGGGTGGGGGTGAACCCTTAAAAGGCGTTATTTTTTGTAATTGATCTTTGATTATAAGATACTGAATTAATTACTTGATCAATTGATTATTGTTGATATGGGAGAGAGTCATGAGATTGATTTACAGGCGATATCTGAGATCATTAAGAATCACAATATCAAGAACAAAACTCTTGAGTTCTACTCAATTGACCCTACATTCATTGACCAATATGAGGTGGTTGAGAAGGGGTGCCCCTTATTTGAGCTGTTCAAATTGAGATGTTTGTCTAGTCAGAGTTCAATCAGAATAGAGCCCCCGGACAATTCTAGTCCCTTAATTGAAAACTTGTCCCCTTCACCGGTGCCCATGAATGACACCGAGCCGAAACAAGAGTTTGAAGAATCTTCCTTTGTGGAATTGGATACTTCTTGTGATCCTGATATGTTACAGCATTCTACAAGTGAGCCTAGTTGAGATTAATTCTATCAATTTACAGATCTTTAATGTAGAGATTTTACCTCTCAGTAAATGGACCACAATTTACGAGAATCTATGAGTATAGCATGACGTATTTCACATCGGAATGGTAGCTTGTAGATTTTGAGACAACAATACAACAAAATACTGTGGACCTTTTGATCCCTTTATCACCCCTAGCCCACTTAAAGGGGTAACAAATAACCTCTGTAATCATACTGAGCAAACTATCATTAACAAAAATCACACTGCAAAAAAAAAAAAAAAAATTGGACGAGTCCGGAGTCGAACCGGAGACCTTTCGCATGCTAAGCGAACGCGCTACCAACTACGCCACACGCCCCAATTGATGAGTGTTCTACCGGTAGTTTCTTACTTGACTCAATACCCTTGAAGTCTACCACCAAACAAAAGATAGATTCATTACAATTAAATATCTGACCAACAACCTTGAATTTCTTCTATTTGTCGAAAATCTCGTTTCTGATCCATTCTGGCCCTCAGATATCCACGTCCTCGAAACCTCCTCTCAGCTCCTCCCCCCGCTTACCCCACAATCCCGAGATTTCGCCAGAGGAAAAATCTTGACAGGCATAAAAATTCTCGAAGACTCGAAGACTAGTTCATCAAGAGGGTCCGAAGAAGAATACAAGCCATGATTAGGCATATATTTTGCCGTAATGTGGCGAAAAGGCTACTTTCGGTGTATCATAGACAATATAGTGCTGTGCTGGCGTCCAGTTTTGCCAAGTTCGACACAGTGATACAGAAGTTGACTACGAAAGATGACTTGAATGAGGTACCGCGGACTATAGACGAGGCGTTATCGGTAATGGCTCACAAGTTCACGAAATTGAACCCTGGAATACTAGAAGAGGTCAAATCTAAAAGGACAGATGACTATCTTGATGTTTTTGAGACAGAGACGCCTGATCTCACTCCAGATATACTCCAACATCTCAGAGATCATCTTATATTTGCAGCGGATCATGAGATAATCGAGAAACGAAAGAGCATTGCTAGGGAAAGGGCTCCATTAGAGGCATACTCTGTGTTCATTAAGTACATTTATGAGACTGTGCCTGACATCAAGTTAATAGAACGATTCTACAATCGACTCCCATCTCCCGCTCCTAAGTACATAACAGCGGTTGATTTTGAACGATTTATGCATATATTATATAAAAGTGATGATACCAAATTGTTTGTCAAGGTCATGGCTGATATCAAGGAATCTAAAATGGATATAACACTGAATGAGAAGTCACAGATGATCAAAAACGTTTTCCAAGTGGCTCATTCCCCTCCAGATAACATCTATAGGTTCTTGAAATCGAAGATTGACTTGAATGATATTCGTTTATATAATTCTATTTTGAGAAGTTGGTTGAAAGTTGACTCTGACCACTTCTTCAAAGAAGTGTTGCTAGATATGAGGGGTGCCAAGTTAGCTCCTAATACTGAGACTGTCACCTTAATGGTCCAGAACTATATAAAATTCCATGATGTAGATAGTTTGTGTGTCATCATAGAGCAGATATTGAACCCGCGGAACCATGTTTTCATTTCTATGCCAATTATTAACTCTTTATTGAGATTCTGCTTTCAAAACTCCAGACATGACTCAGCCATATTTTTGCTTCAATGGTTAAATCGCATGACAAAACTGAAACCGAAACTTGACTCAGTATCAGAATCAGAATCATTCTTACGCTCGCAATATCCTATATTGGAGTATCTTTCATCAGAATTAGAGGATGATTCCTCTATCCCCTACTTACTTAATTTCGATTCTGATACCCTGCATATTTGTTTGGAATCTCTTCTCCAGAAAGCTGAAAATGGTGAGTCCTTCATAGAAGAGTTAATTCAGTTGCTCGAGTCAGTAGATAAATTCTCCATAACTTTGAGTGAAAACAGTTATAAGACGGTCTTTGGAAGACTACTGCAGATTCCAGATGATGAAAGCTATAATTATTCTCAACTTTGTGCTATAATTAGACATTTCATGGATAGTAATCGCGGTAATTTACCAATGATATTATCTAATAGGAGACTTCGGAATCAAATTTACGATCTCCTTGCGACTAAATCGCCCTCAGAAGAGAATTATTCCATGGTGATGGAACTGAAAGAATCATCGAAGAACTTGTTCGATGAGTTTTATAGAAAATACCCTCGAGGATTCAAAGGAAATGAGCTGCAAAAAGCTGGAACCTCGAGATTGCATGAGGTCATCACAGACTCTGTGATATCAGACCTTACTTCATTAGTAGAAAAATAAGTAATTAATTACTTTATATAGATGCGTCCTGCGACCTCTATAAAGCAGAACAGCGAACTAAAAATGCAACCCCTAATGATAAATGTTTAGATATATGATAATACACTTCCTGAGTATTGAGAGACCCTCTCATTGTATTCGATGTTTCTGGCAGCAGCATACGAGCCTATTCCGAAGAAACCAGAAGCAAGTGCCAGCTTCTCGGCAGTTATGAGTGCTCTAGAAGAGACTACCTTAAAAATAGCTTGAGCTCCGATGACGTTCATTATTGTAGATTGATAAGGATGAGATTATATCTGGGATCAATTGGAGTCGGATCCCGTTCTTTATATATGAATTAACCCCCTACTAATTTTAACCCCTTCCCTATGTCCGGTTCTGGTGACTAATCGCTTAAATTTCTAACCCCCCTAAGCGACATTCCATCGGAAGACGTTCGCCTAGATCCTAAAGAGGGAAAAATTTTAGGGATGCCGCAGCGATTTGGAAGGGGAGACGGCGTTGAGGGGAGTAAAAATGGCAGGCCACCAGTCACCAAAAGAGGCTCCACGCGACTACAATAGCAACCTCAGTGTTATTTGAGGACCCTTGTTCCCTGTCAAAACCCAAATTCTTCTCAAAATCGTCCCATTTCAATTATCCCTCGGCTTCCGGCAATCGTTTATTATTTATCCGTGGCGTGAGGGTACCTAGAAACAATAGGGGAAAAAATATTTTGCTGCGAAGGGGGTGTCTAAATTAGTAATTTGCTCATGGTGGAATGACATCAGATGGGATCATTTGATGGGCTGAAAGGGTTTGATTGGCAGTTGAGTGCAGTAAGTGAGCACCAACTGACATGCTTAGGGTATTAGCCATAGTATACAGTCAATATTTTGATCTGTCAACTGATGTGGTTTCATATTTACTACTTACTTGTTCTTCTCACACTAAATAAAGAGGGTAATTCAGTTTATCGGTTATATATTCAATATTCTAAAGTATTTAAAAACCATTGTCGATCAACCATTGATTGACCAGATCACCGTCACGAGCTAACCAATCGATCTTGGATTGAATCGACTCTAAAGCTTGAGATAAGGAACGGTCAAATGCCTCGGTGTCGACACTCTTGAAGAACTTCTCAACTTCTATTTTTTGCTCAGGTTTAGTGAATGAGGTCACGGCAGAGGTGGCTACTGAACCCAACATTGATAATCCTGGTGGTAAAATCTTTGTGATCAGATCCCAATTTTCTTTTAACCATTTGAAGGACAGCTCAGCTCCTACCTTATGAGTACTCATAGTACGAAGAGGAATATAAATATCTTGAGCTCTAACGGTTCCATCTAAGAGAAGAGCAAACGTTTTGTCGAGCAATTTAGTATCTTCAAAGGCACCTAAAGCATATAAAGCCTCGACTTTTTGATCTGAAGATTTAGAAGTCTTATAAATGTTAACAATAGCTTCGTAATCAGCAATCTTCCCGTCTTTAGCAACAGCCTCATAAACTAAGACTCTCAAATTAGGATCAATAGCACTTTGATTACCAGCGACGTATTCGTCAAACATTTTTCTACAATCTTTATGAACGACCTTGATTCCGGAAGAAATAGCATCAGAGAACAACAATGTCTTGAGACGTTGGTCAAGGTAAGAATCATCAGACTTAAATTCATAACCCAAATCATTCAATTTCCAATCTATGAGAGAAGCGGCAAAGTTTTCCAAACGTTGTTTAGCTTTGTCATCCTCAAACATCCAAGTCATTCTCAAAGCTTCAACCAGATTAGATATTTCGGACCACAGGGTGAAAGATTCCTCATGTTTCCAAGCATTCAAGATCGATAATAAATTCAAAGTCGAGGCGTATCCAGAACGAGCCAAAGAAGAGGCATCTCCAATGAGACCAGCTCTGTCCTCAACAGAAAGCAATCCCTTACTTCCATCTTCGGCCAACTTAGTCCATCTACTATCAGGGTACAAAGTACGGTAGATTCCGGCCTGGTCGGCATTCAATTTGTAGAACTCAATGTCTTCTAAATCAACTACAGTAGATCTGTCGTACAAAACAAGAGAACCATCTACACCTTCTTTAGTTCTCAAGGATAAAAAGACTGGGTACAATACCTTATCATCAGCAGGATTAGCATCACCAGAACTCAAGAATCTATTCTGAGTGATCTTCAACTTGTTTCCGTCCTCAACTACAGTCAAAACAGGATACCCAGCCTTCTTGGTCCAGATATCCATGACTCCAACGATATCTTCACCTGACTCTTGTGATAACAGTTCCCACAAATCCGAAGTCTTGGTGTTGGTCCAAGCATGTTCGTGTAAATATCTGGAAACACCTTTAATGAAAACATCCTCCCCGATCCAATTGGCAATCATTTTCAATACTGATGATCCCTTGGCGTAAGAGATGGAGTCAAAAATCTGGTTGATTTCAGAAGTCTTTCCTACAGGAACCTCAATAGGATGGGAAGATCTCATGGAATCCAAAGACATGGCTTGATGAAGAGTGGTGGAAACATATTGTTCCCATACCTTCCACTCTGGGTATTCATGGTTGATGAAGAACCACGACATCCAAGTAGCAAAACCTTCATTCAACCATAAACCTTCCCACCATTCCATAGTGACCAAATCTCCAAACCATTGGTGAGCTAATTCATGAGCAACAACCTCAGAGACTCTCTCTTTATGAGAAGCTGTAGAAGTGGACTCATCAAGCAACAAATCAACTACTCTATAAGTGACCAAACCAAAGTTCTCCATAGCACCGGCAGTGAAATCGTGAATACCAATCATGTCCATTTTAGGTAATGGGAATTTGAAATCGAACTTGGAATCATAGAATGCCAATACTTTCAGAGCGAGATTCATCAGGTAAACACCTTGTTCTTTCAACCCAGGGGTAGTGTAGACTCTAATTGGAACACGATAGTCGTTGGTCTCGACGTATTCCAACTCACCGACAACAAATGCTACTAAATAAGTCGACATTACAGGTGTGGAGTTGAAGACAACCTTCTTTTTATCATCAGAAACCTCAATAGTTTCCTTGACATCCATGTTAGACAAACAAGTTAACTTCTTATCAGAAATCAAACTGATGTCGAACACGGCTTTAGCATCTGGCTGATCATACGATGGGAAAGCTCTCCGAGCATCTGTAGGCTCCATTTGAGTAGTTGCCAAGTATTTGGTCTCACCATCTTGTTCATAGGTGGATTTATAGAACCCAGACATGTTATCATTCAAAATACCTGTGTAGTTCAAATATAAGTAGACGATATCGTACTTAAGAGAGGTCGAGAACTCGAAAGTGGTGGTACTTCCAGCACTGGAGGTCTTCTTTGGTGTATAAGAATGACCATTGGCGTATAAAACAACCTCATTGAACTTAATATCCAAGGCATTCAAAGAGATGAATTTGGATTTCTTATCGAGCACGTCAAAAGTGATGTTCAAGGAGCCGTAGAAGTCGAAAGTGGAGAAGTCTGGCTCCAAAGTCAAGTCATATCTGGTTGGTTTGACATTCCCAGGCAATATTTCCTTCTTTACCGGGGATTTTTTGTCGGAACTAGTTCAATTGTTAGAATCAAATAATGAAGCGCCGTTTGATAGAAGCAACACTTACTCAAAGCCCGTGTCATTGAAGAGGTAGATCCCAATGAGGAGGAGTAGAGAGGCTAATAAGGTGAGGTAGAACCTCTTCTTCCTCTCTGTGAGGGAGGTATACTGAGCGAATTCCAAGTTCATTGGTCAATTGGGGTAGAGTCTTGTTGTGAACTGTGGATTTTGTGTCAAATAGCAATAAAATTAGAGTGAACGGCGCTAAGAAAAACTTAATTAGGAAATCGAGAAGTTGGATGTGAGTATGTATGTTTTAAGATAAAAATAAATATAAATTGGGGCGTGTGGCGTAGTTGGTAGCGCGTTCGCTTAGCATGCGAAAGGTCTCCGGTTCGACTCCGGACTCGTCCAATTTTTTTTGGAATGAAAAATAAGGAAGTTGTAAAATGCTAATTACGTGGGTTGGAGTAGTATCAAATGGGGGTTAAGATGAGCTGGGAAAAGATAAGCTTTAGTTAATAAGATGCTCTGGCATTACACTTGAATATACAATCGATAACCATGATGGTCTTTGAGGATTAATTTCCATGTTTACCGTTTTTTTCTTACCTTCTTCACTCTATCCTTGTCTTCGCTGAGTTCCTCCTTCCCTTCCCTCCCTTTCCCCCTCTCTTTTCCCCTGCGTCTTTTCCCTTTGTCTCCCTGCCCCCCTTCTCCTCCTCCACCTTAGCTCTTTCTTAGAGCTCTCGCTCCCTCGCTCTCGCTAGCAAAATTTTCCCTCCCAAAGGCCTTGAAAAAATCCATCCAACTCCCGTCGAAGGCGCTTACTCATCAAGGTACAACATGGCTGCCGAATTAAATAGACTCTCCCAGCTGTATATGGCCAGTCCAGAACTGAGCCCTGAAATCATATCCCAATTAACTCAGCTGCTTTCCGGTAACAAGTACACCTTCCTTCAATTCATCCAATCTTTGGGCGGCTATTTGACTGAAGAAAGCGACACCATCAGACTGAAGCTGATCATATGCATTTGTGATACTCTTCTGAGCTTGCCTGACAACAAATTGTCACTCAAGGACTGCTATTTCATGATGGAGTTCTTGGTCAGCCGTATGGACGACGACTTAAAGAACTCCGCCGCCGGTGTTATCTCCTTGATCCGGATGAGAAACTTCAAATCGACCGAACTCATCGACCAAATTTTGACTAAAATCCAAGAAAATTTCCAGTCCAGACAGTTGTTGGCCAAGTATAGATATCAGGTGTTCTCGATATTGGCCGAGTTACTCGATAAGTTCCCTAAATATTTGCTGACAATCAACGATTTGTTCATCCAGACTTTCATTAAGATAAGTACCGGTGAAAAAGACCCAAGAAACTTGTTGATTTCATTTGATTTGAACTATAAAATCTCCACCACAATGGATGTATCTAAATTCTCCGAGGATTTGTTCGATAACAGTTTCTGTTACTTCCCAATTTCTTTCAAGCCACCAGCTAATGACCCTTACAAGATCACTAGTGAACAATTGAAAAATGCTTTGAGAAAAGTGTTGGCATGTAATTCGTCATTTGCCAAAGATTGTATTCCTAATTTAGTGGAGAAGTTGTCTTCCACCTCTAGTGCTGTCAAAGTGGATTCCTTGCATACTTTGACCGACTGTATCACTAATTATAGTCTGTCTACCATCAAAGAGTACTCTATAACCATTTGGAATTCCTTGAAATATGAGGTATTGCATAATGAGATGCAAAATTTGTCCAATTATCAAGATTTGGATACCAAATATGCTCAGTCAGAGTTGGAAGAAGACACTGCATTGCCTGTTACATTGGAATTATTGAAAAAATTGTATCTCAAGATCACTTTTGAAGAGCAAGAAGAACATATGACTGCCAATTTGATGTTGGATGAACTTTTGAAGAATTTAGAAACTTTAGATGACAAAAAACTGAAACAATCTGCTTTGATTCTTTCTTATATTGGCTCTCTGTCAATTTCCAATTTCCAATCTATTGTCTCCAAGTCGTTCCCAGTATTGTTCAAAGACTCAGACTCTCTTTCAATTGCATCTCAGAGACTCTTGATCACATATCTAACCTTTTTCCTTGATTCTTACTTGATTATGGTCTCTACTTACGACGAGACCCCTAAATCTCCATTATTAGACTACAAAGACGATATTTTGGTGCAATTGAGTAAATCTTTAATGTCATCGTCTCAGAATGAGGTCACTTTAAGATGTCTTGCGATCAAATCTTTAACAAAACTCATCCAAATACCTTTGTTTTTGGACCAACAAGAGTTAAATTTGGTCGTTCAATATTTCACCGACATTTTGACTTCCGATGAGAACCCAAACACTTCACTGGAAATTTTGAAAAGTATCACAGAAGTTTCAAATAAATACTCAAGCTTGATTGTAGAGGTCACTTTACCGAGATTACTCATTTTATTACCTGAAGATCCGATTTCTCCAGCTCCTAGCAGCTTAAAAACGTTGAATACTAGAGAGAAAGTATTGGATATCATTGCAACGGTGGTTGAGAACAAGGAGTTGCTCAGTATCGTTTTAGTTAGATTACTTAACAAAATCCCTGTAGTTCTGTCTTCTGATAATGAGAAGGAAGCGGCAGATTATATAAAACTCATCCTTTCTACTATGGTGAAAGTGATCCAGAAAGCCAAGTCAAAGTCAGAAGGAGAATCAACTTTGACTCTTGACAGTTATTGGGGCAATTTTGTTCCTCAATTCTTACAATTGGTCTTAGAGAAGGAAGTGTTTGTCAAGCTGGACTCATTACTTGAACATGCTTCTAAATTGATCAAATTAATTGTCTTGAACACCTCTTCAGCCCATCATCAGACAATTTTGAACTCAGTTTATGGGGTGTTTATTGAAGGAAATACTCGTTCAGAGTTATTAGCACAGGAATTATCTCATCCTTTGACCTTATTGAGTGCTCCTTCCAAATTTATTGTAGTTTTTGGCAAGATTTTATCAGCAGTGGATATTCAAAGTTGTAAATTACCTGTAAATCCAGAGATTTTGGTAGATAAAATGTTGGAGATTTGTCAATGGGACTCCTTGCTGAGACTCAACTACACCAGGTTGGGATATTTGTCGACTATGGCATTAATTGTAAATAAATATATCAGTAGAGGAAGCAATTATCTTCAAGAGAGAACCCTGAAGTTGATGGAGCTGGTGGCTCCGCTGCCAACTTTAGCTTTCTTCAAGAATTTGGAAGCTTTGACTTGGATCACCAAGGCCTTAATTTTGAAAGATGATTCCGTCTTGATCTCGCCTTGTCAAGACTATTTATTTAGCTTGTTAGGTCATAATGATAATGTAGTATCGACAGCAGCATCGAAATCTTTGGAGGTATTGATCGCCGAATGTGAAGTTTTCGATTGTTACAACAAACTGGTGACCGTATTTGGACGTGAAAAACAGGTATGTTTCAACCTTGATGTACGTCTTCTTTACAAGCAAAAGTTCTTCAATTTTGCTATACCAAAAGTAGTCGACTTATTTGGTGAGTCCGATAATGTAGATATGGATGGAGAGAATGTGATCGATAATCTGCAATTGAAGAAGAATTATTTGATCACATTGGCTCTTATTTTGAGATATGTAGATGACTCGATTATGCTGAGTCACATTGGCACAGTATTCCCATTAGTATTGAAATCGTTATTCTTTGATGTGATGCTGAATCTGCAAGTAGTCGAGTCTGCTGTTAGTATAGTTTCGATGGCTTTGAAGCAGGATCCGAAATTGGTGGGTCTGTCTTTAAGGCAAATTGTTCCTAGATTACTTGAATTAGTTTCGACAAAATCAGCATCTGAAAGTATTAAGATTGGATGCTTGCATCTCTTAATGGAGATGGCAAAATCTCCAATTGAAGATACTATTGAATATCGTGAGGGGGTTATCCGTAATTTGGGTTACGTGTTGGATGATAGAAAGAGACATGTAAGGAAATTGGCTGCTGATTGTAGACAGTTATTCTATGATATGGATCAAACAAAGGAATGATGTATAGATTAATGGTTATATGTTATTAAGACCAGTTTTATTTAATGGTTTCGAGTCTGATGTAGAGCTTAGAGTGAACGTTAAGAATGGATATTATGAACTAAATGTAGAAATGAGCCTTAGGAATGAACTTGAATGAACTTTAAGAGTAAACTTTAGTGGAATTTTAGGGATAAATTGGGGGTTATCAAATGGTCGTGTACATCAAATATCACTAATTAGGAAACCTTATAACACCCTTCCAGCTAACTACTTCAATAATTATCAGATCACCTATATGACTTTTATTACCTAATCACTATCACTATCCTCATCGTCTGTCAGTCCAACTGGTGCTAAACCAGGAGTTAAACCAGGGTAAGCAACAATACCCTTCTGTAATTTCCGACTAAAGTCCAGTTTCTTTTGGTGCTTCAGTTTGACCTTCTTACGGTGACGTTGTTTATCTTCAGAGGTCATTAACAGTAATACCTCACTTTCCAAACTCTTCAACTCATCATTATGCATATTCTCCCACGACTTCAATGTCTTCACCTTCTTAGAAATTATATCTTGTAATTCTTCGTTATCGAATCTCTTCTCGTCCTTCAATTTCTTCACTCTTACCATTCTGTTCAAGAGCTGTTCTTGCGCCACTTTATGTTTAACTTTTGTTCTTTGAAGACGCCTCAGTTTCAACTTCTCTTTACGGGCCAATTCAATCTTCAGTTCTATCTGATTTTTGGTCTTAATCTTGTTATTGATGATCTGAGCTCCTCCTTCAGCCTTCTTCTTTTTGCTCTGCTCTTTATTCGAAGTTATCACCTCTGATCCTGGAAGGAAATTATTGAGAAGTTTATTGATGTTATCCAGCGCCTGCAGACGCGATGAGTCTGTTGAAAATGATCCCATACTAGCTGGACTATGTCTATGAATATCTTTCAGCTGTCCTCCGATGACCTTTTTAAAACCTAAAAATTTTCTTGTAGATTTTTCCTATAGAAAAATTTTCTATAGAAGAGCGGAAAATAATGTCCGCGAAGACAAATGATGACGGAAATAGGGCGGATATCTACAAGTAAATTGATATAAATACATAGTATTAAATATATAGTTCATTAGTTTACATGAGAGTTTGATTTCCGTCTCTTTTTGGTAGGACGGTCGGTATAATCGGTTGCTACGACATCGACAACCTCGATATCCGAGTCAGAATCTTCTGTGTGTAATACTTCCACGTCTGAATCATCTGTGGAGGAAGATTTAGATGGAGAATTGGAAGAAGTCAACGCCTTTTTAAGCAAATCGACATTGATTTCTCCCAGACTAGGGAAAACAATGAAAAATTTAATCAATAATGATCCGAATTTGGATGGTGTTTCTCCGTTTCTCTTCAATTTATATGGCATACCTTTGCCTTCTACTGTTCTGACATCACCTGGGCTAATCACTTTACCAGCAGGAAGTTTGACATTGAGGTAACTACCGTCCAAGAATTTCAACCGGACTGATCCTCCTGAGAGCAGAGTCACAAGATCTATTTTCAGATGGTACTCCAAGTTGACACCATTTCTGCGGAAATATTCATGTGGCTGTTCTTTCAATGTGATGACTACATCACCTGGAATTGTATTTGGACCTTGATCTGCCATTCCTTTCAATACAAAAGTGTCTCCATTTTCACTCCCTGCCGGAATATCAACAGATAATATCTCTCTGGTCTGGTAATAACCTTCACCTTGACAGGTACCACATCTGTCCAGTGGTGCTATATATTCCAGTGATCCATTACATTTAGAGCAAGTTCTCTGGATTTGTTGTAACATAAACCCGGTGTTCCTCTGTATCACCTCTATACCTCTACCTCCACATTGACCACACATATGTATCTTATCAGCAGGAGCACCTTTACCATCACAATCATTACATTTAACACGCTTACTCAAACCTAACTTCCGGTGCTCTCCCTTATATAACGATTCCAATGAACATTTCAAAGTATAATTGATATCCCTGCCGCGCCGCACTGTCCTATTGGCACTGTATGGTCTGCTGGAAGTAGTGGAGAAGAAGGTGGTACCACCCCCGCCCGAGGATGAGAAAAAGCTAGATGATCGAGTGGTCCCAAACAGATCACCAAACAGATCACCAAACATTTGTGAAAACAAGATATCAGGGTTCATAAATGACATCGGTTCACTTCCTCTTTGTACTCCCCCATTTAAACCAGCTTCTCCATAATTATCGTAGGCTCTTTTCTTCTCAGGGTCAGATAGCACCTCATACAGACGTGTTACCAGCTTGAATTTCTCAGCAGCATCCTCTTTATTGCCCTGATTCTTATCTGGATGATACTTAAGCGCCTTAGCGCGGTACGCCTTCTTTATCAGGCCCGCGTCTGCGTCAGGACCCACTCCTAACAAGTCGTAATATTCTGTTTCTTTCAGCATTTCTCTCCTCGTGATCTCCTATCACTCTATCCACGAACAGTTCACTTGTTTTGAACCTCAGATCAGGCTTTATTCCGTCTCTGCTTCTTCCCTTCCGCCTTATATCCCCCCTTTTAATTGTCATTTTTGCTCCCGCCGTGGAAGATCACAGAAGTTTCCATTATGCAGAGCAAAATATTGATAAAGGATTGAGCAAATTACGAGATGAGCAAATGTCCGAAAACGGCAATAGCCGAGCCCGAGGTCGATGTGAAAAATCGGTGAAAAATTGGAGGGAGCTGAGATGGGGTAGGAAGAAGGAGGAGTATAGAAAGATAGAGTGATAATGAGTGAACCTTTGGTGATCCAGAACACCTTTTTGCCTGCTAAGTACAGCTTGCAGCTCGAAGTTGGGGCATCTAAGCCGAATTTTCAGGGTGACGCCGAGATTGAAGTGGTCAGGAACGTTAAGTCCGTTGGGGGAGATCAAGAACAGGGTCTTGAGTTGATTTTCAATGCTGCTAATCTTGTGATTGTTCTGGCGGAGTTTGTTGACGAATTAGATGGTGTCACCGAGAAGGCCAAAATCAGACTTGACCGCCTGAAAGAATTGGTCTATTTCTCCACCGAGTCATCGCATTTCAATGGGTTGGCTGGGTTCAAGTTGAAATTGAAGTATATGGGTAGAGTTTCCGGCATTAAGACTTATAAGGACTTGACAGCTGGTGTCTTTAAGACTAACTATTTGAATGGAATCACCGGAAGAGCAGATAATTATATTGTATCTACTCATTGTCAGCCTAAATATGCCAGATGGATCTTCCCTTGCGTAGACGAACTTACATGTAAACCAAGATTTGAATTATCTATTAAGACCGATATCAAATTTACCTGTTTGAGTAATACAGAAGTAGTCGATACCCAGATTTTGGACGACACAAAGAAATTGGTCAAATTTGCTACTTCTCCTCCAATGGCTCCTTCAATTTTCGGATTTTGTGTTGGAGATTTTGAGTATGTTGAGCAGTTGGTAAAGATAAGCGATGTTACTTTGCCAGTTAGAGTATACACTCCTATTGGAGAATTGAGTAATCTGGCCTATGCCTTGAATGTAGCTTCATTGTCTTTACCAGAGTTGAGCTCTCTGTTTGGTTCCAAATTCCCTTTGAACAAGGTCGATTTCGTAGCTCTTCCTTTCTTGACCGATTCTGCAATGGAAGACTGGGGGTTGATTCAAATACAACAATCTTATCTCTTAGTAGAGCCTGAATTGATACTGGCCAAAGAGTCGCTGGCTCATTTGAAGACTGTGCGTGAGGTCATCGTTCATGAGTTGGTCCATCAATGGATGGGAAATATGGTCACTTTCGACGACTGGACCCATTTGTGGGTCAATGAACTGTTTGCTACGTTCATGGCTCATGCAATTTTACTGAAATTGAACCTTAACCAAGCGGATGTCTCTATTTTCGTAGAAAAATGTCAAAGCGATTTACAAAGTTTGTTAGATCAAGACTCTTTACCGACTCTGAATCCAATTTTCGTCAGACATGCTTTGGATGTCAAGACTACACAAGACCTGTTGTCTCATGAACTGTATGTAAAAGGTATTCCATTATTCAGATCAGTAGCCAATTTGTTCAACGATAGCTCCAATGACGATTTCAGCGTCTTTTTCTCGGTCATTGGAGATTTCTTGGAACTGTGGAAATTCAAGTCTTTCAAACCTGTAGATTTATGGAACTTCATCACCGAGTCTTCAAAAAATACTTCGAAATACAATCTTTCTACTTTCATGCATTCTTGGACTAGAACCCCGGGGTATCCTATTTTGAGAGTTTCTACTACTGAAGACAACAAAGTAAAGGTTGTCCAGCATAGATACTTACATGGAATCAAGATAGAAGAGGACCTGGAGTCTTTTGAAGATGTTCCATATCATTGTCCACTTACTTGCCGCGTCAAAGGAGTTGAAAAGACTCCAAGAAGTATTCTTACCGACAGATCTCAAAAGTTGGATCTCGATCTGAGCAACTTCATTTCTTGTAATGTTAACTACTCCAATATTGTCAGAGTTCAATATTGTTCAGAACTGATCTTTGACAATATTGCTAGTGCCATAAAAGACAATTCTATAACCCCCTTGGACTTATATCTGATCTTGTCTGATCTTTCTAAGTTCTTGGGCCAAATATATCAAACGGAGACTGATATTGTTGGATTTATCAAGATCATGGATCTGTTGAGCTCTAAAACAGTCAAATACACTCTGTTTGAGCCTTTAGATTTACTGTTAGTCATCTTGCAGAATATTTGGTTCCTGTTTGAGCTGACATCGAAGGAGGCCAAGATTCAAAGATGGGTCAATGACATTTTAATCAAACTTTTGAACTCCAAATTCAAGTGGGAGAATGTCAACTACGCAAAGATGTCTGATGCCGAGTTGAGATGTAGAAACTCTATCTTAACCATGCTGGCCAGAATCTGTTCTGCCCCAGAAGTCTCAGTAGTTATAAAGAAGTTATATAGAAATGTAGTTCATGGTCCAAAGGAGTCAGTTCCTGTTGAGATGTTGAACGGAATCTTGAGTGGTGCCATGAAGTTGAGTAATCTGCAGAAGGAGTACAAGGAGATTTTAGGATTGGCCAAACTGCCTCTGTTGACTGTCAATAATATCATGGGTTCTCTGCAAGATGTCCGTGGGGCTTTACAAACATCTGCTGTAATTGCCTTAGGATATGTCTCGAATCATGAGTTAGTTGTCAAGACTTTGAACTTCGTTATGACCAACATCGACTCCAAGTTGATCGAGTTGGCTTTAGTAGGATTGACTCAACAGAACCGTCAAGTACAAAGACAATTATGGGACTGGTTCAAGTTACATTTTAACACTTGGAATGTCAAGTCTTCCAGAGAGGGATCTGACTATCTGAAGCAATTGAGATCAACCTTAATCAATATCTGTAAAATCGTGTTCGGTATGATGATTGTCAATGGGTCAGACAAGGATTTGGTCGAAGATTTCGTGAAAAAGAATCATTCTACTGATAAGACCAACCTTGAAGATATTTTAGAAGCAGTTAAATACGAGACAGGGGAGAAATTGAAGTTAGTTGAACTTGAAGACACTGTCGTCAAGCATATTTAGATATCTATAAATACAATAATAGTCTATTTAATACTATGGAAAGTTAACTGTGAGTTAGACGATGCTGGGAAGCTGACGTCGATCAAGCTATGGTTTCCTCCTTGAGTAAAACTGAGTAAAGAGTCTTGAGAATTCCCTAAATCGAGATTAGAGTCTCTGATTGTAGTTGGCAACGAGTACCGGTTGATATTAGTCTTGGAGATGAAATTGAAATCCTCATCATTGGCACTAGAGACTCTTTTATGCTCAGCATCCATATCAGGCAATCTCAAAGCTTCATCTGAGGTCTCAGCAGTATTTGCAGAGTCAAATAAAGACGATGAAGGGAATGAGGAGCGTTCAAGGTCAAGACGAAGTTTAATCTTCAGCAGCATAAGTCTACGGAGATATATAGTCATTGCCAAACGCTTGATATGATCTTCACGGGCATGGGAGACTTGGAAAAGGTATTTAGAAGAAGGTGTCTTTCTTGAGTAGACGTAGTCTTTCAAAGCTTGGTATTCTTTCTCAGATGCTGAAGAGTATGCAGTATCGGAACTTATTTGGGAAGAAGCATACACTGGACCAAGATCTTTCTGATCTTTAGGCTGCTGAGAAGCTATGATACGACTTCTACGAAGGGTATTACCACGCTCGTTGGTACCACGAAGGGTCCTTTGACGTTTTATAGTGCTTTGACGCTTCAACATGCTCTGGCGTTTTGGAGTAGGAGGAATATCATAATTCTGAAAGTACATTTGTATGATCAGATCCGTAGGATTCTCTAATGATAATCTTTTAGATTCATCGATGCTTGCTCTTTTCAAATTATGTTTTAAGTGGGGGTGCAGTTTTAACCTCAGACCTGAGGGAAGCTCAAAAGTCTGTATTACCAATGGCTCACGTTTACTACGTTCTTGTAATTCGTCTAATTGGAATCTTTCTGAACCCTCGAACAAGTCCATAAGAGATTTCTCATGAGAATATTTAGATTTTACCAGCAATTGACGAGAACGATAAGATTTACCAAAAGTGAAGACTTTACGTTTAGGAGCGTAGAAGCCGTATTCATTTCTCAGAGGAATTGAAGAATGGTTAGAAGATGTTGCTTGAGGTTTGAAATGATCATCAGTTGGAGTGGACTGCAACAGACGTTCAGCTTTAGATCTGAAGTAGAAACGGCTGTTCCTCTTACTCTGAGGGTCTTCCTCTGTGATCATGGAGATTCTTTTTGTTTCTGATCTAATGGAAGGTGCTCTCTTAACGACAACTTTTCTTCCACTAGCTGTTCTTTTAATTAAACCTGGGGTTCCCAAATGAGGTGATATACCTGTGGTAAAACCTTGATGTTGGGAATGGGTATACAGGTGAGGATGCAGATATGGCGCGTTCAAAGACTCCTGATAACCTCTAGATGGTGGACGAGTTGACGATGATGATAAATGATATGAATTGTCAGGGATAGGTTCATAACTGATACTAGACCCAGGGAAAGCTAAAGATACGTCAATGTTATTTGTGCTGTTGTTGACGGTGGTGGCGTTGTAGTGATGGCCTGAATCTCTATAGCTTCTTTGAGAGCTGACAGTACTGATAGTTGAAGGTATCACTAGTTTTGGAGATTGACGTCTGCTTCGCACCGACTGTTGATAGAGCAGATCTGAATATATGGAGGAGCTGACTTCAAAATTGGATTGAGAAGATACAGAGTGGCGGCTGGTGGTTGGTTCAAGGAGTCTAATCTGAGAAGACCTGTTTGATAACAAGTCTCCTAAACTGGAAGAGGATATACTGGCGGTAGCAGCTGTCATTTCTCACTCCTTCAAATGTTTCAAAGAGATGGACTGAGACAATTGCCAAAAAAAAGTATCCCCAAATAGGTGAAATAGATGAGATGACCCTTGTAGATATATATATGCTGGAAGCAAGCTGATAAAATTATTATTATATTTGGGACCAGGAAGCAGCAATAACACCCAAGATAAGGCCGGTCAAAGTTCCGATGAGAGGATATCGAAGATCAGCGGTCTTGCAGCCCGAGAACCCCTTCTCGGGGGGCTAGTTTTCATTACATTTCCTAATAAGGAAATTATACACGTAAAAAAGATCCAATTTGACAGTCGCTCATCGTTATCCCCAAAAGGGTATTGACACGTGAAAAATTTTGAAAATTTTGGCATTGACAGTTTGACTCCCCAATTAAGAAACTACCCCTTCGAGTAATAACACGCCCAGTGTCTCTCCTGCGCCAACAAAAAAGGCCAGATTTCCCTCCAACGAGGCAAAACCAAAACAAAACAAGATTGGAAAAAAGGCCTGAACCTAATTATAAAATTGATAGATCAAATTAATTGAATCGATTGAATTGAATAGAAGATGGACAAGTTAAAGGAAGTAAGTGAGATATAAGTGGGAGGAGATGGAATGGGATATGGATTGAGTGAAATGAGGGTGGATTTTAAAGGATAAAGCGGGTACTAACGCGGTATTTTTAGAAAATTAACAAGTTGAAGTTGGAGACCGAAGGGTGGCAAGAGAAGCACGACGACTTGGCCGAGAAGGTCAAGCTGTTGGAGCAAGAGAACTTAGAGAAGGATCATGAGATTCAATCTTTGTCCAGAAAGAACCAAGTTTTGGAGGAGCAATTGGAGAAGACCGAGTCTGAGTTGGCTGAGAACAAGACTACCGCCAATGAGTCTACCAACTTGAAGACTTCTAACGAGAACTACAACAAGAAGATCCAAACTTTGGAGGCTGAGTTGGAAGAGACCAGTGACAAATTGAAGGAGACTACCGATTTGCTTAGAGAGGCTGACTTGAAGAAGGAACAGGCTAACAAGAAGATCGAGTCTTTGGAGTCTGAGAGAGATGAATTGGAGAAGAAGTTGGAGGAGTTGGAGTCCAAGTATTCCGAGACCAAGACCGAGTTGGAGCAAATCACTGCCGAGTTGGAGAACTTGTAAGATTTTTAAGATCGATAAGATTTATAGTCGCATCCGTATATCGAGGTATAGCGTTAATTAATACCTAATAATATTAGATGTAGAGTAGGGAAATTTGGATGATCCAGGGCAAATCCAGGGCAAATCCGGGGCCAATGAAAAGCTCATTCAAGCTCATCCAAGCTCATCCAAGCTCCAACCTTTACTCCTTCTGCTAATTTACGATTTACCACTACTTTAGTTCAATATCTTTAATACTTCATTATATATACAAGTCCCTAACCACGTCTCTCCAATTTATTCAATTTTCTTGCAGTTCTGGCATTAGTTCTGGTGTTTTGACCACGAACTGGTAATCCAATAGCATGTCTAAGACCAACATAAGAACCAGTAAGTCTCTTCAACAGAATATTCTCCCTCACTATCGATCTCAACTTGCCCTCTATAGTCATATCAGAAAGCTCTTTGGTGATGGACATGATTTGTTGCTCAGACAACTGATGCATACGCATCTTTGGATACAAATTCATCTTGGAGCAAATCTCGGTAGCGGTCTTCTCTCCAATACCGTAGAATTTGGATGACAAACCGATCTAAAAATGTTAGTATATTGGATGAAAAGGAGGGTATTGGCTCAGACTTACCTTCACAAGAGTTTTCCCTGGAAAACCTTTACCTAAAATGTGCACAACCATCGTGATTTACAGTCTCCTTATCAAGTTAAAGACGTCGTCGGTCATGGGAAAATTTTTTATACGATTTTTAGTAGGGGTTGCTATGGAAATACGAAAATAGGAGGGGAAAGGGGGCATAAGGAGGGAGGTAAAGGGGTAGAGGAGATGGGGGAGCATAAGGGGGAATAGGGGGAGGGGTAGCGAAGCAGAGGAAGAGGGGGAACAAGCGGGGAGCGGAGGGGTGCATAAAGGGATAAAGAGGGGTAAATAAGTAAATAAGAAAATAGTTAAAGGGGTAAATAAGTAGGTAAGTAAATAGCCAAAGGGGTAAAGATAAAGGGAAAGGTAAAGGGGCGAGAAGGTGAAGTGAGGGGAAGGTATTTATGTGACCAAGGTCATACTAAGACTTACTAAAGGAATATCCAACACATACTATGGTCATCCTGAATGCTATAATAACCATCCCATAAAATATGAATACAACTCCTATACATTATTCTCCTCTCATTAATTATACATATACACGAATTGAAGTGGGCAATTACGTCCCATATCCCTGAAGTAGATTCTCGACATCAAGCTTCAAAATAAGTAAATTCCTAATTAGCACCACCATAGTGATAAAACTAGCTACCCCAATGGGTACGACAGCGAAAACAGCCAAATTATATAAATCAATAAACCGCTTGTTTTTGCTACGTTTAGAAGCCTGTGAATCATGGAAGTAATTATCGATACTCAAGTCCGAGGTCACAAAGCTTTGGAATATATAGATACCCACAAGAGCACAACTGATCAATATCCATACATGTAGATAGTAGTGACCATCTGAGTTGAACAGAGTAGTAAGAAGATGAATGATCATAATGATGAACATAGACATTGAGATCATTCTCATGATGACCGCAGATGGAGAGTAAATGATAATCCAACGTAACATAAGAGAATCAAGAATCTGATATGTGAAGTATCCACTCACACAACACCACAACAGAGCCATCAAATATTCGGAAGACCGTGTACTCATCAACTGAGTCATCACCGAAGTTCCAGGCTGCTCTTCGGCAACCAGGTACCATTTCTTAAGAACTACATATAAATCTCGCACAATAACCAGTAAACTAAGGTCTCTACCAAAAGCCAAACCAAAGAGTTGTCTCGCATTGAGGAATTTCAATCCCACTCGCTTCAAATTACGTCTCTCCTCATTCAGGATCTTAGTGAATTCTATACCTGATTCTCCGTTATTAGACCCGGTACCTGACCCACCATTACCGTTCCCAGACCCTCCTCCTATACTGCGAAATGAACGAGCAGAAGTATTACGAGGAATCCTACTTCGCACCCCATTCCCACCACTACTACTCCTCTGAGTATTATCTATATGCTGTAACTGTGACGTCTCATAAGAAGGTACCTGCTCCTCAGCCGCATCATCCACTATCTCGATATAACTAGAATCGACCAAATCAAAATCGGCCGACAGTACACTACGTTGTCTCGCCATAGATGCAGCCCTGGGTGACTGTTCTTCCATTGTCATTTTCCGACGTGATTCTTCTGACGTGATTCTTCCGACCTGGTTCTTCCGACCTCCTCTGCCCACTCGTCGATTTATCCGCCCTTCTCACGCTCAGCCCATTTCATTTTCCGCTCTTCTTTTTTCTTCTCCCATTTTCAGCCCAATTTTCTCCTTTGTTTAGCCACATTTTCCCTGCCTCGAATCATAACAAGACAAGATCAGACCCGTACTCGAGGAATATTAGTGGGGGAACACTCAATTAAGACAACCCAGATATCATCTAGTGACCCTAAAAACATCTAGTAACCTCAAAAGTGCGAAAAAACCCACCCTCATGGTGCTAGAAGACCGCATTGAACGACAAGAAGTCGTGTACAGTGGCAGATCAGATCAGACTCGAGATGGATCCGAGCTTTTACTGCCAGAAACGTACTACCAAGCACCTCAATTGGCGTCAGCTGATAGCGTTAGCAGTATGGTGACACCGGTGACCACGAGTTCACCCCAATTTCACAGTATCGTGACCCCTCAGCTCCCTCCTCCTCCTCTCATGACACCAAATCAAAGAGTCGAGATGAGAACCGTGCCAGAACATAGCCAGGAGGTGCCATTTGTGCCCCGTTCAAACGTCGACGTACTGCAAGATAACCAAAATATCGCATTGACCCAGAATTTGGACCTCCAAAGTGCCCATAACCAACCCGATTCTCAACAGATCCAGCCAGTGGAAAATTCTTCTCATCAGATCGGCTTGAACGGTACTCAGACCTCAAATGGAACCACTTCGCTCGAAGGAAGACGTCTTACACTCATAACAGGTCAAGAACTCAATGACATGCGTAGAGATTTAGCCACCGACCAGAAGACCCCCGCCGAGTATACCCTTCATATTCTTTTCACGCAGTTTGTTCGTCATGCTGAACGTAAGCTCAATTTATGCCTCAATAACTACTCTTTAGAGACGGAACCACCTCTCGTGGAGTTGCTCTCTGAAGGAGCCGACCCCGAGTTCGATAAGATTATCGAGTCCTTAGGTCATATCGCCAAAAGAAAGCCCAAATCGGTCATCGATTCCGTCATGTTCTGGAGGAAAAGTAAATCGGAAGTGTCTATGCTTGCGGCCTCAGCTGTGGAACGGAATTTGAAGATATTGAGACTGGAACAACGTAGAGTCCAACAGCAGCATCAACAGCAACATCAAAATCAACAGTTGCTGCTTCAATCTCTGACTCAAAAATCCCTGCATTCTCACCAAAGAAGTCTTACTCGTCAGGCATCTCTCTCGTTCCTCAAAGGACATAAAAACTCGGCCAGTTCGACGTCTACCAACTCCGGAGCAGCTAGCCATGCCTCCTCCGTGCCTAAAATCCAACTAGATCCTACAACTAAAGCCCTCATCCACTCACTCGAGGTCAAATTAGAAGAATCTCGAGTCACTGCGATCCAAGGCGAACGTAAATCACTTATTTCTATATATATTCTCTGTCGAGTGCTCATAGCCGTCGTGAGACAGACCCCAATCGAGGTCTTGGGAGACGACTTGGGTGACAAACTCGAAGAAATCATTTATACTCAGTTAAAAACGACGAACCCGCTCCTGCTCAGTGAGAGTTCGATCCGGTCGGCTAATTGGAACTTATTCGCCGAGCTCTTGGGCCATATGTCCGAGAGAAGGTTCCTCAATGTCTCGGATCGGTTTATCGCTGACTTGGAGAAGGTTCCTCCTCTTGTAACTAATGGCCAGCAATGTTTCATGCTCAAAACTGAGCCGGCTACTCCTCTAGAGTACATTTTCAACGAGACTGGACACTCTGATTACATAATGGAGAGTCTCAGCTTGCTCATTCATGGAATGAGATACTTGAAACTCACCCATTATCCTCTTGAGCAATTTGAAGAAAGTGCAGACTTCCTTCAAAGTGTAGGCAAGTTCTATTCCAAGTCCGGGACCGAACTGGTGATCGTACTGTTCTCTGAGGTTCTCAATTTGCTTCTTCTTCCTCTAGCAGGTATAATAACAGCCGAAGTGAACCATCCCCAATGGAGAGATGCTCTAGATCTTATATATACTAAACTGTTCCGTATCTTAAAACAAGAGCCTGAGAAGTACTGGGAATGTGGACTCAATTTGATCACCACAGTTCTTACGGTGTCTCCACCGGAGGTCTTTTTGGAGAATTGGCTTCAAATTGTCGAACTGAACACCGCAGTATTGAAGCCAAAGGTTCCAGCCGAGGACAAGATCATTTACGTCACATGTATGTCCCGTCTTTTATGGGTCTACTTGAACCGTTGCACTGAGTCGTTGAATACGACTCACCGTACTTTAGAGCATGTCTTTGGGTTACTTTTCTTCGGTAATGGAGGAATTGGAGGGGCTAATGGAGCTACCACCCTCGCTGCCACTCGTAAACTGTCATGGTTGACCCTGGAACATGCTTTAGTCGAGGTATTGGTATATATGATCCGTATTGTAGGCCACTCTTCTTTAAATTATACTCTTGAGAACATTTTACTCCCATTGGTCAAGTTGGGATACGGTGGAGGGGCTAATTTGGACTCCGTTTCTCCTCTGTACTTGACCTTGGGTATTAAATCTTATATAAGTATCTTACAGGACTACGAGACCAAACTGAAACCTTGTTTCCCTAGCAATGAGATCATCGGCAACATGCAACAGGCTCAAATTACCCGTTCGCAGGAACAATTGTCGTCGTTGATGCATCAGAGACCGGTTTTCCAGAAAGAATCTTCGAACGCGGCTGTATCGGAGGAGATTAGTCTGGTATTCCAACAGGTATTCACATTGTTGGACGAACAGGTTGGTCTGCCGACTTGGATGGGAGAAGGAATTGGGGGTGTTGGGGCTGGTTCGGGCTCCGGAACCGGCGCCGGTACCGGCTCTTCCTTCAAATCTCCCCTCTACTCTTTTCTTCATGGTAAAGATCATACAGTCCATAATTCTCGTCCTGTTAACCTCGAACTCTTCGCCTCTATGATCGACTCAACTCCCTTCGCCGCCGATCATATGCCTTTGAAACGTTTAGTCGAGGTTCTCGTCCGTAATGCTGTTCATCATGACTCTAAAGTGGCTACTGCCGCTTTAGCAGCACTTAAAGTACTCGTAGTTCGTAAAAATCCTAAGATATTGGTGTCCGTGTTTGCCAAATACGCATTCCAGTTGGATGACACTCCGAAACAGACCACTAGTCTCGAATTTTTGACCTCTTCCGAGTATTTACAGCTTCTTAAAATATATGTGGAGTTACTTGGATGTTGGTTAGAGTCTCTTAAGGTGACTTTGACGAGTCTTGAGAAACTGAGAGACGAGACTGTGGCTCTGCCTATCGCTGGTCATCCATTGCAACTGCTCGCAGCCACGTTATCACCCCAAGATGATCCCCAACTGTCCCAACAACTCATCAGTGATGAGTTAGAGTTGAAAAATATCATCACAATCGTCGAAGAAGTAGAAGGAAACGGGCTTTTCTTCTTATGTTCGCAGGATACGACTATCAGAGGATTGGGATTGCAGATATTGAGGATCATCTCCGAGTTTGATAAGGTGATTGGGGGAATAAGCGAGGTTAAGAGGGGAAAATCGACCAGTGGAAGCTCTGGTTCAGCCAATGGACCAATTTCTGGTCCGATTTCTGGCCCAGCTGCTACTTCTTCTGGTCACATGCCTAAACATACCCGTACTCCCTCGAAGTTCGCAGCAGAAGCCGGCACAAGACTCATTCATGTACTTGAATCTATAGATTTCTTCGATCTCATCGCCCCGATGGAAGACTCAGTCAGTCTTGCCGAACGTTCTCGCTTAAAAGAACTCAGATCCAAACGTAAAAAGAGTATTTTAGTGTATTTGGCCCGTTCGGACTACGGCATCGACTCCACTCTTTGGTTCAAAATCTTCCCCCAGATCCTCACGGTTATTTTCCAAAGATGTGTTATGCCTGTAGCCCTTTGTCGGAGTGTAGTATGTATAAGATTAGTTCAGATGTATGATAGAGTATTTGAGTTTGGATCTAGTGGATCCGGGGCTGTAGTTTCCCCCAATGGGTCCACATCCAACTCACTCAATTCTTCCCTGGTGTCTGGTCGTCGTTCTAGAGCTGCTTCTCATGTCACAGACCCTCAAAAGCCGCTTGGATCTCACTCCAAGCTTGTCATGACCCATTATTCACCTCCAGAATTACTCGTAGAACAATGGAGAATCTACCTTGTGTTTGCATGCTCGACTTTAACAGCCACCTATGACCAAAGAATGCACATTCCAAGCTCATCGGTATCATCACTTGGAAGTTCTTCCAACGGCACGGGAACAACCTCAGGGTTCACCAAATCCCATTCCCGTAAGAGATCCCAGCAAGTGTTCACCGTACAACATCAGAAGATCACCAGTGCAAGGTCGATCTTCAAAATGGTGATCCCACTTCTTGGAACTCCGCAAGCCATTGTAAGAGATGCTGTGGTGGCTTGTTTGTCGTCGATTAACATCAATATTCTCCGTAGTTTTATAGAAAGCGTTCTCCCGATCATGGAATCTTGGATGGACGAACAAAGAAGCAAAGATCCATGGCATGACAGAGTCAAAGTCGAAGTTGCAAGGGTTTTGAATAACGTCACGGCTACTTTCCTTACCCAGAAGGACGCTTATGGTGACGACTGGATCTTAGCTAACCTCGTGACCATCGTCAAGTATCTCAAGACCTTCTTATCCAATCCAAAAGTCCAGTCAGGCCTAGAATATCAACGTCTCCGTAGATATTTCGCCGGAATCTTGGAAAACGTCTACTCTGGAGTCTTATTGACCGAGGAACCTGAAAAATGGTTCCCATTTGAGGCCCGGATAAGTTGTTTCCAATTCTTGGAGGAGTGGTGTGGTCATGGTCCAGGAAGTCTGACTGCTGACCGTCGTTATAGAGAGATGGCTAAAACTAACGGTAGTTCTTCCCGTCGTCCTTCGGCTCCAGTTGCCAAGGAAGCTCTCCAAGTGTCTACTGCGGTCGAATTAGAACGTCCACTGCTCGAAGTAGCAGCTTCCAGTTGTATGGCCACGATCTGTGCTAGTAGTATCTCCAAGCTTGTTCATGACGAGTCTGGATCTGTAGTTATGTCATTTGACGTTCCAGGTTTGCTCCTGTGGGTTCATTCCATGTTCGAATCGTCCAATGAGCGTATATTTTCTATAGCCAAGAGGGCTTTGAGTAATATTCTCGATTGTAATGGTGATATGAAGGAGATTTACTTGGATGTGATTCATCAATGCTACGTTCTGGAGACACCAGAGGTGATGGAACTGTATTTCTTTGGCTTAACAGAATGTTTGACAGGGAAATTGGAGAAACAACAGCAGAAACAGGTCGAAACCAGCCTGGATCAACTGCCAATTCTCCCCATCGAAGGTCATCATGTCCTCTCTCTTTGTTTCCTCGCTGTTGGTAATGATTCTCATCCAATTAGAGTCGCAGCTGCTCGTCTTCTCAAATTGACCGAGCTCCAACTCTATGGAACCACCAATACCGAGCTGATCACCGAGAGAATTTGCTCTAAATCCAAATCCGTATATAAATCCGGTCTGTTCCATGCGGCAGCTATCTTCTCCCATGATATTCAGGTGATTTCCGAGCTCACCAGAGTCTTCCATATAGTAAACACCAGTGCTAGACGTCAAATATTGTCGGCATTGCTCCCATTCTTCAATAGAGTCGAGCTTAAATGCAATGAGCCTCTGTCTATGGATAATTCTACAGAGATGGTGTTACATAATTTGTTTGAAATCACTATCAAGTACAGTGATTTAATGCCAAACGAAGTAGAACTGTTATGGGTAGCTCTAGGGAATGGAAATGGGGCTCAAAATGTCCGTCAGATCATGAATTTCATCACCTATTACTGTCTACATAAACGTTCTCCATTATTTGTCCAATATTGCAGACAAATAGTGGTATATTTATATAGTACTGCTGCTGGAAGTTCTATTTTAGGCGAAATGATTACCAATTTGGAACCAAAGAACATGGTTCCTCAACTGACCGACCCTTCTCAGCCACAAACTGCCTCAAAACCACCTTCTAACCTTTATATTGCACCTCTTTGGGATGTTCTTGCTAATCCAAAAGAGTCGATATTCTCATTAGGTCAACTCTCGGTGATTTTCTCGGCAGATTTACTCATTTCACCTCCAGAATCTCTGGTTTCAAAGCTTCCGCTTCTTCTCCACGTCTCCATGGTGCTTTTAGACCACTACCTGGTAGCTGTTCAGGACGTGGCCTTGGAGACCTTACTGCATTTGGTCCATGGACTCGCTGGAGATGATCCGAAACTGTTAGATATCGTAGATAAACTTCGTAAACGTGACCTGTCAAGTCTTTGGGTCTATGACGACCTTAGCAGTGCCAGAACTCCAGCTAATATGGATGCTTTGATCCGCAGCGTATTAGAGGTGCTTCTGCCGCATTATCCAGGGTTGCAAGACGAATGGAGTAGAGTTTCTCTTACTTGGGCCACTACTTGTGCTGTCAGACACATCGCCTGTCGTTCTTTCCAAGTATTCCGGTCTCTTTTGTCCTTCTTGGACCAAGGAATGTTAAGAGATATGCTCCATAGACTCTCCAATACTATTTCCGATGAAACCCCGGATATCCAAGGCTTTGCCATGCAAATCTTGATGACCTTGAATGCCGTCACAGCCGAACTCGATGCCCTGCAATTGATAGACTTCCCTCAATTGTTCTGGTCATCTGTGGCATGTTTAAGTTCGGTCCACGAACAAGAATATGTAGAAGTCCTCTCGACTTTAAGTAAATTTGTATCTAAGATCGACCTCGACTCTGAAGTCACCGTCTCTTGTCTCACTTCTACCTTCCCTCCTAAATGGGAAGGTAAATTTGATGGTCTTCAGCAGATAGTTATGATCGGATTACGTTCTTCGTTCTCCTGGGATCATTCTTTACTGCTTTTGGACCGCTTGAACAAGTTACATGACTCTCAGATCATTGGTTCGGGTGATTCGAGGTTGCTTTTGGCTTTGTTATCGAATTTACCTCGGTATCTTCATGCTTTCTCCACTGGGGAGTATTCTGAGAGTGTCATTGACTCTGCCGAGACTATTTGTCAAATGGTGGATAGAATAATCCCAGACAATGAGACTCAGCAACTCTCAGAACAATCTTTAGTAGATCGTATTGCCCTTAAAAAGATCCTCCAATCGTTCATTAAAGCCCGTTTCCGTACCAAAGAAGATTTCTTGAACGAAATCGTTAACAAAGTCGTTCAATGCTTCTTCCCGGCCTTCCAAGCCCAGACCTTGGTCTTTTTACTTGGAATTCTCTCGAATTCCACTAGATGGGTCAAGCTTGAGACCATGGCCATCTTAGAGAAAGTAGTTCCCCGTGTAGATTTACAAAGTGAAGAGTTTATAGGTGTAGGAGCCGACTTGATCTCGCCGTTATTACGTTTGTTACTTACAGACTACGCCGAGGAGGCTTTAAAAGTATTAGACGAAGCCGTAAGCATTTCAGGTTCTCAGCTCGATAAGGACGTCTTAAGAATGTCCCTTGGTAATAAAAGTATCCGTAAAGAGTATGAAAAGACTGCCACTTTGTTCGGTATTCCCGATGAAAGTGGTTGGGCTATTCCTATGCCTGCTGTTACTGCTGCAACGACTCGTAATAATGTTCATGCCGTGTTCTCTACATGTTCTGCACCTTCGAGTTCTGCCGACCAGCTGCCTACTACTGCCAATGTCGAGTTCCATAGGGATGAATATTGGTATGGTCAGACCTCAGCCGATATGGGTGATACTCTTTCGGCTGTCGAGTCTTATCAACAGTATTCAGGCCAGGCTGAGTTCCAGCTGGGTCAACCTATGTTACAACAGGGTCAAGAGCAACAGTCGGTGTTGGCTTTCCCACAACCTCAACTGCTGACTGTACTGGAACTGCAAGACCCTTCGTTGAGTCATATTTATGCAGCTTTAGTCAATTTGGATTCCTTCTTTGCTGATGATACAGACACAAGAACGACTCCAACAGCTGCAGCTGCCTCTTTCGACACTCGTGATTCGAATCCTGAGCCAATAATTCCATTCGAGTCTGCTCCTCAGGTCTACGACAAGAAGGTGTCTGCCATTTTGAACCGTAGTTTGGCCCGTACTCCATCTAATACGTCGTTCAAGACCTCTCTTGCCGACTCTTTTGGAAGCACTCCTACTGGTATCACTGAACAGTACATGGCCCGCGACTCCTTGTCCCAAAGAGCATCTGCCATGTCGTTCCGTAGTAACAGGAACTCAGGTCGTCGTCTGGGTTTGGACTCCTCCCATATAAATAGTTCTGTAGCCAGCTTGTCAAGAGCCGAGGAGAGATCTCCACATAAGACTCCACCTCTCATTTCGCCTTCGATGCGCGATTTGAATTCTCCTTTCCATTTCAACAGCCAGGAGCTGCAGCAGCTGCCTCAATCACCCACAGCTTTCTCTACTCCTCAGCTGCAACAGGAAAGTACCTTCAAATTCGAAGGTATTCTTAGAGGCTCTAATAAGGCACGGAGAAGATCTGGAAAACTGTATACTCCTTCGAGTAATTTGAGCACAACATCTCCACAAGAGTTGGCTTCACCACAAACACAGCAACAAGAACATTCACCCGGCTCTCAAAGCTCGCTGGCCCCATCCGGCACAAGATCAAAAGACCGGTCCTCTGTTTTCAGTAGGGCCAATAAAAAGAGTCAGCCTCGAACTGGCGCTAAGAGTTAATTAAGCATAATGAGATAATGTATATGATATATTAGCATAGATTGTAGAACTTTAGATGTAAACATGTGCCAGCTCAATAATGGAAGGGCTACTCATGAAACTGATAAAATCGGTTCATCGGAATTAAATTGGGGGTAATTTCGAGAGAAAATTGGGGGTTATTTTGACATAGAAGCATTTCTACAATTGATAATTAAAATTCAAGGAGTTGGTGGGGCTATTATTAGTCAAGATACTGGCAAGATAAACAAAGTGAACATCCCAGCCCTTCCCACACATCTATACTCCCAATATTATTGCAGTTAATCCAAAAATAAAAGCTACCAAATTTAAAAAAAAAATGGACGAGAACGGAGTCGAACCATTGACCTTCTGCTTGCAAGGCAGACGCGCTACCAACTACGCCACACGCCCGGGTTTATAGAAAAAGTATGGGAAGAATTAGTACACTACTAGAGGAGCCGAAAAACATACAAAGGGTGGAGAATGGAACATTTGAGGGTAGAAATGATGGATAATCAAGGACTATGACAGGCGACATTAGTAATTGAGTGTATGAAGACTGGACAGACGAGTTACTGTTCTACGTTTGACTTCAAATTTCCATCGGTGTCCTCATGTTTCTGCTGACATATTACAGTGACGTAATAAGCAGGGAAGAGCAATCAAGTAAGGGTAGGATCATTACGAGCAACATAATAGGTGGGTCAAGTTTGATAGAAATGATTCCAGGCAGAGCTACCCATCTCAACTCCGACGATCCTCTACATCCTGGCCCTTTTCATATCCACTACCCCTCGCACGGTTCCCCTCCCCCTCCCTACTTACGTCTCCTATTACAAACAGTAAAAAGAAAAGAATCGGGAGGCGCAAAATCCCATTTTCAAAGAGCTCTCTCTCACACATAAGACCCCCTTCCCTCATTATTTCTGTACCAAAAATCCCACTTTCATAGCCTCGACACGTTAGTCCAAAGAGGGAAAATTTTTTCCACGCCTGCCTCTTTTTCGTGATTTGAAATTAATCTAATACTTGATGAAGAGGTGAGGAATCAAGGGAGCAGAATCATCGAGATCCAAAGTAATCAATGTCTGAACCTATCAAGAAGAAGCTCGGCCAAATGGCAGCAGCACCTACGCCACAAAACACCCCAGCCTCAGTCGCTGGTTCGTACATGAGCAAGTCGCAACAGCCGGACATCCCTAACACGATCAGTGAGGAAAGGGAGGAGTTGAAGAAGAAGTTGTTGAGCAATCCTGCCTTGTTGTCGATGATCGAGGGCAAGTTGGGTGATTTGGTGGGCCAGGACTCGGGTTATGTCCACAGTTTGCCAAAGAGCGTCAAGAACAGAGTCTGTGGATTGAAGTCTATTCAAAAGAAGCAATTTGATTTGGAGGCTGAATTCCAACAAGAGTTGTTGGAGTTGGAACGTAAATTCCATGGCAAATACAAGCCTCTCTTTGAGAGAAGATCTCTGATTGTCACCGGTGCTGTCCAACCTACTCTGCTGGAAATTGAGGAAGGTGAGCAACTCTTGGAAGAAGAAGAGGAAGAGGAAGAAGATGAAGACAAGATTGATGAAGAGGATGAGGAAGAAGAAGAGGACGCCAAGGCCGAATCTGCTAAGGATAAGAACACAAAGGATAAGAAGGCATCTGATGAAGATGAGGAAGATGATATCGAAGGCATTCCTTCATTCTGGTTGACTGCTTTGAGTAACTTGACTATTGTTCAAGACACAATCACGGAGCGTGACACCGAAGTTTTGGAACATTTAATTGATATCAGATTGGAATATTTGGATGTTCCAGGTTTCAGATTGATCTTTGAGTTCTCCGAGAATGAATTCTTCACCAATAAGACCTTGACTAAGACCTATTACTACCAAAAGGAATTGGGTTACACCGGAGACTTCATTTATGACCATGCCGAAGGTTGTACCGTCAACTGGGTCTCAAACGATGTTAATGCCACATTGATCGTCGAGAGAAGAAAACAAAGAAACAAACACACCAACCAAGTAAGAACCATCGAGAAGCTCTCCCCTCTGGAATCGTTCTTCAACTTCTTTGACCCTCCAAAGGCTCCAAAGGCCACCGGAGAAGACGACGAAAGTCCAGATGTTGAAGGTACTGCCCAAGACGAAGACTCCGAAGAAGAACTCGACGAAGAATTAGAGCAAAGATTGGAGTTGGACTACCAAATCGGAGAACTTTTGAAAGACAAGTTGATCCCAAGACTGATCGATTGGTTCACCGGTGAAGCTTTACAATACGAATTCGGAGAAGAAGATTTGGATGAAGAAGATGAGGATTATGAGGATGACGAGGACGAGTTCGATGAGGATGATGATATAGATGAGGACGACTCCGACGAAGATGACGAAGGTGCCAACACCAAGACTCAACCTCCTGAATGTAAGCAATCATGAAAGTATAAAACCCAAAAAAATATTGAGATCTATATATTGTAGAGAGCAAATTACGAATAAATATTTTGGTGTCACGATGCGTAGCAAATTACAAATAAAGTTATGTTGTTATGAGGTGTGGCACACCCCTTAAATTAGCCCGCGCACGACTCCCACATTCCTTCCATCGAAGCTTTTGTCCGCCTTTAAAGTTAAGCGCGGAATCGAAATTAAAGAACTGAATTACAAGATTATTGAGACGATTAGAATCGATTATTCATACAACAAATAGCCTTTAGCTTTATTAAAACTTTATCCAGAAGAACTTCGAGAAGACATCTTCAATTTGAATCCAGTAAGTTACCCCCTGTCGCACCCTCTCGACCACCAGCTGGCCTCCCTCGTGTCTAATTTTTACTAACTTTTGGCCGTTTCAGGAACTATATGTCAAAGATACCAGCGCCCAGACCCTCCAATTTTAATCGTAATGTACGCCTGAATTATTCGAACCCGTTGTTGGGTCGATTGGCGCTTTTGGTGTCGCTTTTACCGCGGCTTGTTCAAGGTTTGCCACTTGCCGTTGTCCAAACCTTGATGAAACGTGATGATGATGATGACGATGACTATGAAGAGCATGAAAATGCAGAAGATTTCATGCTGTATTTGATTTCCTCCGCTTTCCTTGTCATCCTCGGTGGTGTATTTGCCGGTTTGACTTTAGGTTTGATGGGCCAGGACGAGATTTATTTGAAGGTCATTGCCAATTCTGGAACTCCAACTGAGCAACGCCATGCCAATAAAGTTTTGAAATTATTGGGCCGTGGTAAACATTGGGTTCTTGTTACATTGTTGTTGTCCAATGTTATCACTAATGAGACCTTGCCGGTCGTTTTAGATAGATGCCTTGGTGGTGGGTTTATTGCCGTGTTCGCTTCCACCGTGTCTATTGTTATTTTTGGTGAAATTATCCCACAATCTCTTTGTGTTAGATACGGATTAGAGATTGGTGCTTACTTCTCACCATTCGTCTTGACATTGATGTATGTCATGTACCCAATTGCTTATCCTATTGCCATGTTATTGGACTTTATTTTGGGAGAAGACCATGGAACCATTTATAAGAAGAGTGGTTTAAAGACTTTGGTGACTTTGCATCGTACTATGGGTGTAGAAAGATTGAACCAAGATGAGGTCACCATCATCAGTGCTGTTTTGGATTTGAAAGAGAAGCCTGTTGGCTCTATTATGACTCCTTTGAAGAAGGTATTTACTATGAGTGCCGATACTATTTTGGATGGTAAACTGGTTGATGAAATTTTCAATTCTGGGTTCTCTAGAATTCCTATTCATTTGCCTAATGAACCAACTAACTTCATCGGAATGTTGTTGGTTCGTGTTTTGATCAGTTATGATCCAGAAGATGCCTTGCCTGTCTTATCTTTCCCATTAGCAACCTTACCAGAGACTTCTGAAGATACTTCTTGTTTGAATATTTTGAATTATTTCCAAGAAGGTAAGTCCCATATGGTCATTGTCAGTGAGACCCCTGGTATGCCATCTGGGGCCAAGGGTGTATTGACCTTGGAAGATGTCATTGAAGAATTGATTGGTGAAGAAATTGTCGACGAGTCGGATGTTTACATTGATTTGAACAAAAATATCAAGAGAAATGATCCTGGACCGTTGTCTAAGCGCAATTTATCCACTTATTTACACAATCTTTACTCAACTCCAGCTTCCCAGAGAAATTCTATTGATCAACCACTCATTGAATCAGGATCTCCATTCGGAGAGGGCCATTTACTGTATATCACCAAGAACACTGTGCCGTCTAACTTACTGTCTAACCCTATTGAGACTAACAAGTCATTTGTTACCATCAAGAAGCAATCCGAGGACACAATGGATACCATTCTGAAATTGTCAGGCTCAAGACATGTCAGCCAACTGTCGAAAATGCAGCCAAAGAGGGCAGTTTCGCAACGTGAGGGAAGTCCAAGCTACGGAGCCACTACTTCTGACAAAAAGTTCATGCTTCCTCACGAAAGAGATCGGGAGGCAGACATCGGTCTGATTTCTATCTCTACCAATGGTAATAATCACCATGATGACTCTTATGAGGCTAAGAAAGATGATGGAGATGAGAATTTGTTGGATGTTCCAGTTGGAAATGGAGCTATGGCCACTGTGACCGTTGCTCCGTCGTCTTACAAATTGATTAGTCATAATCATAAGACGATTATTTGTGCTGTAGATGATGAGGATGATATGGCTCATGCCGCACATGCTAATGGATCTACGGTTGCTACTTCATCTGATGATGAAAGTGATGCTAATCTTATTGATGGTTCTAAGAGAGCTCATAAGACACGATCACAATCGATCATTAACTATATCACTGGAAATAAGAGTGATTGAGGCCTTGAGACTTTGTTTGGTCGATAGGTTTAGATAAGGATTTTATAATCAAGACTTTATTATGGAGAAAGTGTAGGAACTAGAGAGTAGGATAGTAGGAAAGCAGGATAGTGAAATATCAGGATGGAGAAATATCAGGATGGAGAGATAGCAGGGAAAATGTATTGTAGGTGCTCCCCCACTGCTCCCCCACATTTAAAAGAGACCACCAGAATTTTGCCTGGTGTGTGCTCAGCTTGCGCCTGTGCGCCCGATGCCCCCTTACGTGCGCCCAAAATCCGCCCACGGGCTCTCCAATTTCCACCAAATTTCCCTCCATCGCAACCCCCCAGAATAATACGCCTCCCCTCACCTGGCTCCACCAGATTCCCCTTGTTTGCTCCGCCTCACCTCCGCCCATCTCCCGCCTAAACCCAGCTGCTCTCCCTGCGCGACTTGCGCGCGCGTGCTTCTGCTTCTGCTCTGTTCCCCACCTCGTTTAGTCCGCGCGCTGAGCGAAAAATTGCGGCCGAGCCCTAAGGCGGCGGGTCCCGGCTGATGCGAAAACGCCAGCGAAGACTCACATTTCAAACAGATCCATTGGCCCAAGATTTAACCAAGTGAGCCAACTCCAAGCCTCACATTACACTCATGTCATTGAAGGGCAAGTTGGCGAAGTTGCGGAATACGCCCTCGCCTCAAGTGACCATCACACCAGCCGATAATGGTCCGGAAAATAGCCCACTCCAGCAAGCATCTTCCGGTGGAATTTACGGTGCTTCAGGAATGGGCCCGAATAGCGCATTGACTGCGGCTGTAGCACCTTCGCTTGTCCCACAAACTTCCTCGTCATCCTTGGCAAAGTTTTTCAACCGCTCCAGGACCAGCTCGTCGACCTCGTTGAACAAAGATTTCAACAAGGGCTCGCTTTTGTCTCCTAAGATGTCGCAGCTGTCGTCGTCATCTACGGGAAGCTCGCGGGTACGTCCGGAGGGTGGGGAGTATCTCAAGGAGAATAAACGTAATTCATCCAAATTAGAGTTGAGGAGATTCTTCAAGAACGTCTTGAAGCCTACATCGTCTACATCCGACTCTCCTCATGGACTATCTCATTTGAAAGACAGTGTCGCTTCGCATCATAAGAAACATCATCATGGTCATCATATATTCGGACACGGGCATGGACACGGGCATGGACAGAGCCACACCGGTCAATCACATGCATCTTCAGGCACAGCTTCCCCCAAGAAAGGCTCTCTGTTCCATAATAACACCACCCCTACAGAATTGAACTCTGCAGGGTCAATGTCAAACAAAGAAATACAACAACTGCTGAAAATAGTACAAGAGAGAATGTTATTTGGGGCTGAGACATCACAGGAGTTGATACGCAAGTATGGAGTACCGGGAAAGATCCTCGGTGAAGGTGCTGGTGGATCAGTGCTGATCGTTGAAAGGCCATCTGACGGTAAGATTTTTGCAGTGAAGAAGTTCCGTGAGAAGAATGCCAAAGAATCAGATTACGACTACAAGAAGAAAGTACAGAGTGAATTCTTTGTTGGGTCTACGTTACATCATCAGAATGTAATTGAAACTATCGATATGTTAGAGGAGGGGTTGAAATTTTTGATTGTCATGGAGTACTGTCCGTTTGATTTCTTCACTTTGGTGATGAGTGGGCTCCTCCAGAAACACGAGATAGCATGTTATTTCAAACAGATCGTCTGGGGGGTCGACTATTTACACTCAATGGGATTACTGCACCGTGATTTAAAGTTGGACAACTGTGTGGTGACGGGTAACGGTATTTTAAAGTTGATCGATTTCGGATCTACTGTTGTATTTAAGTACCCATTTGAAGAGGAGACTATTAAACTGAAGGGGGTGGTGGGATCAGACCCATATTTACTGCCTGAAGTGTTAGATCTCGCAGTTTATGACCCGAGACCAGTGGATGTTTGGTCGATTGCGATCATATTTTGTTGTATGACCTTGCGTCGGTTCCCTTGGAAAGTGCCCAAGTTATCTGACCCATCTTATCGACTGTTTACTCAGCTGCCCACTAGTGTTGCTGCCGAAGTGGCTTCTGCGCCAGAACATTTGGACATTGAATCGTTGAAAAATCCTGATCATGAGCTCAGTACCACGGAATTGCACGAATTGCAATTGAAGACCAATATGATCTCCAACCGTACAACTGTGCTGTATGCTCCTAGATCCAAATCTAAGGGTCCTTACAGATTACTCCGGTTACTTCCTCACTCATCTCGTCCATTGATTGGGGCGATGCTTGAATTGGATCCCCACAAGCGTATCCCCATGGACCAAGTGCTTCAAGACGAATGGTTTGTCGGAATTAAAGAATGCCAAATCAAGGACAAACAATTCTGCCCTCTGGACAACCATCAACATCATTTGGTCACTGAGGATGAGGTGAATAAAATGCAAGAAGAGAAGAAAAGACTAAAGCTGCAGGAGGAAAAACTGCGTGCCGAACAGGAAAAGATCTTACCGGGCTAATAATACCGAAGATTAGCCGGACCGTAAAGATAACAGCCCGACGAAGGCTGAATATGGGCAAGATATTAGGAATGTTAGAGCCAATAAAAAGGCGAAAAACGCTAAATATAAAAATTTCCCCAATGTAGTCACATCAGTATCCCGACAAAAAAACCCTGGAGCCCTGTAACCCCCACATCTTCCCCCTCTATCCCCCTCGCACCTCCGCAAAATTACCCCCGATCTGCATTTATATGCACCGATTCCGATTTTTCAGGCATCGATTTCCCTATTGGGGAATTTTTACCCCGGATTTCGAGCACGGATTTCCCGATTGGGAAACATTAGCCTGCAGCACCGTTTCGAAGGCCGGACAATAGAGAGACGCCCCTGTCCGACCCCACGATTTAGACTATGACAGGTCATTGATAGATTTTCTGTTGAGGATGGGGATGAGGAGGTACTCAGGTGCGGGTGGGACAAAGGTATTCCGATATAGACTATTTTTGGCTGTGAGATGGGGTCAAGGCTGGGCTAAGCGATGATTTTTTGGGGGGTTAATCACGATATAAATAGAGGTGGAACTTCCTTGAAATTGAGGGTTATGATAGTAATTGTTGTTTAATATCACAAACTAATACTACAACAGTTCTAAAAATGACTATTTCCCCAACAGTTTCTATCAAGCAAGACCTGGAACTCAGCGACTTGACTATCAAGGCATTCAGATGCTACATTGCCGACCTTGTCCAACAGTTTAACGGTGGACACCCAGGTTCTGCCATGGGAATGGCTGCTATTGGTGTTGCTTTGTACAAGTACCAAATGTTGTACAACCCAAAGAAAGACAAGTGGTTCAACAGAGACAGATTTATCTTGTCTAACGGTCACGTTTGTTTATGGCAATACTTGTTCCAACATTTGGCTGGATACCCTCACATGACCCCAGAACAATTGAAGATGTACCATGCTGACAAGCCATCTTACTCTCCTGGTCACCCTGAGATCGAAAACCCAGGTGTTGAAGTTACCACTGGTCCTTTGGGTCAAGGTATTGCTAACGGTGTTGGTATGGCCATGGCTATCAAGAACTTGCAACTGACTTACAACAAGCCAGGTTACGATGTCGTCTCCAGTACCGTCTACGTCACCATTGGAGATGCTTGTATGCAAGAGGGTGTTGCTCTTGAGGCTATCTCACTTGCTGGTCATTTGAGATTGAACAACTTGATCGTCATCTACGATGACAACAACATCACCGTCGACGGTTCTGCCGATTTGTACAACGATGAGGATGTCAATGCCAAATTCGCTGCTCAAAACTATAACATCATCGATGTTTGGGAAGGTGACAACAACGTTGAGGAGATCTTGAGTGCTTTGGTTCAAGCTAAGGCCAGCACCGACAAGCCAACCTTCATCCACGTCCGCACCACCATTGCCAAGGACTCTGCAATTGAGGGAACTTGTCTGGCTCACTGTGCTCCTCTTGGTGATGCCGATATCAAGTCCATGAAGTCCCGTTACGGTTTCGACCCTAACGTTCCATTCCAAATTCCAAAGGAAGTCTACAGCTACTTTGCTGACCTCACCACCAAAGGTCTGCAATTGGAGCAAGAATGGAACTCCCTCGTAGAAGAGTACAGCTCTAAATTCCCAGAATTGGGCCGCGAGTTCAAGTTGAGAGTCGACGGTAAGTTACCATCTGACTGGACTAAATTGTTGCCAAAGGAGAATGCCAGTCCAATCTCCTCTAGAATGGCTTTCAGTGAAGCCACTAGACCGCTTTCTGCTGCTATTCCAACCTTTGTTGCAGGTTCTGGTGATTTAGAAGCCTCTATTAAGTTGAGATGGGACGGAGCCGTCGACTTCCAAAGTCCAAAGGTCCGTTCCGCTTGTGGAGTCAACGGTGACTACAGTGGTCGTTACATTCGTTACGGTATCCGTGAGCATGGTATGGCTGCCATTGCCAACGGTTTCGCTGCTTTCAATGAGGGTACTTTCATCCCATTGTCCCACACCTTCTTGATGTTCTGGTTGTACGCTGCTCCAGCCGTTCGTATGGCAGCTTTGCAAAACTTGAAGGTCATTTGTGTCGCTTCTCACGATTCCATTGGTGTCGGTGAAGATGGTCCAACTCACCAACCTATTGCTGTAGCTCAATTGTTCAGAGCCATTCCAAACACCTACTTCTTCAGACCAGCTGATCGTGCTGAAGTTGCCGGTTTATTGGAATTCTACTTGAATGCCGAGAGTATCGGTCCTTCCATCTTCTCTCTTTCCAGACAAAGTTTACCTCAATTTGTCGGTAAGTCTACCCGTGAGAAGGCCCAGAAGGGTGGTTACGTTCTTGAGGATGTCCTGAACCCAGACTTGCAATTGCTTGGTACTGGTTCCGAGGTCACTTTCCTGGTCGAGCTGGCTAAGGAATTGACCAAGAAGGGATTGAAGGTTAGAGTCTTGAGTTTCCCATGTCAGAAGTTGTTCGATGAGCAAGACGAGAAGTACCAAGAATCTGTCTTGTTACGTGGAAAGGTTCCAACTGTTGCTATTGAGACTTACTCTCCAAACGGTTGGGAAAGATATGCTACTGCTGGTTACAACATGAATGGTTTCGGTAAATCCTTGCCAGGTGATGTTAACTACAAGTACTTCCACTTCACCGTTCCAGAAATCACTGAGAAGGTTTACAAGTACTACCAAGATTACCAAAAGAGTGACAGTGTTAAGTATTACTTCAAGGATTTGAACTTGGAGAGTGCTATTCACCAATAGTTAGTTTAATTGATAATTGATATTGAGAGGTGTAGGGTGTAAATGAAGATGTAGACAGTAGCTTAGGCTTACCATTAACGTTATAGACTTATACTTAATATTATATTAATCAATATCTAATCTACCATCCATGATCAAATAACATACTAACACTTTCACCATTGTGAATTCTACGGATCAGTTCTGCAAATACTCTAGAGATATCCAATACCTCCATTCTATCACCCAATTCCATCACATGTTGCTCTTGCGGCACAGAATTAGTGGTGATAATCTTATCTATACCTGATTGTCTGACTCTACGGATAGCTTCACCTGAAAAGACACCATGGGTGATGATGGCATAGACATAACGAGCTCCTTGATCTTTGAGTAACTTCAGAGCTCTAGTAATAGTATAAGAAGTGTCTACTAAATCGTCAATCAAGATACATACTTTATCTTGGACATCTCCTACCAACATAGTAGTTGCGATGACTTTTTGAGTTGGCTCGGTGAGTGGTTGAGCTAATAAAGCCGAGTCAGAAGAACTTGGTACCAGATCAATTTTATGACGACGTTCCTTGTGGATCAAGGCGAAGGACATTCCCAAATGATCGGCAATACTGGTGGCCCTCTTAGCACCTCCGGAATCGGGACTCACAATCACAGCTTTTTGGTACTCAGGAATTGACTGGACAATGTAATGTTGGAGCAATGGTTTAGAGTATAAATTATCGACAGGCATATCAAAGAAGCCTTGGAATTGCGGGTCGTGTAAGTCCATGGTGATGATATGGTCAGCACCGGCAGTGGTGATCAAATTCAGGATCAAAGTCCCCGATTGAGCTACCCATTTTTTATAACCAGATGAGCTGGAAGTTGGTTTAGGGGCTATTCCTACTGAGGAAGAGTTAGTAGGAATCAGTTTGGGCAGGTAGACAGGGGTCAGGGCCAAACTGGATCCATGAGCAGAAACAGACCCAGATCCCATCCCAGGACCTTCACTATCCAGTCTTGACATTGGACGAGGAGTTGGAGGTCCGCTATCAAACAAATACTCTCCCCTGCCCTTCGAACTCACACTCAAAGGCGTGCCCTTCTTAGTATAAGGCACATCTGATTGTCTGGAGTAAGGGAAAAGGGGCATGACCAGAGTGACCCTCTTAGCCGATGAAGATTTGCAAGCACTGATCAAAATTAACATCTGGATGAAATTATCATTGACATGTCCACAACCCGATTGAACAATGAAGACGTCTTTCTCTCTGACCGAGTCCTTCACTGTGACGGCGGTCTCTCCATTACTGAATTTTCGGAGATCCACTTGACCCAAATCGAGCGAGAGGTTCCTACAGATCCTCTCAGTGAGATTTGGATGCGATAAACCTGAAAATACTACGATATCCTTCATGGTTAGTTTGGTCGGTGAAGGGGTTGAGATGAGTTTTGCAAAAATTTTAATTGAATTTGGAGAAAATTTTATGGTGCGCGCGGGCACGGGGCATGGGGCAGAAAAGAGGGTTAGTTAGAGGGGGAGCGTAGTCAGCCACATTAGGGCGATTCGGTTAGCCCCCATTCGGATAGCCACATTTAATACCACATCTACATACCCATACTACATACCACCTAACGTACGTCTCAATGTAGGTTTCTTAATATGATCTCTTATACCTCTCATACTCTCTTAATACTATACCGCTATGTAGTCCCTAATACCGTATCTCATAAGACCCCAGTCTAGATACATACTTAACCCATTTAATCAGCTTCTCACTATCCCCCTCAATCTTCAAAAATCTCACATTAAGTCCACTACAAGAATACATCTTGATTGCAAATTTCATCAACATCGGACTTCTAGTCCAATTCGCCAAGCTGCTGCTATTATTTAACTCCACCGAACATTTGATCGACGCATCGCTTGAGCCTAAAAATTTGGTGATTTTCCACACGACCGCATTCAATGATGGATCAAACTTCAGTTTCCCCAATGTGGTATCACATTCTGCCTTGATGGTTCCTTGAGGCACGGGAATCACCAATTCTGTGTCTGTAGCAAACAATTTCTTACTGAAAGTAGATTGAACCAGGATCGATATCTCCAAATTGGAGCTCCCACGATGTTCCTTAATACTAGGGACCACATTGAATGGAAGACTAACTTTTTCGTTGGATCTATAACTCATTAACTCGAATTCTCCATCCGGAGGGACAAATGAAACCACATTATCGTAATCATAAGCCTTAAGATCTACACATTGATGGAATTTGAAGTCATCCAAGGTCTTTTCTTCGCCATTTTCGCCTAATCCGATCTTACAATGAGGCATCCCACTCAATTTCACATTCATTTTGATCTTCCCATCTACATAAGACCTCAATCTGGTCCCGTTGGCAGACATCAATAAATTGATATTTTCATAAACGTCCAAGTAGATCTCATTTTTACGATATTTGATACCTGGTTTACGCCATGGGACTTCATCTGATCCTCCAGACATCCCTGACCCTTTCGAAACTCCCATCGATCCCGGTTGTACCGAGCTTTTCCGACGAAGAATGGTCCTGCTTCTTCCAATCAATTTACTAGCACTGTTATTACCATTGGAGATCCCATAAATCGATTGCTGAGATTGCCCCGTAACAAATTCACTTGTCAACCGTGTTTGACCCATATCTGAGACTTGTGGGTACCCAAATTCATACATCTCGTCTAAGAGTTCCAAAATCAGCACGAAATTCAACTTGATCTCATCCTCCTCAACTACCATTTTGGACCCCAACACCAGTACAAACTTGTATAAACTCTCGAGCACCACCGATGCATCCACATTGGACCTCAAAACGGCCACAAACCACAAGTTTCCCACCTTGATATGAAGGAACGTTGTCGATCCCAACGTCAAAATTGGAGACCTCACGTCATTATTGGCGATCACTTGGATTCTGAACACATCCGACACGCTCCGTTTCACCAGGTCCCGGAACAACTTCGATACAAGCACGTCTCCTTTCGAATTGAAGATGAAAAAGGCACTCAACATCGTGATACGTTCGATTGAATTAGGTTGGTGAATCCAGATTTGGGTTGAAAATTTGTGTGATTTTTTTAGGCGTGTGTTTTGGCTGGTGAGTTTTGTGGCTATTTTCCCGCACCGCACTAGCCACAGGAACATCAAATTGGGGGTTAGCTAGATAGGGGGGACAACAACTAGTTGAGACAGTTCCGGGGGAGCACTACAGTGCTACTACACCGTATTATGGTACCACTATTCCTTCTTACAGTACTAAACCCACGACTCTAATTCGACTAAAAACTACTCTACTACTACACTACCACACTGCCATACTACACTACTACACTACCATACTACACTCCTCAATCTCTTATCCATTCATTAATATCACCATTCAATATTTCTAGATTTCCCAAATGGTCTTACCTCCTCAAATTGTTTCACCAACTCATCAACATTCGGTAAATATTGTCCTAAAATCAGCAGTTTTTGTTCCATAGTTTTCCTCTCTGCCAATGCCTCCCTTGGCAGCATCGAAAGAACCTCTTGACTACTATTAACCGAAGTCTGAGGTGTTCCATCTTTATAACTTGAACCCGAAGAACATGAAGAACCCGAAGAAACAGTCGACCCAGCAGAACTGGATTTCTTTTTAGGAGAAAGTTCCCGGAATAAATTCAGATTCTGCTTCTCAATCTCAGCTGATGCACTTTGAACTTCAGGAATGAGGTAGAACATCAAGAATTCCAACGACTTATGCCTGACTGATTTATCTACATTAGAAGAATTAAATAATTCACAAATCAACTTGGGTCCCTTCAAAGATTCAAACATCCTCAATCCTCCAACATTTCTTACTAAACCACTAACAAGAGTTTGAATTACCGTCATGGCCACTAAGGGAGAGGTCCCATTTCCTTCTAAGAATTTCAATAAGTATGACAAATGCAGTTTCCGTCTCAAAAGCAGACGAGACGGAGGATGTAATAAGAAACAACCTTGTAACACATTAAGCAGAAGTACTAATGCTTTTTCTTCTTCACCCAGATCACCACTCATCAAATACCTAACAACTCCACTCAGAACATTGTATTGGAAGCTGTCCTGCAACTCCACAAAATGCCCGAAAACAGAATCATCAGTCCCAGGGACCCGCCATACCTTCACTATAGGATTCTGTGTCTTCGAAATAAATGTCTTATGAGTAGTCGTCTGTACATTTATACTGTTAGACTCGACACATAAGCGTCCCATCATCAGATGGAGATCCTTCAAGGAGTCATCGACGCCTTCTCTGGCAGCCAATTTCTCCAAATTTTGATCTAAAAACACCTTTAAATCAATATCTTCCATTCTGATTTCGTTAAAACCCAACTAGCAAGACCTTACACTTCTTTTTATCTCATCTCATCTACTGAACTAATGAGACATTTCATTTTAGGGGAGAATTTCCGGAATCGAGACGATGTCAACAAATTTCCTAATATGGAGGGGTGTATAAATAGGGGCTGTGGAGAATTCCCAATAAGGAAATCACTAGTCTGGATGAAACAGTGAGGAGGTTGAGAGGGTGAGAATGGATAGGGTATAATAGGGAGATGAGGTATATGAGTTAGAGAAAACCAAAGCATATAGCACCAATATTAGAGGGAATCCCAATTAAAGCAAGTGGATAATTTTAATATATAATCTAGTCTGGGTCCCCCATCTCCCCATCTCCCTATCCCCTTCCCCTTCCCCTTCCCCTTCCATTTCCTGCTCACAATTTACGAATTATATATAGTACTGAGCTACAGCCGTTCGTATACCGCGCTGATTTGCCCTTCATATAAGGGCAGAAGAGCAATTAATGTGTATAGATTTTATTTCAAAATAGTGACTTGCAAGGTCCCATTTTCTGGAATACCCATCCCACCATCATTATCTTCACCCTCCCTAATTATCATGTCCATGTCTTCCACCCACTCGTATTTCCACCCCCTCTCATTTCCATCCCTCTCATTTCCCCAGTAACTTCCCTCCCTCCATTTGTCCCATTTCTGCCCTTTCTGCCCTTTCTGCCCTCCGCGCAAGTCAAAAATGACACGCCCAATTCATCTTCAACTCCCTTTATACTCCCTCTCTTTATACACGCCCGCCACCATCAGTACATGCTCCGATTCATCGACATTGCCACGTCTGGAAGCTCCGGCAGTGGATTATCCATCACCGTGGGTATAATCTCCGCCGTGCTATCCTCCATGTGTCAATCCGTCGGCCTCATCTTACAAAGAAAGTCCCATCTCCATTACCAGGCGAAGGGCCATCGATTGTACAAACCTCCTTATAAGAGGTCGGTCTGGCGTATTGGATTCGCTTTATTCTTGATCTCAAACATATTCGGGAGCTCCATTCAAATCACTACGCTCCCGTTGATCATATTATCCCCCCTTCAAAGTGTCGGTTTGGTGTTCAATTCCATTTTCAGTTCGTTGATTTTGAACGAGGTGTTCACGTTGAACTCATTCTGGGGGACGGTTTTGATATGTATTGGTGCATTCTTAATAGCGATGTTCGGTCAATTACCCGAACCCAACTATAATTTAGACCAATTTGAGCTTTTCTTGAAGCAGAGTAAATTTATCACTTGGTGTTCTATCAATTTGGTCGTCGTTCTCGCCTTATTGACATGGTTGGTCTTTAGTTTGAATGGGATAATGGTGCTACATCATTCTCCGGACTATGAATTACTTAATTGTGACCAATTGGAGAGTCCATCACACCAACAATCGACCCCAATTAATGAAGACGATTCTTTAATCCTCGATAATGATGATTCTATCCTCAATGCCACGGCCTCCAATGAATATGAGCATTTCCAACTGGGTGTCTTCTCGGAGCTGGATCCTCACTACAAAAAAGTCATCAAAGATTTCATGGGGACAGTGAGACGAGGCTGGGCAAAATTCTCATGTCTGATTTATCAACGATTTGTCCAGCTAACAATGGTCAGTCATAGCTCCAATTTAGTTCAAGGAGTCTTCTTCGGCTGGATTAGTGGGACATTATCAGGATTCTCGTTGCTTTTACTGAAATCTACCATTGAAATCTTCATCAATTGCTTCACATCCAAATCGAAATTCGACCTGATATTAAAACAGCCAATGATTTGGGTCATTGTCGTCACTTTCTTCACCCTTTGTCTCTCACAATTATGGTTTTTGAACCAGGGACTTAAATTGATCTCCACTAGTATCTTATATCCATTGGTTTTCTGTGTTTATAACATCATTAACATTGGAAATGAGTTGATATTCTTCAATCAATGGGCTGTGGTCACTCCAACGCAGTTGATCAACATCTTCATCGGTACTAATTTGGTTTTCGTTGGAGTTCTGTTCCTTAGTTGGAGATTGGATGATGAATATTATTCGGATTCTCCCAAACCATCGGCAGATAGAGCTTCTTCGGTAGATCTGACATTATCCTCACCTCGTCAAGCTTCGAAACTGAGTCGATTTGATATCGAATCGAGACACCTGCATCAACATCATCGTCATCAACGTAATTTCAGCTTGGAAAGTAATCATAATACGGGCAAAAGAGTCGGACTTAGTAGTATTTTACACCTCCGAGCACCTTCAACCACTCAAAATGAACGAGAAACAGAGAGGTCGTCATTGAAAACTACACCAATTTTTAAGAACTACTTCACTTTCAGTAATAATAACAATAATATGGCATCAAATGGCTCGGTGATGACTTCTACTCCACAAAAGACGCCTTCAAAATCAAACAGACTCACATTGAATACGTCTCTTGATAATGATACAGAAAATCACTCTGAATATATCTCGTTCGGGTCACCAAATCATCAATTTTCTCCTTCTACGTTAGAATATCTGGACAGAGAACAGATGTTGTCACCATCAAAGATGACTCCCGGTGTGTTTGAGACCCCAACTAAGACTAAGTATGAGATAAATGGGTTCCACACGACCGATATCGATCAAAATTCAAATATATCGGCCTCCAGTGACCTTGCAGCACCTCATGGATTGTCTATTTTGAGCGATAATACGCTTGGATCTCTTTTGACATCACCAAATACAAGTAGAATAGTGGGCAACAATTCTGAATCACAAGTTGAACCAACCGCAGGCGGAGCTTCTAATACCACTCCTCAAAGGACGACCCGTTTTGATTCCATTGGGAACTTCTTCGTCCCACAGACTTCACATCATAATAATCACCGTAGGAATACGAAACGGATTCTCAGCTTTGAGCAGAATGAATTACTTAACCAGTTAAGAAACGGGTAAATATAGATAAAGTTCATTGTTTAGTTTATATATGTAGATTTATAAAGCACCTCCAGTCTCTTCTACAGGAACATAGAAAGCCCCGGTCAAGAACATGGCAGGTTCGTCGATGTTGTGATGTTGGTAGCTCAATACTCCAACTCCACCAGCATCTAACATGAATTTAGGGTTCTTATTTATAGGTAACCCGATCCATCTGGCAGCTAAACATCTTAAAATATGACCATGCGCAACGACCAAGATGTCACATGGCTCATCGGCTTCCATGGCCTTTCTATGAATGGCTTGAATCTCTAAAATGAACAGATCCAATCTCTCGGTGACTTGTTCGGCTTTCTCACCATTCTCACAGCCATGTTCCCAGATATTCCAGTCATCAGCATGTTCCAAACCTCTTTGACGTCTCAAGTCCAAGATCTGCTTGGTCAATAACCCCTCATAATCTCCATACTCCCATTCTCTGATATCTTCACGGTGCTCCACGTGGAATTGAGCCTGAACATCCTCTGGTAACGACTCTGTTAACAACTTGATAGTTTGCTTGGCACGCAAACGAGGAGAAGAAATCATTTTCTTGATCGTGGCTGGTTTGACCAAACAGGTAGGTCCATCCCCAATCAACTGCTTACCGGTCGCCAACATTTGGCGGGTTCCGAATTCTGTCAAAGGCAAGTCAGTGATGGAGGTGTGTTGGCCGCTTTTGGACCATTCGGTCTGTCCATGACGGACGAAAATCAATCTAGGAGTTGCTGCTTTAGGCATTGTATAGTATCTTGAAGATGGTGTCTTGATGTAGAGATTCTGCTCTGGTGTTCCTTAACAGCTATGCGAGGTCTTCGGAAGGTTCGTTTTTTTTCAGGCTTTGCGTGCACCTCAGATGGTTAACGTATTAAACGAGGGGAACGAAGAAAAAGGGCAAGAAGAGAGGGGGGAAAAAAGGAAAGGGCAAATAAATCACTCAAGGGATGAGAAGAGGCAGGAACAAAAGATAAATTGTGGGGAAGAGTTAAGGGCATACCGGAAACAATAGAGTAAAACAATACGCTTGCAGTTGATCATATCGTTCGAGAATAAGAGGCAAGCTATGACCGGAAAGGCTTGGCTATTTCAAGATTTCAGCCGTTCAAACCCCTCACCAATATTTCGTTGTATATAATAATTATAATAGTTTTTACGGACATACGCCAATCTCCCGTGAGATTTCAGTTGTAGACCCTTGATATCCCCTTGGTGATGTCTTGGCAATAAAGATATGAAATTTATTCAGATGATCAATTCGGGGAACAGAGTTAAAAAAAAAAATTCTCTCTTTTACTCTAAATCTGAATGTAGATAATTCTATGTGCATCAGTACTTACCAATGTCCGTGCACCAATACTCGTGCTCCAAACATGGGACCTTACTACTTGCGATGCGGGATAGACGAGTTCAAATTCGGGGATCCAACTCCCAACGTACCACTTTTCAAGATCGCCAATTTTACTCCCCCCCCGATTCTTTCTCGTTCAATTTCTGCCCCTGCCCCTATATTACATCCCCGCGCATCATGGCCATTCCTTATGTCCGAGATGTTACGAGATCTTTGTTTCATCTCGCTACCAAAGACCCTTGGATCGACAACCTGACTACACTACCCTTAGACTACATGCTGCATTTGAAAAATCACTCGTAGAGGCATAAATTAAAAACAAACATAAACCATTACCTTTATGTAAACAAGCCCCAAAGAGGGGAAGCAAGTAAAAAAAAGGGATACAATACGATTAGGCCGAATCTTCCTCAGTATCTTCCAGTTTTTTGGCGTCAACAATGTTGGTGATTTGTTCCTTGTTCAACTTGTTGATCAAGTGAGTTGGGTCATAAGGATCAACCTCAGTAGAAGCGAACTTTCTGGCCTTGACACCTTGAGCAAACAATTCATCCATTTCACCAGCGGTACGACCTTTGGTTTCTGGCAAATCAAAGTACATCCAAGTAAGGAAGATAAGACAGAAACCAGCCCAGAAGAAACCGGTCTTGGCACCCCAATTCCATTGAGTAGTGTTCAACATGTATGGAGTCCAAATGGCGTTAACAATACCCATGATATTGTAGAAGTTTCTGGCCAAAACGACAGTCTTTGCACGTAATCTAATAGATGGTATTTCAGAGACAAGACAGTAACAAACTGGTCCAACACCGATATCGTAGACAAAGACGTAGATCAATAATAAACTACCAATACCCCAAGAAGCACCAGTACTGTTGGCACAACCCAAACCACCAATAATAAGCAACAAGATCAATTGTACCAATAAACCGTTGAAGTAAATAGTGTAACGACCGAACTTTCTAGAAAGACCCCAAGAACTAAGAGTTCCGATAACACCAAGACAGTATTGGATAATACTGAAGTCGAAAGCATAGTTTGTAGATAAACCGGCCTTTTCGTAGAAATAAGTGGAGTAACCCATAAGAGAGTTACCACAAGCATTTTGAGTAACCCAAACCAAGGAAGCGATTCTAGTTCTTCTACCATCGACACCCTTGAAACAGTCCCAGAAGGAGGCACCTCTGGTAAGGTTCAGTTCTTCCTCAGTGGTAATCTTCATCTTAGCCAAGACAGCGTTAATGAAAACGTCACGGTTTGGCAAGTTCTCGTTGACAGAGATTAATCTCTCCAAAGATTTCTTCAGATCACTGAATCTGTTCTTCTTAACCAACCACCATGGGGAGTCAGGAGCAAAGAAAATACCAATGATAAGAGGAGTTGGCCAGATCCATTGGATAGCGAAAGGAACCTTGTAACCGGCTTGAGTAGTCGAGTCCAGATACAGTCTAAGAACACCACTGGCAATAAGTTGACCAAAGACCCAACAGACATTGGCATAACTGGTCATGAAGAATCTCAAAACCAAAGGACAAACTTCAGAAGCATAAGTAACGGTCAAAGTTTGGAAAGCACCCCAAGGAATACCCAATAAGATCTCACCCACAGCCAAGACAGCAGTACTTTCAGCAAAGAACAAAATAAAGATGAAACAGTTAACAAGCATCAAAGAAATGATCAAAGTCCAACGGTAACCGATTCTATCAGCGACATGACCGGCGAATTGCAAACCAATAACCTCACCAACGTTGGTACACATACTCAAAGATGTTTGCCATTTAGCTGGGATCTCATAAGTTCCGGTTGCTGGGTCAGCTAATTCACCAAACTTCTTAGCAAAAGCTGGTAACAGGTAAAGAGAACTTAAAAGAGCAGTATCGTAACCTTCCATGACCAAAGCAGTGGATAAAACGACAGACCACAGCAGGGCCTTAGGGTACATCTTAATACCTTCAAGCACGGACATTTGTTTCTCTTGAGAGTCATTCTCCTTAGCATCTTCGGACATACCCAAGAACTTCAGAATATATTCCTCCATTTCTGGGTCATTACCAGCAAGGTCGAAACCTTCAGCGTTGGCCGACTTGTCAACGTACAATTCGGTAGTCTTGGACTCATCCAGAATATCTTCAGCATGAGCAGACCCAAACTTGTCTTCTTTACTCATGTCTATTTAAGTAAATATATTTAATTAATTATCGATACTAAGATATTTACGATTGACAATTGGGGGTAATTAGGTCCTATATATAATGATGAAAAATAAGCCCCAAGCCCAAAACATCAGATTCAAATGATCACGAATATGAACTGGAGCAAAGTTAGCTACCAAGGCCAAGTCATTTGGCAAAAGAAATTCGGAGAAATATCTGGAATTAAGGCCAGCAGCATAAAAAAAAGGGGATGCCTGGGCAAGACGGGGAAGCTGCACTCGTTACAATCTTATTCTTGAAGCAAGAAAAAAAACATACAGAGGGCATTTTCTGTTGATCTGTATGCATGAGTTTGGTGTGTCATTAATTCTTTTAATCTGGGGTAAAGCTGCAAGTCTCGTAGAAAACAGGGGCTTGAAACTCGCCCCCAACTCCAGAAAATAGCTTGAGTGTGTGACCAAATTTTTTCCCTTGCTTTTCAGATTCTGCGAATTCCTAATTCGTCGATTTAGAGAGCAGAAAACCCCGATGCGCATGGAAACTTGTAGAAATTTAGCCCCGTTAGCAACAACCGGGGTATGTCGAGTTTATCCTGATGCATGAGGAGTTAACAAGTTAGACCGAACGAGGGGAGAAGCGGGGAGTAAGAGGGGCTGATCGTCTATTCGGGGGCTTACAATGCGGGGCAGAGTGTCGATGTTTATGTTTTGAGCACTCTCCTCGGGCACTCTGTTTGCACGCTAATATACTGCTTTGAGATATTTTCTGGGGTAACAATGCACAGGAAAAAAAAAGATGACGCCGCGTCTTAATAATTGCTTGACAGGTACGCTTTTATAAGGTATTACACTCAATAGAAGGCTTCCCGATACACCCGCAAAAAGATGTCGATTGAGGCGTCCAGATAAGCAGATGTAATAATCCGGGACTCGTTGTCCATCCAGTATAGTACCAGTTGTAGATCTTGAAGCCATTCGTTGAAACTTGCCCCTAACTAACAAACTTGCCCCATGCAGCTACAGTGCATGCAAGAATTCTGACGCCTATTTTTTTGGAATTGCACATGAAGAACCCGAAAGGTTTGAGAATGCTTAGTGACTGCGTCAGCGCTGATCGTGTTATTTCTGAGGTGGGGAAATATGGAAGGTAGAAACCACTGCCCCGCTACTCATCAGTTTGGTCTTCGGCCAAGGATATTTCCCCACAATTCGCATAAAAAACGGGAAGGAATTTCCCCATTCAAGACCCTAGCCTCGTTCTCATGCAGCTAACGAAATCTCTGAGTAGATGCAAACCGCCTTGTATCCAATCAGCTCCTGAGAGAACACCTTCTGATGACCGTTTCTGCATTCCAACCAATGATCTCTTATTGTTGGGGGTTAGGAGCCTATCCCAAACCTCAGTGTCCCTCAAATTATTGTTTTATCTGAGAAAATAAATCCTAGATGAATGATCATTCGTACGTGGACCTAAAATTCCAAAAATAACTCAGATATCTCCCGTATAAGAAGTCCCTTAATTTCTCCCAATTTCCTTTTAATCTCTGTACTTGCAAACCATTGCTGATATTGAGATAAACTTGAAGAAGCAATTTTTACACTACTAAAAAAGCAAGATGACTATCGGAACTGTTATGAGCAAAATTGAGCCTAAATGGTGGAAGGAGGCCACTGTTTACCAAATCTGGCCAGCTTCTTACAAAGACTCCAACGGAGACGGTTTTGGTGACTTGAAGGGTATTGCCTCCAAATTGGACTACATCAAGTCTCTTGGTGTCGATGTTATTTGGCTTTCCCCAATGTACGACTCTCCTCAGTACGATATGGGTTACGATATCTCCAACTACGAAGGTATCTATCCTAAATACGGTACTATGGAGGACATGGACAACTTGATCAAGGGTATCCATGATCGTGGTATGAAGATTTTGGTCGATTTGGTTATCAACCATTGTTCTTCTGAGCACGAGTGGTTCAAAGAATCCAGATCCTCTAAGACCAACCCAAAGAGAGACTGGTTCTGGTGGAGACCTGCTAAATACGATCTGGATGGTAACAGACACCCACCAAACAACTGGAGATCTTTCTTTGGTGGTAGTGCCTGGACCTGGGATGAGACCACTCAAGAATACTACTTGAGATTGTTCCTGGAGCAACAACCAGATTTCAACTGGGAGAACCCAGAGACTAGACAGCTGATTTACAAGTCTGCTGTTACTTACTGGTTAGAGAAGGGTTGTGACGGTTTCAGAATCGACACTGCCGGTTTGTACTCCAAGGTTGAAGGTTTACCAGACCTGCCAGTTGTAGACCCAGAGAACGAGTTCCAAGACCCAGGACCATGCACTCACAATGGTCCAAGAATCCACGAATTCATCAAGGAAATGAACAGAGAGTGCTTCAGCAAGTACGACTGTATGACTGTTGGTGAGGTTGGTAGCGGTCAAATCGACCAAGTCTTGAAGTACACCAGTGCTCTGCTGCACGAGATCGATGAGATGTTCATTTTCGACATTACCGACTTGGGTACTTCTCCAATCTTCAAGTACGACTTGGTTCCATTCACTTTGGCTGACTTCAAGGAGAAGCTTGTCGGATGTTTCAAGTTCGTTGAGACTTCTGATGCTTGGTCCACTATCTACTTGGAAAACCACGATCAACCTCGTAGTATCACCAGATTTGGTGACGACTCCACTACCGAGTCTTGGTTACACAGTGGTAAATTGTTGTCTTTGATGGAATCCACTTTGACTGGTACTTTGTACGTTTACCAAGGTCAAGAATTTGGTATGACCAACTTCAAGAACTGGACCATCGAGCAATACGAAGATGTTGACCTGTTGAACAACTATAAGATCTTGAAGGCTAAGAACGATCCAAAGATCATTGAAAAATTCATGGAAGGTTTGCTGTTGGTTTCCAGAGACCATGCCAGAACTCCAGTCCAATGGGATGACTCTGCCAATGCCGGATTCACCACTCTGGACAAGACCTGGTTCGGTGTTAACGAGAACTACAAGCAAATCAACTGTGCCTCTCAATTGGACGACCCTCACTCGATCTTGTCCTTCTACAAGAAGCTGCTCAAGTTCAGAAAGGACAACAAGGACATTACTGTTTACGGTACCAACTTTACCGTTTACGACGAGCTGGACCTCAAGACTTTCTCTTACTCCAAGACTACCGCTGACGGATCCAAGACTTTGTACCTGTTCTTGAACTTCAGCAACGACAGTGTCAAGTTCATTAACCACCTTGGTGAGGATACTAAGCTTAAGTTGATCTTGAGCAACTACACTGAAGCCGAACCTTCCGACATTACAAGCGATCTTAGACCTTGGGAGGGACGTGTTTTCTATGCTGAGTAATTATAGGGTTTATATATAAATAGATTAGAGAATGTTCCCCTGCATAAAGGGGAAGCATTTACTATGGTTTAATAGAATTTTTATATTTACACTACCTCTCAATTTTCCCGATAGTAGAGGTTATATTACAATTAGTTTTTCCATGTAGTAAGGGCGTTATGTAGTACAGGTTACACTACCTTCAAGTTTCTCTTGATAGATGTTACACTACCTTTCAGTTCCTCCTAGCAGAAGTCGCCGTACCTTTCAGTTTCCGTATAGTAGAGGATACACTACCTTTTATTTTCTCCTGATAGGAGAGGTTACACGACTTTTTTGTTCCTGATTTTACAAACATTCTAGGTGATATCACTGCGTCACCAACGTTGCATAAAGGAAAAAGTTGACATCACCCCCTTTGCAATCAATAAACCTCTCTAAAAGGGAAAATATCATACTTAACACACCCGTCATATCAGGCAATGACGTTACCCCCTTTGCATAACTCTCTGATTACTCAACAATTTTTTTTAAAAGCATCTCCTTATTAACCTTGAGTTTCCACACATCCAAGCAATTCCTGACACCTTATACACAGTTACACACGTACGTCTAGTGAACCGTTAGAGCGTTGAATGTCCAATCGATTATATCATCGATTACGCAATTTGTAAAGTGTGATAGCACGAGATTGAAGAAAAAAAATTACTCCAGAGTAAAACAATTCCACTCTTTTTCTTTAATTTCTGAACACCTGAAACCTTATTTGCACCAGGAACAATTAACACAATCGACTGCTGCGCCATAGTGTTCACTTCCGACTACATCCTGATTCATTTGACTTCGTTTATTCCCGGCAGCACGGTGTCTGATTAATTAAAAAAAAAAAGAAAAACCACCACAATCTTAGCCCCCGGCCATAGAAAAAAATATTTTTTTACCTGCTTAGTGAGCAATTGTTGACATCATCGCTCCCACAATCACAAGATAATCATCGCCCTTACATCAAAATTATTGTTCGGTATTAGTATAAATATTGATGCGAACCCTCCTGGACAGTTTAGAAATTTTTTATGAAATAGATGATAAGAGGGGTTTCAAGAATATTCAGACCATCATCATACTATACACCTATTAAGATGTGCGCCGCTACATTAACCACTTCTCTGCCAGTTCCACAATCTGAGTCTATGAAGCCAAGTGCTTCTCACCATTCGATGACCGAGAAACTGACTCCATTTGTTTTAAGCAAATCTTCCTCGTTGGCTGATTTCCTTGCTCAAAATGAGTTGTATGTTGAAAAGATGAATGAGCATCACCCGGAGATTTTCCCTTCCAACCTGCAAGGGCAAAGTCCTCATACTTTATATATTGGATGTTCCGACTCGAGATACAGTGAGCTGTGTATGAATGTTTTACCGGGAGAAGTATTTGTTCACCGTAACATTCTGAATGTGATACTGTCTCATGATGTCAGTTCTCTGGGTCTGATCCAATTTGCTGTTGAAGTTTTGAAAGTAAAGAAAATCATTGTTTGTGGTCACACCGACTGTGGAGGTGTTTGGGCTTCCTTGTCTTCGAAGAAGGTTGGAGGTGTCTTGGACCAATGGCTTTACCCAGTCCGTCAGGTTAGACTGCATCATTTAAAAGAATTGGCTGAGATTAAGGATCCTCGTGCCAAGTGTCTGCTGTTGAGTGAGTTCAACGTTGTAAGCTCAGTTCAACTGGTCCGTAGACATCCATCCCTGTTGAAGCTGTTGAAGAGAGGTGACATTGAAGTTTACGGTTTGATTTACGACGTAGCTACCGGACATTTACGTGAAGTTGACGTTCCAGAAATTAATGACGCCGACTCCCTGTTCCATGTCAGCGACGAAGAGGAGGATCTGGAATTCAACCCTCACGATTAGCATATTTATAAAAAATAATACACTACCTAATGAACTTGAATATAGATTTATGATATATATATATATTGTAGTGTGTTCTAATTGCTCGTATCATCTGTTTCGGTTACAATGAGTCTCCATCTAACTGCGTTCCAGAAAGAACTGTAACTCCAAGTTAAATCGGAGGCTCCTTGCATGTAGCCTGAATATCTGTTAAACTGTTCCGACATGGATCCTTTACTGTCTACATGAGCTTGGATCACTTTGAGGAATGAGTCCAGGTATTCAATTAATGACACCAGCGTTAATTCCAGGTTCTCAGGTAGTTCTAACATGTTCAGGATCGCAATTCCAGTTTCTTTGCTAACTCCGTTGAACCGGAGGTGATAGGCCAATTTATAAAGTAACTCTGCCAGTGACAGGGTCAGTAAAAACCATGGATTTCCCTCAGAAACTCCATTACCATTGTATCTGTCTTCTGGATATCTTCCAAGGCCAATACCAGAAGTACTAATTGGTGATCTATTCAACGGATATCTATATTTCATATCTTGAACCAACAGTGTCAACGTATTCAACACTTTCGGATCAGTGACATCAAAAGGTACCTCAAAAAGCGAGGCCTGGTTCGGATCTAAAGGTGAATGGACAGTGATAGACAGGATGATCGTTGCAATATCTAAACCACAACGGGAATTCTTTAATACTAAGGCAGGTGTCTCGATCAAATATGGAACCTGAGAAGTCTTAAAGCCATATATCTCTATAAAAGATCTAAGGGCGAAGAACAGTTGCTCTAGTTCAGATTTAAATGACTGATCTTCGTCGTCTACGCAATATGTATCACAGAGCTGGATTCCAAGCTGCAACAGTTTCAACTGAGTGACAGCGGTGAAAAGATGTTTCAGATATACTTCTTCCCATAAATCGAAACCGTCAGCACCCCAATACTTTGTTATATAATTTAAATCATATTTAACTATCTCATTGAAGATCCAACTGGGGTCCAAAGTGGCAGAAGATCCAAATAAATTCAAGTATTTCAGAATAGCGATGACTCTAAGACCAGGACCATCCCTTTGCGGACGACCCCAGTTAGCAGTGAAAGGAGTATTATCAGTCATAAATTTAGGTTCTCCCAAACCCGACAAGTCGTCGAATGTGCCACTTGGATTGGCAACACGCTGGATCTGATGAGCATTCTTGATGTAACTCTCTACAACAGGTTGTAAAATTGGAACACTAGAGGTATTCCCATCCATATACTGGATCAAAGTACTCATCGTTAAAGCAGCATCACGAACCCACTGATAAAAATAGTCAGGGTTCAGTTTAGAAGGTGACAGGATCACAGCACCTTCAGCAACAACCCCCTTCAAATTCTCATTCAACCCCCCAATATTTGCCAAGACGCGGTCGATAGAAAACTGTCTTTGCTCAAAGATCCAGGAGTCAAATAAATCCCGGGACTCTTCATCTGAAAGAACCTTTTGTGACCCCCAACCCCACCAACTTCCCCAAACTGGAACCGCCTCCAGTACCCGCGTTATCAGCACAGTAACTGCGATGACCTTGACTAACTTCATTTAATACTCTCTAAAAATGCAGAATAAACTCAAAACAAACCCAAACTAAAAACCTTGCCAAAAACACAAACTAAATAACACCTAATGTTGATCTGTGTCCAAAAATCTCTGTTCAAGTACCAGAAACCGCTGCCATGTGAACTCCAACCCCTGCCACTCTTAGTTGCTGATGCGATGATTACACAAACAGAGCAAAAAAGAAACTTAGCGCAGACTTCCACAGTACTAGCGCTCGTTTCTTTTTGCTTATCTAAGGAGCGTGACGGTAGTCATGAGAGTGTCTGGGAAAGTTTGGGAAAGGCCGGGAAAGATAGCGAGGGTTAAGGTAAGTGGAAGATGAGAATATGAACATGAGGGAATGGTAAGGTTCTCCCGGAGTGTCATAGGTAAGCAGAGCAGAGGTCATCTAGAGCAATCATAGAGAGGTTCCCCGGAATCGATAGGGCTATTGAAGAAGCGATGAGGGGTCGTGCAAAAACAAATAAAATATCACCTGCAAAGAGTGTATTGGGACTATTTCCTTCAAGAGTCGTGTATTGCTAACCATATATTTAAAGGTCGTGTTATAAATACAAAATAAATAATAGTAGTGTATTTAGTTATCATTTTTGAATATTCTGTAGCTTAGATTCTGTCAAATGGCCTAAGGCCAGGCTTTAGAGGCCCAGAAATTTCTTGAGGCTATTTATTCCGGATAAGGGATTTAACAGACTGACTATTATTGGCGATTTGTTTAATTTTTTCTTTCTTTATCGCAACTCCACAAAAGTGTCCGTATTTGGAAGCTTCAAGTATTATCTTAGTGTTACCCCGTGCGTACTTAACTGCATGAGAAATCGGGCTATCAGATTGTAATTGCAGGGTAAAAAAAAGGGTAAATACCGAGGGATCGTGGGCTAGAGGCTTATCGGTTCAATCGTACCATTGATGGAATACCACCAAAACATCTTAGAACCATCATCCCATGATCCTTATCTCCCAACACTTTTCTATTATCCAAACAATCAACATCGATACTTGTTCTTAACCCGCTTTTCTAGACTTTTAGAGAATTTCTGAGAAAAATCCCAACTTTTTGCGCATCTTTCGCTCGGAAGTCCTTTGAAAAAATACTCTTTTTTTGTACAAGGCCGGGTATTTTGTGTAGCCCCACACAAAAGAGCCTAGGAAAAATCAAAGTTATAGGGAAAAATTGCAAAATTGCAGAAAAAAGAGGCATTTTTTTAAAAAAATTCTGTGATCGCCTGTGCCTAGACCAAATGCCTGGGAATGATCAAAAATTTAAACTCTGGCCCGGAGTTGAAAGTGAAGGGTGGGTAAGCAACCTTGAACCTCGGGAGTCTGAATTACCCCGAAATGAATCATATACCATTAATCATACTTTACTAAGTAACTAGCTCTTAGAACTTCCATCATTAACCGTCATTACTCATCAATGACCAAAACCCAGCACCCACAGTCATCGCTTCTAAAAAAAGCCTGCCACTCACTCTATTACCCCAGATTTGGCTCTTTTCTTTTTTCCGCGACTGAATTCCATCGCTGGTTAAAGTGAAGACAGCGCACTTCGGGCGCGAAAAAAAGAAAAGAGAAAGAAGTTTTTCCTTTGTTTTGATCTTTTCTTTTTGTATGTGGGCGATGGTGGATGGTCTGAGGCCGGGAAATACAGAAACGATATAAATATCGCAGAATCTGGAGAATTATCTGTGGATCTAAGAGATCATAGTCTATCATAGTCTACTCACGAATAAATAACATTCAAATATATTTACAATGAACACTGAACAAATGATTGCCGGTGCCGTTCCAAACTTCAGATTGGACGGAAAGGTCACTATTATCACTGGCGGTTCTGGTGGTTTGGGTACCGCCATTGCCCAAGGTCTTTTGTACCAAGGATCTCAAGTTGCTCTTGTCGACATGAACTTGGACAGAACCAAGCAAGCTGCTCAAGCTTTGACTAAGTGGGGTGAGGAAAACATTCCAGGTGTCAAGACCGCCGAAGATGTTCCAAAGGTCACTTTCTGGGCTTGTGACGTTTCTAACGCCAAAAGCGTCGATGAGACTTTTGCCGCTATTAACGAGGCTCACGGACAGTTAGCCGACCGTTTGGTTCACACTGCTGGTTACTGTGAGAACTTCCCAGCTCACGAGTACCCAGCCGCTAATCTGGAGAGATTGACCAAGGTTAACTTATTGGGTTCTCTTTACGCCCTGCAAGCTATTTCTAGACCATTAATTGCTGCTGGCCAGAGAGGTGGTTCTATTGTTATGATTGGTTCCATGTCTGGATCCATCGTTAACACCCCACAACCTCAAGTTGCCTACAACATGTCCAAGGCCGGTGTTATTCACATGGTTAAGACTTTGGCCTGTGAATGGGCTTCTTACGGTATTAGAATTAACACCATTTCCCCAGGTTACATTTTGACCCCATTGACTAGAAATGTTATTGCTGGTTCTGACGCTTTGAAGAACGAGTGGGAGGGAAGAATTCCACAAAAGAGAATGGCCGAGCCAAACGAATTTGTCGGTTCTTGTTTGTACTTGTTATCCAACACTGCCTCTTCTTACACCACTGGTCATGACTTGGTTGTCGATGGTGGTTACAGCTTATGGTGATTTGTTTTTGACTTTGCACACTTGCGTTAATAGATTTATATAAAGTGAAACCTCCTATAATGAACTCTAGGAGATGAAAATAAAAGCAGTTAATATAGATGTGATGTAGAGCAGAGATTCAGATCAAGGATGTAGAGAAGGATCATACTGATCCAATGACGCTTTTCTATGCCCTGCATCCACCGCTGCCGCCTGTCTCCTGCCTCCATTTCAATGGCATCGACCCTCAGCAGTTTATCAATTTACATATCACCCAGCAATTTATCAATTTACACCCTAATGATTTCGGAACTCGAGGCGGGTCGTGTATTATGTACAGAAGACAGTTGAACAACGTATAGGTCGACTGTAAACCTATATATAAAGCCATTAGAGCCACCAAAGTGACTCTACAAGGTTATAACTTGCCAAGATGATGAAACTTGCCTCAAGAAAGAAATACACTTGCGATGTGTCCCTCAAAATTGATGAGATCACTAACATTCCGCAAGTGTCCGGGGTACTGTACTGTAAGTTACTGTTGATGAACCACCGCCGGTCGGTCAAATTTCAGGATTATACACATAGAGTGGAGATCCGGAACCATAGAGCTCAATTTGACTACAAATTGGATGCCAAAGCATGTAAATTGTACTATGACTCCAGGTCCAATCAGTATTATGACTATCATTTCCAGATGGAGTTCTTCTCTGAGTCTAAACCTGGGCATAAGAAGACCAAATTGGGTAGTCTTCGGATTAATTTGAGTGATTATCTTGGAGAGACGGGAGAACCGGAGTCAATCAGATATTTGCTCCAAGAAAGTAAGATCAATTCTATAGTTAGATTATCTGTTTCTTGGGATATGAAATCTGCTCCTCTTCCGACTGGGCCTCGTAAGACGGGCTCAAATCTGGCAAACACTCCTATTGTTCCTCCTAATGGTTCTTCACTGTCTGCAGGAGCTCATAACACTATAATGGGATCGATACCCACGCCAAATAATAGTTTCTCGCATTCTAAAAACAACTCAGCATCGTTCATCGTCCCTCCAACTTCGACCGAGATTCATAAGGAAATTAAAGAGAAGAAGCATACTGAAAATGGAGTGATAGACGAAGAGGAGTCAAATGATGTGATCAAGGATCCTCGTTTAATAGAATTGATCAACCAATCATTCGAGATCCCTTGGAATGATAACTACGATGAGTTTTCTCCAACGGAATCTGTAGATGATATTTTAAAGAACAATGCAGGCATTGGATTCAAGAAGAATGAAGAAGGAGTCTTGTTAGTTGATTTGTATTCTGCCGGGAAAGTGTCTCAACTGCAACAACAACGCACTCGTGGCTCAAAATTAAGAGCCTATGACTTCAATACTTCGTCATCTTCTGACGATTCTTATTCAGATGACAACGAAGAACAAACTTCGGATAGTTGGGCAAGAAAACATACAAAGGCATCTACAAAATACGGATCTACAGGTACCGATGAGAAATCAGTCAGGACCGACTTGAAAAGTTGGGATATATAAAGTTTGAATTCTATTAATTATTTCAGATCATCCTCACTAATACGGAAAGTGTCTTCAATTTCATCTCTTTGTCTGTCTAAATTGACCACCGAGCTACCTGGAGTGTTACTTGAGAAGTCACCGAGCTCAAGGTCGAGCTCCTGGTCAACGGACATGTAGTTAACACCACCTCTGAATCTTCTATAGAGACGTCTTATTCTTTTGATCAACAATGCACGACCTTTTGTTCCCAATAAGAAGTAGAGGATGATTGAGAAGATGATCAAGACAAAGAGGGGACTATAAGTGTGATGGACGTCATCCCAATCGAAGTCGTGGTCATGGTCATCATCGTGGTCATCATGATCATGATCATCATGGTGTGGTTTGCCTTTATGATCAGGTTTATAGTCAGGTTTACGGTCAGGTTTGTCGTCCGGTTTATCGTCGGGTCTACCACCGTGCATATCTTCACTGGTGATAGACGGTCTAGCATCGATACCGTCCATCTCACCTCCATATTGATACAAATTAGGTGAGGATTCATGATAAAATCCAACATGAATGGCATCATTAACCTTCTCAATCTCCAGATAATAATGAGCAGACTCCCAAACACTGTATAAAACGGCTCTTCCTAAAGTCCATGAGAATTCTGAACCATTGATCAGTTCCAGAACTCTGAATGGAGAGATATCAGCCGAAGTAGCCGACTCCAATTTAGGGAAACCTAAACCACGATGCAAAACGTTCAAGATCCAAGAAGATTTGAAACATAATTCTGACAATTCATCATCTGAAAGTAATCCAAAGCTGGTGGTCGTTTCATCATCGTTATAATGATCCAACTCGGACCATGGGGTCTCACACAACTTCTCAGTCTCCAGATAGAAAGATTTATAACTATAAGCATTTCCAAATTTGGAGATATCATCGATACCCAACATATTGGAGACCAGATCCCAATAACCCGAGACACCAATGAACTTATCAACTTCGAAATCCAAAGAAGGTAAAGAATTCCCAAGAAGACATGACGAAATATCATTAGGATTGGAAATTGAAGTGGAGCACTCGGAAGTCTCAGATTCTAATAATAACGGATAGATCAAATCCATGCATTTGGTGAAATTTCCAACACCCATGACACCCTTCTCTTCTAAACCTTTTGGAAGACAAGGATCGGTGGGCATATCACCGTCTAAACTCTTGATATAATTCTCATGCAGTTGATAAATACCGAACCCTAAGAAAGAGGAACTGAAAACGTTATAATTCAAGTCAGGAATGTACTTACCTGTGGTCAGTAACTCCACTTTGAATAACAGAGTGTTATGTTCCAGTTGTTCTGTGGAATTGGGTTGGAAACTGATCTGAGCAGATGCTCCTCCCATATCTAAAAGACCATAAGTGGAATGGTTTTTACCATGATGATGTTCCAGGGGCAGATCAAACAGACCCATAAGATAGTTGGTCAGGATCCAGCCATAAAGTCCCTCGACATCACCATCGATAATATTGATATGAGAAGAACAATCAGGAAGATAGAAGTCATAATTCTCTTGGATATATTCACAAGCATTAGCCAAGATCAGATCCTTCTCCTTTGGTTTCAATAATCTCATCCCCAGAGTAGCATGTAAAAACACAGGAGTACGATGGTGCTGTGATTCGGGGATGATCTTCATCACACTTTTCATCAACTTCTTGATATGCTCTTTACCCACCAGGCCGGGTCTTTCGTTGAATGAGGAGATCCCGGGCTTGATTTTCTTATGCCATGAAGGGTCTGTTCTCACTTTAGGAAGTTTTCCATAGTTGGATTTCAGCATTTCTGGGTCCTTCTTAACCTCATATTCATACAAAGCTTCCGGGTTTAACCAGTTATAGACGTAGGCTCTAGAGCCGGTGGAGCCGGAATCGATGATCACAATGTAGTCGTAAGGTATGCCATTGGGGTCAGTGACGGGACCTTTCTTCTTTGATTTCCGAGGACTTAATTCCATGGTGGTTTGATGGACTGAGAACAGAGTTATTGGTTAAGTAATTGATCAATTAAGCGCTGAAGGATAATTTTGGGTGGTGAGGGGTGCACGACTAAATAAATCACGAGGGACGTGCATGAAAACCTAATATCCGATTTAGGAAATTTAATACAACATATCAAATGTGGCAACTGCGTAACTGCGCAACTGCGCAACTGCGTGGAACTGCCAGAGATGCGTGACTCTGCTTGTGTATTGCTGCGCAGCCCCAGTTTACCCTTGCGCTTCCACTGAGACAACCGAGACGCGTCTTCTAACCCATTGAGGTGGTGCGTCAAGCAGATTTTTTTACCCATTTCGGATATTGTAGGGGTCTATTTTTTCAATAGAAACCTCATTTAAAATACTTAGTGGGAGATAGTTACTGGGGTGTTAGTACCAAGAGGTATCGATAATGAACGTTATACCGGAGGATTATGATAGTGAAGACTATCAGCAATATGGGGGGTCATTAGCGGAGACGATATATGAGGGGAAGTCCAAGATTCAACTGGCTGGATTACGACAGACTTCTTTGGCTCAAATAGGAGAGAAGAAGCGCTATAGACCACCTACTATGATTGCGGCTACTCAGATACCGGCGGGTCAGGGACCTGGTCAACGTAATGTTAGAAGTAGTAGTAATTCGAGTTTTTATACAACTGGATCTAATGGGTCTGGTGGTAATGGGAGTGGTACTTCGTTGTATCGCCAACCTATGGGCCAACCAATGGGCCAACCAATGGGTCATATGGGACCGCCAATGGGACAACCAATGGGACAACCAATGGGACAACCTATGGGACAACCTATGGGGCATATGCCACCGCAACACTACCACCATCAACAACCTCAGCATGCATACAACCAATACCAACAACCGCCATCTTTTTATCAGCAACAACTGAGATCTAATGGCTCTTTGAATTCTTTAGTATCATCTTCTTTGCTGCCACCACCAAAGAGATACGTGGGTAATGGCAATGGGAATCAATCGGTTGAATCGTTAACTCCCTCATCATCATTTGATCGTGATCTTCCGATCACTCCGGATTCCATGGATAGTGCCACTACTGCGGCTACAGCGGAACTGGAGAAATTACTGAAGGATAATGAAAATTTGACCCTCAAATTGGAGCTGATGAAGTTACAATTGCAACTGAAAGATGAAGAATTGCTCTTGAAGAATGATATTATAGATCTGAAGGAGAAACAGCTTCTGCTAAGAGAGGAAAAGTTGATGAATAGGGAGAAACAGATCGAGGTTTTGAATGGGAAAGTAAAGAGAGTCACTTCGCAGAGTAGTTCGATATCTACGGGTGAATTTGCTGCTTTAAAACAGATGAATTCCGACTTATCCGATCAATTAACTGCTTTTTCAAGTGAAATCGAAGAATTGAGAGAAGTTTCAAAGGACAATGAAGAACTTTCACAACTTAATAATGATCTCTCTCAAAAAGTAGCATCTCTTCTTAGTGAAATCGAGGAATTGAAATCCAAAGCTCAAGAACAAGAGAAGATAAAGCTGGTGATACCACCTTCTCCAAGACTCCCATTGTCTCCAAAAATCGATAATGGTGCAATTAAATCATTGAAAGACCTTTCCAAGGAAGAATTGTTCAAGGCAGAGTTCTTACAAGCTTTAGATGCCTTGAATCAGAACCAAACTTACTACCAGAACAAGATCAAGATCTTACAAGAATCTCTTGAGGAGCATAAGAGGTTGATTTTCAGCATTTCCAACGTTAAATCACTCCAACAACCTCTGACAACTCTGGACTCGAGAAAAGGTTTGAAATTCCTCGATATTGTTCCCCCTGGCATTAAACCACCTTCCAATTAAACTGCATATATACTCTTATACATACATTAAATAGACATCTAAGAAGCTTTTAGTATATTCGTACACTACCTTTTTCTTTGCCTGTGAGCGTTAAGAAAAAGAGATGAGAGCGATAAGAAGGCGGTGGGGAGGGATATTCGACGGTAGTGTAGAAGGAGCAGTATGTCGCAACAGAGAGCAAAGCCGTGGGAAGTTGCTTCAGGAACGTCATCTGCAGGTAAGTATAGAGAAAAAAATGGGTGTGTTCATACATTTTTACTAACTTTGATATGGTAGTTGCATCTGGACAAACAACAGAAATCGGAGCAGCAAGTGGACAAACAGTGACCAATACTGATGTAAATAGCGGGGTAATAGGTAGTGAGAATGGGTCTAATATCCCTGAGCTTCCTTCCAAACCAACTTCATTATCAGGAAACCTGACAAATTTGTCTTCGACATCGTCATATTCTCCATATGGTTCTTCTATGGGCACATCATTTGGCTCTGCTTATGGTTCTGGGTTGGGCGGAAGTTATGGAGGATATGGAGGATATAGTGGTATAGGTGGATACGGAGGTATGGGTGGATATGGTGGATACGGTGGTTTGGGTGGATATGGAGGAGGTTATGGAGGTTATGGAGGTTATGGATCTCGATTTGGTGGTGGTGGAATGTACGGTGCTGGGGGTCCAATGGGAAATAACGCTTTTACACAAAGTACAGAGCTGACATTCCAGTTGATCGAGAGCATAATAGGAGCTGTAGGTGGGTTTCTGCAGATGTTAGAAGCTACATATATGGCTACTCATTCATCTTTTTTCACTATGATTAGCGTAGCGGAGCAGTTCAGCCATTTGAAAAATGCTTTAGGTTCATTATTAGGAATATTCACGTTGATTACATGGCTTAAGAAAATGATCCTGAAGTTGACGGGAAATAAAGATTATTTGAAATTGAATGCTAAAGAGTTTAAAAAATTCGAGAGGAAACAGTTAGCTAAATCTGGATCTGGATCTTCCGCTTCGGGAACACCTAACGGCAAGGGTCGTATATCTCTTAAACCGTTAATTCTTTTTGCAGCAGCAGTTCTTGGATTCCCATACTTATTGAAGAAATTAATCGCGCAATTATCGTTGATACAACAGCAACAACAGGAGCAACAGAGATTATCCCATGGAGCTGCCGGACTTAACCCTCATACTTTAGAGTTTGCCAAGAGTTTGTACGATTTCAACCCGGAAGATAAGAATGTTGAGTTGGAATTGAAGAAGAACGATTTAGTTGCTATTTTAAGTAAGATAGATCCTATCACAGGACAAGAGTCGAAATGGTGGAAATGCAGATCTAGAGACGGTAGAATTGGGTTTGTGCCTTATAATTTCTTGGAGATTATTAAAAGAGAGACCAAAAGATTGGAGGAAGTTCCAATTGGACCATCTAATGGATTAGTGGAGGAGTTTCAAAATTCTCAATAAGTGTAATATAATGATTGAATGGAGACATTGATGGGTGTAGTAGTATGTAGATCATTGATAGTAAGTAGTTTCTTATTGTTGTAGATGGTTAATTGGAGCAAAGTATTGATTGGGATGTGGGGTCTTCAGGAAAATTGTGGGAGTTTACCCCCTTTTCTCTTCTTTTGATTTCCGCATTGAGCTTTTGGGGAGGTCAAAGTCAATCTGCCTGTGGAAACTGCCAAGAATCAAATAAGTTAAAAGTAAGGTGCAGTAACTTCTTTGGCGTACTCCCAGATTCTACGGGCGTTTCCATTGGTGAAACCGTCCTTGACGTCGCTTCTTGGTTGGAATGCGGTACCCCATGGACAGACATAAGTTCCTTGGTTGTCCTTGGAATTAAGCTCGTCACTCAAAGCACCATAAAGAATTGTAATAGCTCCCCATTTGGAGTCGAATCCTGTATGTTGTATCATTTCGATAATCTTGGGAGCATCACGAGCCAGATCCGAAGAAATTGTTCCCGGATGCACAGATAAGCTGATGATTTTGTCGTTACGGGCGATATCATCTTTGTGAATAACACTCCAATAATAAGCAAAGTACATAAGCAGTACCTTTGATTCTGTGTAAGCCTTGAAGTCAAAGGAGTAATCCTTCTTACCCTCGATAGAGTCCCAAGTTACACCGCCTTTACCGAAGAACAAATGTGCAGCCGATCCGAGCCATACTAAACGCTTATATGGGCTGGCTGAATCTTTCAAGAAAAATGGATCCAACTATTGTTGTAACAAGAAAGGTGCCCAAGAATTGACACCTAAGAATTTGTTAAAGCCTTGCTTAGTAGTATGATCGCGGGTCATCAGAACTCCAGCATTATGGATAATGATGTCCAAATGATCGGTAATTTTCTCAATTTGGCTTAGAACGCCCTTCAAAGTAGTCAAGTCGTTCAAGTCAAAGGTGACAATATCGATCTTTCCGACTGGCTTGCCGCCATTTTCTCCCAATTCCAGTAAAATTTTCAGCTTGACTGTCTCCATTTTGGGTTGATTTCTCACACCGGCAATCACATGACAGTTCTGAGCAACCAAATACTTCAAGGTTGATTCCCCGATACCAGCACTACAACCGGAGACAAAGGCGATGGTGCCTGTCAAGTCGGGATACTGTTCCGGAGTCAATCTTGGACCTGGAGACCAAAGAAGTGTTTTGTAGATGTGTGTGAGAGATTCCAAAATCATGGCGTTAGTTTCTTCAATCGGCGAATGAATAAAACTCAAGTCCAATAAAACTGAACTCTTTACTTTTCTGGGCTCGTATTACTTTATTTCTTCTGCGTTAAAAGGGGTTTTGGTTTTTTTTAAGGGTCTATGGCTGCAGCCGCGCATCTTTAAAAAGGGGTTTGGAGGCTTATATTTGAAGGGGGCCAATGTGTGGGGTATGGAATATAGGTGGGGCACCTGGGCAGGGATACAGAGTTAATGGAAAGAAATAGTTATATGTGGATAAATCTAGGAAATTTGCTTTTTGTGGGATAATTCTAAACAATCGGCTTCTGATGAGCTCAGAGCAGACTCTTACCAGATCATCGGTACCACTGGCACGGACAAAAGATCTTCCACTTGTGTGGTCAGTAACAATGCTATCGATCTTCAGTTGTAAGCCGTCTGGGGTGACCAACTTTCTTTCTAGATCAGTAGTGGTGAATACCGTTCTATCCAGAACAATAACCTCAGCCAACTTGTTAGGCAAGTCGGTGTGCAGAACATCCAATTGGGAAGCTGAAAGACCAGGGCCCATGCATACAACTACAACTAGTAAGAGATCCGAAATAACATCACCTACAGTCTAGTTAATGAGGCGGGGTAAAGTACGTAAGCGAATGACGTTGGCTTGGAGCTCCGGGTCGGCCAAATTAGTTGTATCAGCATACTTAATGAGCTTATCGAAGAACAAGACGGTACCGTGTCTGCCAGCTCTGTGATGCAAATACTTAACACCAGTTGGACTAAAGATTACAGGAATATTTAAATGAGACTCGATAAAGTTTGTAGAGCTTCCATTAGGCCAGCAAATGCTTTCTGTTTTTCATGACAGATCATATCAGCCGATTCTCCTATATACTTAAACTTTCAAACATTGTAATAAGTCTCTATGCAATATAATAACAGAACACTTTGATCTTTACTGATCTCACTCCTGGTCAGTTGGTGTAATGATGTTACCCCTTGCCAAATCGCCTCAAAGCGACTAAAATCTTGCGCGCGTTAAAAATCAAATCAAAACGCATCTCAGAAATTTTGTAGGGGCGGAAGGCGACTGAGGTAGAGAGAGCGAGAGAGAGGCAACCATGACAACGGAGAATGAAGGAGGGAGTATATTTTATTCTCCATACTTCCGAGATTGCAAGATGAGTAATGAAACGATGGAATTATTTCCGGAAGTGGATTCGAATATTGATTTTTCAGTCGATGAGCACCGAGACAAGCCCAGCTCGATATGGGCCGTGAAACAGATTGGAAGTTTGCAGGCCAAACTTGAGAAAAACCGAAGTATGAACAGGTTTCAGGGAAAATTTCATTCTATACCGATGTCAGATCTTTTCACACTTTGTAATGAACTGTTTGGGTTTGACGGATGGAGAACAGATGTGATAGAAATGAAAATATCTCACTATGAAGAAATTGATGATGCAACAGTAGAACAATTAGATGATGATAACCAAGAACAAGATGAAACGGTCAAATTTAAGTTTGAAAATGTGGTAATAATAGACTCGGCTAATCCAAAACTCCGATACAATGTTGAAGTGACGTCAAAAGTACGTCTCACTTTGAAAGATAAAACATATCATGAAGCATATGGTAGTGCATCGTCACATAATATGCCAATTAAGCTGCTTCTGTTCAATAAATGTAAAAAGGAGAGCGTGAATAATGCGATTCGGAATGCCATACTTCATCTCACTGACATCCTCCTAGACTATGAACTGAAACGTAATGCTGGATTCTTTGTATGATGAATCAGTGTACCCAATTAGGAACAAAACGAGTCATCCCAATACACCCAATTAGGAAATTGCACGAGTCACGATCCCTAATTAGGAAATCTAATGAATCATCTCCACCATTCCCAATTAGGAAATATAATGACTCACCCTCAACGAAAATGAATAAATTTTTCAACCTGACGATATTTTCGTTGGAATTTGAACATCTTGAAGAGTAGTTGTAGCAAATCAGTAAGAACTAAACAAGATGTCTTCGGTGACTAAGGTTAACATTTTGGGGAAGGACAGTATTCATGTTGGCTATGATATGAGATCTCATATCATCAGCACAGTAATTGAGACTGAAGCTTCTTCCACTTATGTGATCATCACCGACTCCAATATTGAGAAGATCCATTTGAATGGGTTTGTGGACGAATTTTTGGAGAAGTTGGGTGAGAAGAGACCTGAATCTCGTTTGTTGACCTACGTGGTGTCACCAGGGGAATCCAATAAGAATAGAGCTACTAAACTGCTGATCGAAGACTACTTGCTCGAACAAGGTTGTACCAGAGACACTTTCATTTTGGCAGTGGGAGGAGGAGTCATTGGGGATATGATTGGGTATGTTGCTGCTACTTTCATGAGAGGTGTGAGATTCCTGCAAGTTCCAACTACCTTGTTGCTGATGGTGGATTCGTCTATTGGTGGTAAGACTGCTGTTGATACTCCATTGGGTAAGAATTTCATCGGTGCTTTCTGGCAACCTCAATATGTGTTTGCAGATGTCTCATTCTTGGAGACTTTGCCTGAGAGAGAGTTGATCAATGGAATGGCCGAGGTCGTCAAGACTGCAGCTATTTGGAATGAAGAGGAATTCACAAGATTGGAGTCTAATGCCAAAGATTTCATGGCCATCATTACCGGTCCAAGAGGTGAAGGAAATAGAGTCGATTTCTCCAGTATGAAAGATCATGTTTTCAAGTTAGTATTGGAGTCTATCAAGGTCAAGAGTGAAGTCGTTTCCAAAGATGAGAGAGAAGGTGGGTTGAGGAATTTGTTGAACTTTGGTCATAGTATTGGTCATGCTTATGAAGCCATCTTAACTCCTCAAGCTTTGCATGGAGAATGTGTTTCTATTGGAGCTGTGAAGGAGGCAGAATTGAGTAGATATTTGGGTATTCTTTCACCTGTGGGAGTATCGAGATTGTCTAAATGTTTGGCTTCTTATGGATTGCCGGTTTCATTGAACGACAAGATCTTACAAAAGAGAATCAACGGTAAGAAATGTCCAGTTGATATTTTACTTAAGAAGATGTCCGTTGATAAGAAGAACGATGGGTCCAAGAAGAAGGTTGTTTTGTTGGAACTGATCGGTAAATGTTATGAACCAAAGGCATCGTATGTCAATGATGAAGCTTTGAGATTTGTTTTGACCGACGAAGTTATTGTCAGTGGGTTTGAAGCTCCTCCAAAATCGACCGTAGTTATTCCTCCAGGTTCTAAATCGATCTCTAACAGAGCCTTGGTATTAGCAGCTTTAGGTAATGGTCAATGTAAGATCAAGAACTTGTTACACTCGGACGACACTGCTTATATGTTGAATGCCGTTGGAGCATTGAAGGGAGCTGAAATTTCCTGGGAAGACAATGGAGAAACCGTCGTCATTAATGGTAACGGAGGTAACTTAGTTGCCTGTGAACAAGAATTGTACTTGGGTAATGCCGGTACTGCTTCTAGATTCTTGACTACCGTTGCAGCTTTAGTCAACTCGACTGATAATTTGAACTCTATCGTCTTGACAGGTAATGCCAGAATGCAAGAGAGACCAATTGGACCATTAGTCGAGTCGTTGACTGCTAACGGATCTGAGATTGAGTATTTGAATAGAGAGGGTTCTTTACCACTTAGAGTAGCTACTGGTAAGGGATTCAAAGGTGGTAGAATCGAGTTGGCTGCTACTATCTCGTCTCAATATGTTTCTTCTATCTTGATGTGTGCTCCATATGCTAAAGAGCCAGTTACTTTGGCTTTAGTTGGTGGTAAACCAATCTCTCAATTGTATGTCGATATGACTATCAAGATGATGGAGGCATTTGGTATCTATGTGACTAAATCCGAGACTGAAGAGTACACTTATCATATTCCTCAAGGTGAGTACGTCAATCCTGCCGAATATGTGATTGAATCTGATGCTTCTTCTGCTACTTATCCATTGGCATTTGCTGCTATTACCGGTACCGAATGTACTGTTCCTAACATTGGATCGTCTTCATTACAAGGAGATGCCAGATTTGCTGTTGATGTGTTGAAACCAATGGGATGTACTGTCCATCAGACTGCCACCTCTACTACTGTCCAAGGTCCTCCAAAGGGTACTTTGAAACCATTACCTTTAGTTGATATGGAGCCAATGACCGATGCTTTCTTGACAGCTTCTGTAGTAGCAGCTATTGCCAACGATCCTAACCAGACTACTTCGATTGTTGGTATTGCCAACCAAAGAGTCAAGGAATGTAACAGAATCTTAGCTATGGTTACCGAGTTGGCCAAGTTTGGAGTCCATGCTTCCGAGTTGGAGGATGGTATTAAGATCCAAGGTATCGATTACAAGGAGTTGAAGGTTCCAGTTGGAGGTGTTCATTCTTATGATGACCACAGAGTCGCCATGAGTTTCTCATTGTTGGCTGGATGTGTCGACGAGCCGGTCATTATCCAAGAGAGATCATGTACCGGTAAGACATGGCCAGGATGGTGGGATGTTTTGAACACCAAATTCAATGTCAAATTGGATGGTTATGAACCTCTGGGAGAGGTCAAGAATGCTTTACAAAAGAATGGTGATCGTAGTATCGTTATTATTGGTATGAGAGCAGCCGGAAAGACCACCTTCTCCAAATGGCTTGCTGATTTATTGGGATTCCAAGCCTTTGATGTCGATGAGAAGATCGAAAAGAAGATTGGAAAGACCGTCAGAGAACTTGTCAACGAGAAAGGTTGGCCAGAGTTCAGACTTGAAGAGACTGCTGCTATCAAAGATGCTCTTTGCAACTATGGATCTGGATATGTCATTTCAACTGGAGGAGGTGTTGTTGAAGATGCTAATTCCCGTGAATTGTTGAAGCAGTATATCAAGAATGGTGGTATTGTCTTACATTTACATCGTGGTATCGACGAGACTGTCCATTTCTTATCAGAATGTGACACCGACCGTCCTGCTTATAATGTTGAGCAACTGAACAGGGATGCTGCTGAAGAGATCAAGCAAGTTTGGAAGAGACGTGAGGCTTTCTACCATGAATGTTCGAACTATTACTTCTTCTCACCTCATTGTGAGACTGAGAGTCTGTTTGTTGAGTTGAGAAAGGCCTTTGAGTCGTTTGCTCTTCAAATCACCGGGGTTAAACCTGTTGAGGTTCCTTCCAAGAGATCTTACTTCGTTTGTATCAACTTCCTGGAGTTGAAGGAACATGTTTCCAAGTTGAAGGAGATCACTACTGGATGTGATGCTGTTGAGTTGAGAGTTGACCAATTGAAATCATGGGATGAGGAGTTTGTAGGTGAACAAATTGCTCAATTGAGAGCCTCAACTAACCTTCCAATCATCTTCACTATCAGAACTAAGGAACAAGGAGGAGCTTTCCCTAACCAAGAGGTTGAGAAGATCGAGTCTTTGATCAAGTTTGCTTTCAAGATCGGGGTAGCTTATGTTGACTTGGAATTGTCTTTACCAAGTGGTGTACTTGATACTTTAGCCGCTTCCAGAGCCAGTACTAAGATCATTGGATCTCATCATGACTTTGAAGGTGCTCTTCCTTGGGGTAGTGTCGAATGGGAGAACAAGTACCTGTTGGCCGAGTCATTACAAGTTGATGTGGTCAAGTTCGTCGGAATGGCCAAGTCGTTCTCCGACAACTTGGAGCTTGAACAATTCCGTGCTCTGCATACCTCTAAACCTCTCGTTGCTATCAACATGTCTGAGACTGGTAAGTTATCGAGGGTTCTTAACCCTGTTTTGACTCCAGTTACTCATGAGTTATTACCTTCTGCTTCTGCTCCTGGTCAATTGAGTGTTAAACAAATCAACCAACTCGGAGGAGAGATCGGCTGTTTAAAAGCTTGAGGTATTATGTGACTGGTAAACCAATTGGACACTCGAGATCTCCAATCTTACATAATACCGGCTACGAGCTTTTGGGTTTACCTTATAAATTTGATAAGTATGAGACTGATGATCTGAAAGAGGTATATGAGAATCTTATGAAGGGAGAAGGGTTCGGAGGGTGTGCCGTTACGATCCCATTGAAGTTGGATATCATGAAATATATGGATGAATTATCTGAGTCGGCTCGTTTGATCGGGGCTGTCAATACGGTGACTCCTTTAGGGGAGGGCAAGTTCCAAGGTGATAACACTGATTGGTTGGGTATCACTAACTCTCTCTATAGGAATGGGGTTCCTGATCTCAAGAATATGAGTGGTGTTGCCGGTCTTGTTATTGGTGGCGGGGGCACTTCGCGTGCTGCTGCTTATGCTTTACACAAGATGGGATGTTCTAAGATCTATATGCTTAACAGGACGCCACTGAAACTTTATGAGATTCGTGATGCTTTACCTGTTGAGTATAACATTGAGATCTTGGAGAGTGATGAAGATGTGAAGAGAAGTGTTGGTGTTTCGGTCGCGGTTTGTACCGTTCCTGCTGATAAGCCGATCGACAGCGCACTTCTTTCTAAGATTGATTTATTATTTTCCAAGGCTACTGCGCTGTCATTTAAACCTACGTTACTTGAGGCTGCTTATAAACCTAGTTTTACACCTATTATGAAGTTGGCGAGTGAGGGTCATGGATGGAGGGTGGTGCCTGGGGCTGAGATGTTGGTTAATCAAGGGATTGAACAGTTTGTTAAATGGACTGGATTTGTTGCTCCTTATGAGGAGATTCATAAGGCGGTTACTACTGATTAGTGAAGGTCTACTTTTATTCCACCACTTCTGCTTTGATTTCTACAATGGGGTTCTAGAGATCCCTTTACCTTATAAATATCAATAAAATGCTAATTATTCTAATTGAACTTTAGAAATCGTAAATTGCTGAAGAATATCAAGATATAGTCGTGTATGAAAGCTCAAATATATTTGATAAAATGCTGTTTTGTGAGTCTCGTCGTGCACAAAATCCCAAACTCGGCACGACGCGCCAAACACCCTGTGATTCCCGCTGATTTATAAAGCCGATGGAATCGATGGATCATATCTCGATATTCACATAAAGAACTAGTTGATTTTATTTCATATCTAGATCAATATGGGTGTCCAAATGAAGGGTAAGTTGAAAACAGCGAGCAAATCCGGTCAGAATTGATCTTTTTCATAGTATCTAATTCCTTCACCACCAGATCATCTCCTTCTAAGTCGGTTACTAACACGTTATGTCTAGGGTTGACCCAGTTTATCGCGGATATTCGGAATGCGAAGGCTCAGGAGGAAGAGGACCGCAGAATTCAGGCGGAAATCGTGAATATCCAGCGCCAATTCGCCGATCATAAGAACCTCTCTGGATATCAACGGAAGAAATACGTTTGCAAGTTGATCTTTATCTATCTTTTGGGACAAAACAAGCTTGATTTCGGGTTCATGGAGTCGATTGAGTTGTTGTCTTCCCATGTGTACTCTGAGAAGCAGATTGGATATTTGGCTATGGAGATTTTCATTGGTACAGATGAGAATTTACTTCTTACTGTGGTGAATTCTTTGCTTCAGGATTTGGGGTCATCGAATGCTGATTTTGTCGCGTTGGCATTGCAATGCGTGGGTACTTTAGCAGATGAGACTGTTGCCAATGTATTGGCCGACAAGGTCTTCGAGATCTTGAGATCTCCTACACTGCAAGTATCGTTGAAGAAGAAAGCATCATTGGCTCTTTTAAGACTTGTCAAATTGACTCCGGATATTTTATTTGAACAACATACTCCGTGGATTCCTAGAATTATCACGTTGCTTGATCATGAAGACTATGGACTTGCTCAGTCAGCTACATCATTGGTGATTTTCATAGCTAAAAATGACCCACAAAGTTGTAAAATTTGTATTGGATCTGTGATTAAAAGACTTGAACAACTCATCATCGATGGTCAATGTCCACTGGAATATGAGTATTACGGTATTCCAGCTCCATGGTTCACTATTAAATTACTTTCTTTAGTAGAGATTTTGCTTCGAGAGTTGGGCACAGCTCTGTTTGATGGCCTTGCTTTAGAAACTTTGAAAAGAATTGTAGATATTTCGGTTGAGAAATCGATTAAGAAATCTCAAACTAACCTTAGCCAGCAAGCTAAGAATGTCCAATCTTCAATTTTATTCACATCTATCTCATTAGATGCCAATTTGGACCCCTCGGTAGAAAGAACCTCCGATATCATTAGAGCTCTTGGATCGTTATTGACTGCAGCTGAGACTAATACGAGATATTTGGCTTTGGATGTAATGATTAAGGTGTGTTCTAATGCAGATGCTTCTCTCACAAGAGCTGTAAATGAGTACTTATCAAAGGTATTGGCAGCTTTAAAAGACCGGGATATCTCGATCAGACGTAAAGCTTTAGATCTCTTGTATAAAATAGCCGATTCTTCATCTGTAGAGGACATTTGTGCGGAGCTCATTGACTGTCTTGCGACTGCAGATTATGCCATGAAGGGCGAGATTGCAATTAAGGTACTGGCTCTTGCAGAAATGTACGCTACTGATGCTTCTTGGTATATTGTGACGTTACTTAACTTGATTTCACTTGCCGGACATCAGTTAGCTGATGAAGTTTGGGAGAGAGTAATTCAAATCGTAGTTAATAATGAGAAAATCCAGCCTATGGCTGTCAAACATGTCATTAGGAAGTTGAAGACGAATGAATTCCCTGAGTCGATAATTAAGATCTCGGCTTTCATCATCGGGGAGTTTGGATCTTGTGTGGAGACGTCAATTAAACCACAAGAACAGTTTGAAAGTTTATATTCTAAATATTATTATTGTACATTTGGGACAAGAGCTATGATTTTGTCCTGTTTTTTGAAGATATATCTTCGCAACGATACTTTGAGACCAAGTATATTGGATTTGATCGAGTCCGAGACTCTTTCAATTGACTCAGAAGTACAACAAAGAGCTGTAGAATATTTATCACTTTTGACAAGAGATGATGATTTGAATGCCGCAAAGATTGCAGTTCAAAATATGCCTCCATTCACTGGAAATACTTCACCTTTGATTACGAGATTAGGTGATGAAAGAGCTAGAAGTGGCACTATATCTTCAAGTGGTTCAGCTCAAGTTTTGGCCAAGACAAAGAGAGCTCTGAAACCACTGCCTCCACCTCCAAGAAGGGCAAGAACTACCACGACAAGTTCTCATACAAGTTCATTGAGCCTGCAACCTACAAGTGACGTAAGCTCAAGATTATCATCGAGTGACGTAGGATATAAATCTGATGAGGCTTTGAATGTAGACGTATTTTCCGACCCAAGAAAACTTCAACTGCAATTGAGTCCAAATTGGGACCAAGGATACTACAGATTGGTTCAATTTGACCAAGGTATTTTCTACGATAGTTCGATGTTGAAAATTATATATAGATGTAAAAGAGATGCTGGGAATACTTTGCATTTACAATTGACATATGTGAATCAATCTCCCGTGGTAATGAGTGGTCTTAGTGCTAGTTTCACATCTCCTAAAGGTCCTGAAGTGCCATATGTAATTACTACTACTCAATTGTCCGATACTCAACTTGCTCCAGATGCTCGTACTGAACATCGGTTTGAAGTGTTAGTACGGTCAGTCTTTGAAGATTCTAAAGCTCCATTGTTGAACCTTAGTTTCATGTCCGGAACATTTAACCAAATCTGTTTAAGATTGCCTATTGTGACTATGAAGGTAGTCCAACCAACGGTGATTGGAACAGCTGAAGAATTCTTCAAGAGATGGCAACAAATCTCTCTCTTAGGACCAGAGGGAGAATCTCAAAGAATATTCTCAGTCTCTCGTCCACAAAATCCTGCATCTCTTGTCAGACTTATTGGAAGATTGGGATTGGCTAAGATCGATAATGTGGATCAAAACTTGAATAACATTGTAGGTGCTGGTATTTTACGGACTCTTAAACTGAACCATGGATGTTTGGTTAGATTGGAGATGGATGACGAGGGGTATCAATTCAGAGTTACCACCAGATGTACAGGTGTAGGAGTTGCTAAGATTATTACAGACACTATAGTGGATTTATTTGAGCATGGATTATAATTATAATGGATATTGATTGTCTTGAGTAGTAAGTAGTCAAATTAAGGTTTAGATAATGGAGAAAATATGTATAATCTTAAGATCCGGAGAAGATTTATGCATAATCTAGAGATAACCCCTTTAAAGTTTAAAATTTCGTAGAAGCTCAAAGAAAAAATTAAGCGCTCATCAACTAAACGAAAGTTTGGCTAAGTTTTCCCGAGGATTTAAGGTGGAAAGTTGATGTTCATAGCGAGAAGAAACGTGGTATCAAGCTTTGGGAAACAGTTTGTAAGATATAAAAGAATGTCAGCCGAGAACACTAGTCTTGAATTTACTGCCGAAAGAGCAGCAGAATTGACTGAGAATGCAAAGATCATTGCTGATCAAGTAAAGGCGCTGGTGGAGAGTAATGGGGCCAACGGCAGAGATGTGAGATTGGTTTGTGTGTCGAAATTGAAACCTGCCAGTGATATCCAAGCTTTATATGAACAAGGGTACCGTCATTTTGGTGAGAATTACGTTCAAGAGCTCATTGAGAAGAGTAAAGTTTTACCTAAAGACATTCTGTGGCACTTTATTGGAGGTTTACAGACCAACAAATGTAAGGACTTAGCTAAGAATATCGATAATTTGTATGCTGTGGAAACGATTGACAACATTAAGAAGGCTCAAAAATTGAATGATCAAAGATCCCAGACCACTTTTGGCCCAATTAACGTCTACATTCAAGTCAACACCTCAGGTGAAGAGCAAAAAAGTGGTTGTCCGCCAACAGAAGTTTTGGAATTAGCCAAATTCATTGTGGAAAAATGTGATAAAATCAAATTAGAAGGATTAATGACGATCGGATCAATTCTGGCATCGACTTCTTCCGATGAAAATCAAGATTTCAAAACTTTAGTAGCTACTGCCTCAGAAGTCGAACAAGCTATTGGCTACAAATTAGAATTATCTATGGGAATGAGTAGTGATTTTAAAGAGGCTATCAGACAAGGGTCTACATCAGTTCGTGTTGGTAGTAATATTTTTGGGTCTCGTCCTCCAAATAATGGACATTAATAAAATTTTTGATTCCTTTAAGTGTTAAATAAATTTCACCCCATTCAATGCCGCATTCTCCACTAAACGATTTCTTATCGGTGAAAAATCTGCTGATAAGAAAATGGCAGGGAAAATCGTAGGAAATGGCAGGAAAATAGCAGGAAAATAGGCGGGAAATTGGCGCTCGCATAGATTTTTTCTTTGGAGATTTCCTACTTAAGCCAGGAGTTAGAAGGACAAGACTGAGATCAAGTAGTGCCACACGTCCAGTAAGTCTGTTGATAATGCCACCAAAAACCAGAAAATCAGGTGTAGTTCAAGGGAGATCCGATAAAAAATCAACTCCTGAGAGTATCTCTCAAAGAATCCACAGAGAACAGCTCTATGAAGAAGAACAGAAACTGTTGAGAAAGGCTGAGGAGACCAAGAACCTCAAAAACGCCACCAATCCCGGCTTGAGTCCTTTACAAAACAGTCAGATGGCTTTATTTAAAGGTATCTTGGAGTACTTGCAAGTGAATTTCACCTCCGAGAGTTTCGTCATCACTTTATTGTTGGGTTTCATCATCAATTTGATGTACGCCAAGTACTCTGAGGTGTTCCCGAAGGAGGTGAGCGCTATTGGGTTCTGTTGGTTGGGATGTTTGTCGTCGTTTGTGATGACACAGATCTCTAAGCAGAAACAGATCAACAAGGCCATCACGGACGGCGAGATCCAGAGGGGTTCTCCAGAATCTCTTGCCGCCGCTCCACCTTTTGAATGTGTATTGGCCACGATTATTCCAGTTTTGATTTGCTTCGTCTTTGCCAAGGATTTGATCATTATCAACCTTGCTATGCCTTTCCTTTTATTGGACTTGCCTTCGGCTCTTAAGGTGTTCATTGCTGTGACTGTCTTGTTCAATTTCGAGGATTCTGACGACGTCATCAAGTCTACTTTTATTCCAATTTTCCATTACATTTTGGATTCCAGTCTTGCTTATTATGTTGGAGACTCTTTGACTTCCGTAGAGACTTATACTTTTGCTATGGTATTCATCAACATGATGTACGGTATCAAGGATGACGGGAATGTTATTCTTGTTATTTTCAAGTATTTAGTCTACTGGTTCGGTGGATTGAGTTACATTTCATTTGTAGTTTTCCCATACTTGAACATGATCAAATCTGCTGGTGTTAAGAAGGTGATTAGTTGGGTTTATTTAGTTGGATTTGCAGTTCTGTTGTACTATGGTGTCACTAAGACTTTAACTCCAATTCTCGGCGAACCTCCAATCACTTGGTTAGTCAATTTCTTGACCTCGACTCAGTTGAGATTCCAAATCTTCCAAATCTGGATCGCTCTCTTTGTCACCTTAGTACCGTTAGTATTATATTTTGCCCCATCTTGGGAGTTACAAATCCGTAGAAAGAGCTGGCATTTCATCTTGTTGGGAATGTTATTATACCCATTGATTGTCGATCCAGAATTAGTTTCGATGGCTTTAGTAGGTTTGATTGGTATTTTCGCCGTTGTTGAGGTATTGAGAGCTTCTAAGATCGAACCTTTCAGTTCGACAATCGACTCTCTTTTCAAACCTTTCGAAGACGAAAGAGATACTAAAGGTCCAATTGTGATTTCATATTTGTTTTTACTTGCCGGTGTTGCTTTCCCAATTTTCACCTCAAATTCCGTCGCTGGTTTGATCTCTTTAGGTGTAGGAGATGCTCTGGCTTCTATTGTTGGCAAACATATCGGCCAAATCAACTGGTTCGACCGTAAAAAGACCATGGAAGGTTCAATGGCTTTCATCTTCACCTCAACTCTGGCATTTTATTTGTACAAATATCTTGGTGGAGTTGATTATAGTTGGAATACTATTTTCATGAGCACGGTCTTTACCCTGATCCTCGAGGGATTGAGTGATCTGAATGACAATTTGTTAGCCCCATCGTTCATGTTATTGATGTTGGAGGTTTTACATGAGATCAATCAAGAATAAAAGTATATAAAAGTTAGGTAATATAGATAATTTTAGGAATTGTAGTTGGTTGGGGTGTAGTGGGTGGTATATGGGGGTGAGGATGGGTTGGGGTGAGATCGGTGACGGGTCAGGGCCAGTTCTGGACCAAGTCGGTGCCTCTTAATGGAGATATCTGTCATCTTTCAACTATTCTTCAGGTCCGTATTACTATATTAGGAAATATACTTCACCTTCTTACTTAGGCAATCATAATCCAACTTTTCTGAGAATCTATAATTTCCTTATTAAGTAATCACCTGCCCTTCCTTTAATGGAAATAATCTAAATCTCAGATCATCTCACTCATCATCTCACTGATCATACACCGACTTCCATTGCTCAGGATAACAACCTATTAAGATGGACTCCACCCCAGAAGATGATGTACTGGTTATATCGACCATCCTTAAGAAATTCCAGGCAAGTTCCTCCACTGATGAACTGGATCTAACTCTGATGATAGAACAGCAAATACAAAGGCTTCGAGACCGCGTTAAGATCGATGAACAAGACCAAATAACTTCTCATTTCGATAAGACAACCCCAGATAAAGATTACTCAGATGAACTCAGCGAGCTCTCAAGACTCAGAAATGATAATATAAAACTCATACTACAATTACAACGACAAGAATTCTTCAAGACTTGTTATGAGAAATTACTAGGAGAACATCAAGATTTATTGGATTCGATCAATATTTCGGTGACAAATAGGAAACAATTTGTTGATATGAAGGTGGCGAATGACGAGCTGAGGTATAAGGAGAGGTATGAGCAGTTGAAGAGAGAGATTGAGGAATTGAAGAGGGAGAATTCTAAGTATGAGGCGGTGTTCTCGAGTAGTATGGAGAGGGTTAAGAGGGAGCTTGAGGGGTTGGAGAACTCCGAGGGTACGAAGTAGAAATCCGAGGGTACCACGCCGAGGATATCACGTGCACACCGAGGGTACGAAACAAAACTCCGAGGGCTAATCTCACCTATCAATTACTGCACTACCGGGCACTAGGCACCGAGCACTTGGCACCGGGCACCAGCACTACACACATATCACAATATTTTACAATCAGTTCTTTCACTAGAGAAATTATATAACAAACTAATATGTAGAGGTAAATGACAACAACGTATAATTTCTCATAACCGGAAACCTAAATTAAACATAGATGCAGCTTCTCCAAAGACAAGATGGGAAAGAGACAAAAAGAGCAGAAAAAATCAAGTAGAGTTGATGGAGATGATTTATTTCTTAGATTTCTTCTCCTTCTTCTCCTTCTTCTCCTTCTTTTCCTTCTTCTCTTTCTTTTCTTTCTTCTCCTTCTTCTCCTTCTTCTTTTGAGATTCTTCCTCCTCGTCATCTTCATCTCTCTTACGCTTCTTATCTTTCTTTTCCTTCTTCTTCTTGTCCTTCTTCAGTTTCTTTTCTTCGGAGTCGGACTCGTCATCGGAGTCTTCGGTCTTGGAGGATTCTGGAACGGCATCGGCATCGGCATTGTAAGAAGCCTTACCGGAAATCTCAACCTTCTTTTGTTCTCTAACAATCTTAGAAGTAGTTCTCAAGTCACGACCTTCCAAAGCACTTAATCTGGACTCAACCTTAGCTCTGACATCCAAACCAATATCACCAGAGTCGTCTCTCTCTTCAGCCAAAGCATCGTAACGTAAGGCAACGGCAGCCTTAGCAGCCAAGACTCTGGCAATCTTACCCTTGTTCTTACCAGAAGCTTGACCAACCAAAGAAGCATGGTATAACAAACCATACTTTGGAGTATCGTGCTTGGTCTTCAAAGCTCTGAACAAAGCCTTCTCGGCACCCAAAATTTGAATAGTGGAAGCTGGAGCCTTAGCCAAAGATACCAAAGAACCAGCATGAGCAATTAATCTAGCACCAACTAACTCTCCAACTAATTGTGTAAGGTTTGGAGCAATAGCCTTCATTCTAGAAGACAAGTAGTTAGATAATTGTTCTCTGTATTCGGCAAACTCGACAATTTGTTGAGCCAAAGCCTTGATATTAATCAAATCAATCTCGGTGATCTCGGTACCCATGGAAACCTCAGCAGCAGACTTAACTTGCAGCTCAGATTCTTCTGGTAAAATCTCACTTAAATCGACATCGGCAGCGTTTGATCTAACACCCATGGTCAAGATAATTCTAGCATAAGCAACGGAATCTACAATGATCTTGGCCAATTCTGGGAAGTGCCAACCGTACCATTCCTTACATCTCATGGCATAAGTGTTCAACTCCTTATCCAAATCATCCAATAATGCAATAGCTTGAACAATCATGGTGTCTACCTTGTCGGCAGAGAACTTCAATTTATGACGACCAATAGAGTGAGATAAACCTAAAGACATAGTGGACAAATCCTTGTCAGTTAAACCTGGTAATACTTCTGGCAAGTACTCTCTAATAGCTCTATAGATATCTAAAGTGACGGCATCACTGACGACGGAGAAGTTCAATCCCAACTTGTTAATAGCATTAGCCAATTTGGTGTCAGAAACGATCAAAGTGGTCTTCTTGTCAGCCTTATGTTCCTTCAACAAGTTAGACAATTGGTCAGAGACCTTACCTTCAATGACAGCGTTAGCCTCTTCCAAAGCATTAGCAGCACTGTTAAACTTGGAGAAAGCTGCAATCTTGAACTGGTTGGCAACCTTCTCAGCCGAGTTCAAATCGGTGATCAAAGAGCTCGATTTGTAGATCTTCTTGTCGGAAGCCTTCAATAAAGCATAACCTGCTGCTGTTTCTGTTAAAACAAAAGACATCTTACTTGGTATAGGTATCGAGATTCAGCCTTTTCAACTACCCTTCTATTTAAAATCTCTTTCCTTCTTAAAAATTTTTTTAAGTTTCTTTTTATTAGGCTGAAAAAATTTTTCACATTCAAGGAGCAGATGAGTTACCCGGCTTTGGGGATGGGGGAGGGCAGAAGGGGCAGAAGAGGAAGAAGCTGAAGGGCACAAACAACAGCGCAAACTAACAGCTAAGGGGCAGAAATATTAAAGGGGTGAGGGTAAGAGGGCAGGGGTGAGGGGGGACTGTGATGGAGAGATGAGAATGTGAAGGGACATAGCTGCGGGGGGAAGGACCCAGAATCTGATCCAAGAATGTCAGACAAGTGGTCTCTGGTCTCTGGTCTCTGGCCACTAATTTCTGGCCATTTCTCAGTTCATCACCAAATCATAAATACTACAATCATCTAACCTTAAATGTGATCTAGTAATCCTTTTAAAGGAATTCAGGGGCTGTGAATTTTCTTTAGGTAGAGATTCAGATTCAATTGGGGGTGGGATTGTAGTGGAATTATCATTGATCTCTCCCCCCTGATCTAATTCCTTACTGACCTCATCAATACACCCCGATTCCTCCATCAGATCACCTAAAGATACCCTCTCATGGTCGTGTATATTCCCCTGATATTCTTTCTCTCCCAAGCGGTTAAAATCCAATTGGAAGTCACTTAATGTACTGTCCAACCCAACAATGGAATCAAATTGTAACATTATTTGTTCTAATTTAGTTAACCTCTGTTCAATTGATATCAAGTCAGCTTGTCTTTGCTTCGACATCAAAGAATTTATCTGATTTTTAACTATGGAACAAATGCTGTGGTGAAGATCCAGCTCTGAAAAAGAGAGAGATGAGGAGGAATTATTGTTACTTGACAGTTCATCCCTATGGTATGCTATAGGGGATCCTTTCTGTCTAATCTGCTCATCCCCATGGAATTCCCGTTCTTTGGTCATCTGACCCCCTGATGTTCCCTCTTTAAGACTCCTCTCAATCCTCTTCATAATCTCAGCCTGCTCAACTAATCCACATCTCACCTCTTCAACACATTTCCTCATTGATATAGACTCCAATTCCAACCTGGCACCCCATTTCAACAAATACTCAGCGTTCTTTCCATTATTTCCCCCCTCATATCCTCCCCTTTCTCTTTCTCTTTCTCTATCACCCCCTTTACTACCAGACATACACAGTGTAGTATTCAGAGAGACAATTTCAGGCTGAGTCCAAAACATGGGGAAATTCTCAGCTGGAGAACTACCTCCTGAACCACTTTTGGAACCTCCTCCTAATCCTTCGTTATATAAAACCATTTTCAATTACCCAACCTCTCCAATTTATCGCCTCCTCATCTCCTCATCACCCCTCTCATCTCTTTCACCTTTAACTGTTTTGGGAAATTTAACCCATACACGACCTTTTATATAAACAAAGATCCAAATGAGAGGGCGCTAAGTGAAGCGATTGAGGAGAGTGAAGAGCCAGCTAAGACTAGACATGGCGAGTCTTAAAAGTTTCAACGAGAGTAAGTACTGATTTGATTCTGTGAAGTTATCCCATACTAACATTGATAGAACTCGTGAAAGTTATCACCACTGATGGACGTCTTTTTATAGTGAGTATTAGTCGAGCCAGTAGCTACTGAAGGCCAGTAGCTACTGAAAGCTAGTGACCAGTTGACCCAGCAGCCACTGAAGCACCAATACTAACCTTTAGGGAACCTTACGAGGATACGACAACAATACCAATGTGATATTATCATCAGCCAAAGAACGTGTATTCGATGAAGAAGAAGAAACAGAAGAAATCGACTTAGGATTGTACGTGATAAGAGGAGATAACGTGGTTTGTGTTGGAGTGGTGGATGAAGAAGAGGAACGTTCAATTAATTGGCTAGAACGACATGGTGTTCAATTGAAGGATACCAAGAATCCGATCTGAAAAAAAACGAATTGCATTTATTTTATACATAGATTTAAGATGACTTAACGGTAGGAATCCCATGTAGTTTCATTTTGACGGCGAGTTCCAAAAGATAATCGATGGCTTCGTTGTAGATTTTGGCTTTCCATACATTCTCACCCCAAACGTGGATTCCATGACGTCTTACAAGGACAGCAGGAGCAGACGGATATTTCTTTAATGTTTCTTGGAGAGTTTCGGTCAACTCTTCCTCACGTTCGGTATTTTCCACTATCGGAATGACCAATTTGTCTGTATTTTTCAAGTACCCTGGCAGGGTGATACGAGGGATCAGCTTGATCTGTTCGATGTCCGAAATCTCAAACACGTCATCGTATAATAATGTGACCATCACAGCAGCCTGTGAATGTGTATGAATGACGGCACCGGCGTCTCTCAAATCATAAGCACTTAAAAATAATGGTGTGCACAGTGAAGGTTTCAACAGAGGTGGGACACGGAGGTATTCTCTTGATTTCAATGACATCACAAACATGTTCTCAGGTTGCATTCTTTCTTTCTGTACTCCACTAGGAGCAAAATAAGCCAAATCCCCATCTCTTACCGAGACTCCTCCACCTGTCCCAGTACACCATCCATTATCGTAGAAGGTACGACAAAGTTCGCAGATGATATTGGCGGGATGAGCTGGGTCTTGAGATTTGATGAGATCTTCGCACATGACAATGAATTAGGGAGGGATATGAAGGGGGCTGTGAAGTAGTGAGGACTGTGAAAGTGTAGGTAGGAAATTGACCGGGTTATCAATTGGCGGTTGTCAATACAATTTGTTCTGAGAGAACGTGCTAAGGAAAACCACAGGGAAACCACAGGAAAATCACAGGGAAAACTACAAGAGAAATGTATGGAGAACTGTGTGAAAAGTTAGAAAATGTGTAGAAAGGGGAGTAAAGTGAGAATTAGATGAGCATTTTACGATATTTGTAGGGAAAGCGGAGCACAATATTAAATATGAAGGAAAAATTGTAGGGAAAATATTAGGGTGATTTAACGAGGAAATTGGGGGTAAATTAGGGGTGATAGGCAGGGTCTCCTCAATGAAAGGTAATAGAATGTATACTAGTTCTATATAGTATTCACTACAGCCTGACATGGTCTTCTAATTTTACAACTACCGACCCTACCAACCCACCAACTACAATATTTAATATAAATAATGCAAATAATGCAATGCTATGTAAATTACTATCCTTAAGTCTAGTACCAGATCATCTGATATACAACTCTACCAGCCCCTAATTCATCATTCCAACATCTCTGAAATAATATTCCTCGTAATTGGTCTAGAACGAAGAAGAGCAGAATCTTTTACCGGTCCCTTAGTCTTCCCCGGACTACCACCATCAAGGAAGACATTATAAACTTGGTCACTTCCAGGTCCAAGATTAACCATCCAACCTCTATTTTCAATGATCGACATAAAGGCTTGAAGAGTCTTCAAATTATTCATAGTCCGTTTACTACCGAGAATTATAAGTTTAGACCGTGCCCTTGTGATGGCTACATTGATTCTCCGCCATTCTTTCAAAAGATCTCCCACACTATTATGATCATTCGATCTAACCATCGAGATCACAACACAGTCTTTATCTCTACCTTGGAACTGATCAGCAGTGAGGATTTCGACCTTATTACAAAGAGCGAGTTTACGATGGAGAAGTCTCAATTGAGCTCTGTACAAAGACATCACTCCAATTGAGTCCTCTTCCACTCCACAATGAATAAGCAGTTGAACTACTTGACGCACAAGCTCGGCCTCTGTATCGTTTTGGATCTTCTCTCCCACCAGACGTTCATAAGCTGGCATATTATCATGATTGAGAAAGATTACACGATTATTAGGCTCGAAAACATGTTTGAGCCATTGAATCAGGTCCGGTGCCTCACTCTTCACCAAATCTACCAACTTCTCAGGATGCGGAATTGAAAGAGTCTGTTTAGCTACTTCTTCAGTACCACATTTCAACTTCCCCTCATAAATTAATGTGTTCGATAAAAGCATAATATCAGCACACATCCGGTACTGATAACTCAAATCAACCACAGATTCTGGATACTTCTCACTTAAAGTCATGAATAACGATTTATCAAGGCCTCCCTGTCTAGCTTCAGGACTCACAACAAGCGGAGGAAGCTGATAATGATCACCCACCAAAATAAATTTCTCACAAAATCTCAACGGTCCAAGACAAATCGGCATCAGTACTTGTGACAGCTCGTCAATAATACAATAATCAAAGTTTTTCCGATGATTGAATACCACATCATTGATTCCCAAGCATGTCGTAGCCACAATTTGTGAATCAATGTACACTTTTTGGAAATCTTCTAATGATTTAATAGTGATCGAGCCATCTACTCCCGAATTTGGTACGTATTTCTTAACCTCTGGGTGAACTCTGGACAGATATCCTGTTCTAAGGATAGCAAAATCATCTTTCAATAACTTAATAAGAATATTATCGACAGCAGAATGAGTATATGATGCCAATAACACACTCTTCCCATTGGAGACCAAGAATCGAATGATCTGAGCAATGGCTGTAGTCTTTCCCGTTCCTGGCATCCCCAAAATCAAACTATAATCTCTTGTCCGTAACACTTTATCGAAAGCATTGATCTGGTCACTGTTAAAATGTGAATCCTGCGGTAAGGTGTATGGAAGAGGAGTCCTGGTGTATCGTGGAGGGAGTAAATCGACAATCATTTTACGTCTCAATGAATCTCCTGTATGAGGCAAGAATAGATTCAATAAATTGTAACGAGCCAATGCCAATCCATGGAACATCTCATCTTTATCAATTCTGTATGACCGGGTCTTACTTTGGGTCTGAATTAACTTCTCAGTATCATTTGAAGCGTGTAAGACACTCTCGAATGTCTGATTATTGGTCTCGTTAAAGTCGGGAAGTTTCACGAACGAGTTGATTATTCTTCTATCCGTGGTTATCGTGATAAATGATGGTCTAATGGCTACGACCCACCCAGAACTCAATGCAAAATGTCCATCCTCATCACTGATTATAATACGGTCGTTCCTTGAAAGTTGTGAGTTCTGTAATGAGTCGGCATCGTCAGTAGTAGCCACACTTCTTTCTAATGTATATCTGAACTTGGAGCCTTCTTCTAACGAGTCTACAATCTTCAAGTTTCCAATAGCTTTCCCTCCCATTTTCTCTCTTTCAAGTGAAGTCTTTGTCCATAATTCCTTCTTTAATGCATTTGTAACTGACTCTTCCTTAGTGATCAAAGTGTCCCAATAATTGAAGAAATCTTTGTACTTTTGATTACCGTCTATCTCCTTGACTATCGACTCATACAATCCGCTTTTCAATTTACTATCTTCGGCAGTACCATCTTCTACCAAATTGTTCAATGCCATACAAGGTATCAAAGCGAAACATTGATCACATTTACTCTGCTGGAGTAATGGAGGTAATGCTCTGTTATCATCACGTAAGAACAGCGACATGCGGTTCCTAACATTCACTAAGAGTTTCAAATCTGTCTCGTTGATAGGATGTTTCTTCATCTCCCGCAACTTCGAATACAAGAGGAAGAAGAATTTGCTGTCCACATCATATCTCTCCTTCACAAGTAATGTATATAATGAAGTTTGAGCTCTGTGTTGTAAATGCTCACGACCTCCAGTTTTGATCTCAAGAGGTGTAACGAAGCGACCATTAAAGTCGGAGTCGCGGACTGCTGCCTCAACAGTAACATCAATTAACCCTCGGATACCATACATGGGAGACCAAATGTATTCCTCTACGTCTAAAGTCTTGGAAACTGCCACCATACTATTGGAACTGGAACCTTGAGAAGGAATGCTAGTCTTAGGAGTATTTGACACGAAATTGAAAAACCATGTCTGTACATATGGGATATGTTTGACAACTTCTTCTTTGACCGATTGTTTAGTCTCATTCATACTGAATATATCAAGTAAATGATGGTCCAATTGGGACTCTACAAGCTCTCCAATGAACTCAGTAGTGCAATTTCCCTCTGCCAAACATGATTGGAATACGGTATGGACAATATTACCTACAATCAACGGGACAGAACATTCTCCTGGGAAGGCAAGACGGGCATTAAGTACCGCTTTTCTCTCACACAAAAGAGACTCTCCTACAGCCGTAGCGGAGATCATAAAATCGGGGTTCCAGACCAACAAATTGTTAACCAGGTCGACAATGCGTGGATTAGTTCCTATAATATGGATGACATCGTTTGTAGAAAATTCCAAGGTCTCCCACAAGTCACGGACAATGATTTTCTGGGTAGCCGAATCTTCTGTTAGTACTGTAAGGATCTTTTGAGGAAGAGAACGACCATTCTTGGTATATTTACACTTGAGGATCTCCAAAATCTGGAATCGATGGAAATTGGGTTTCTTGATTGCCGATTTGGCTTTATTGGATGTATCTTCTGGTCTGGATTCGGCGAAATTTGCATGCCCAGTCAGTGCTTTCTTGAAAATGGCCGCATTGTTGAGATCGGACTTGACAAGATCTTGAGTATTTTGAGCTAAAGGTTTCTTCTGAGTCATCTGTATGAGAAGATTATCGAGACCGTCATCTGAGAATGAGTCGTCTTCTTCCTCGTCTTCGACTGGCAGAGTCAGTTTTCTCAATGGCTGATCTTGTCTTTGAGTAGTACTCGAACTCTTCGCTACGATATTATCCAACTCATCCATATCCAAATCATCATCGAAATCCTCCGAAAGCTCGTCTAAAATATCTTGATTCTTGAGCTCAATCTGAGCTACAGTCTTAGATTTGGTAAAAAGCAGCGAGATATTCTCCAATTCACTGCTCATTTCATCATCAAAGTCATCCAAATCCATATTCTCTTTCAGAGATTCGGTCTTGAAACTATTCCCCACAAGATCTAGAAGCTTATTGATGTCACGATGAGATTGAGAAGTACTGCCCTGACTTCGTACCGAAGTGGTCTTTGTTTTCAAGCTATTTACACGCGTCGGTTGAAGAATACCAGTTGATTTGGCCCTATGAAGTGTCGGTGAAGTGTCAGAGGCCTGCTTTGGATCAATTCTAGAAGAGTCTGGAGTCTGTGATTGAAGATTGTCCAATGTGGTGTTATATTTCTTCAAGAAAAGAGCCAATGGATCGGTATCTGTCTTAGTATCGACTAATGGGGATGATGGCAGTTGCTGGGGGATCTTTTTCTGTTTTTGTCCATTGGTATTAGGGGTCATCTCCCAAAAAACGCGATCATCTAACAGATTTGGGGGGTCAGATGAGTTAAGGTGGCGTTTTCTAGGTGTACGACGATGCAATTTTGGTGTAGAAGTCTGTTTGGTGGTCTTAGGAGGCACAGAGTCAAGCGCCGTGCTCAGCAACGTGCTCAGCGCCGCCACCAGACCCGACCCCAGCACCCCGGTAACCTCCCCTTTATCCCCCCTACCCCTTTTGCGAGAACCCACAAAACTAGGTGTAATAGTTGGACCCAACGAATAAATCCGTTTAGTCCGACTAATACGTGGCTTGGTGTCCTCCTTCATTCTGTCTTCGCCCTGAAGAATAGTACGAATGGTTGTAGCCTTGTGGTGTAGTGAAGCGTTAAGTGATGTCTTTATAGTTAAGCGCCGTTAGATCAAGACGCGCCGAAGGCGATTTCTGGATTTCCTTGATAGGAAATACTGGATTGGGAAGGTGGAGATGTTGTTTTCCTTATCAGGTGTTTCCGGAAATGGAAGTTAAAATTTTTCACTTATTTGTAAGCAGATCGAGGAATGAGCGGGATGCGCTGAGGCCTGCGCTAGAAATTTGTTAGCAAATTTTGCTAACAAATTTTGCTAGGAAACTTTGTATGGGAATTTTTTGTAGGAATTTTTTGTAGGAATTTTTTTTTGTATGGGAATTTTTTGCTAGGAAAATTTTGAGTTGATGAGAAGAGTTGAAGAGTTGAAGTGTTGGAGAGACTGAAGAGTTGTAAGTCAAACAGTTAGGTGGAGTAGTCAAGTGAATCTGATAATCATAGCATCTGAAACTGATCTGATCACTAGTTAAATCCCCATGACTGTAGACGGAAAATCAGATATGCATTGGAGCTCTGACTCCAGGGCTAAAAGAGCCAAATTCAATGGCGCCGATGACGCCTTTGATGAGTTGATGCAACCGATATATAAAGGGAAATCTCTTACAGATTCGATCGATACCGCAGAAGACAAATGGAATTTATTACCGGCTTTCCTCAAAGTCAAAGGTTTGGTCAAACAGCACTTGGATTCTTTCAACTATTTCGTCGATGTCGATTTAAAGAAGATCATCAAGGCTAATGAAAAGGTATTGAGTGACGTTGATCCGGAGTTTTACTTGAAATATTTGGATATTAGAGTCGGATACAAGTCCACGTCCAAAACACTGCATAAAGAAGTCATCTTACCTCCTCATGAGTGTAGATTAAGAGACTTGACTTACTCTGCTCCAATCTATGTCGATGTAGAGTATACGAGGGGAAGAAAGATCATTATGCATAAGGATTTGGAGATCGGAAGAATGCCTATTATGTTGAGATCGAACAAATGTATTCTTGCGGGACAATCTGAAGAAGAAATGGCTCGTTTGGAGGAATGTCCATTGGATCCAGGTGGATATTTCATCGTTAATGGTACTGAAAAGGTGATTTTGGTCCAAGAACAATTGAGTAAGAACAGAATTATCGTTGAAGCCGATGAAAAGAAACAGATCGTTCAAGCTTCGGTCACCTCCTCGACTCATGAACGTAAATCCAAAACTTATGTGGTCACCAAGCATGATAAAATTTATTTGAAACATAACTCGATCACCGAAGATATCCCGATCGTGGTAGTATTAAAAGCGGCTGGAATCATCTCTGATTTGGAGATTATGCAACTTGTATGTGGAGACGACTCGGTATATCAAGATATTTTCGTAGTCAACTTTGAAGAACTGGCCTCTCTTGGCATCTACACCCAACAACAACTGTTGGAATACATTGGACTCCGTGTCAAAACGATGCGTAGAATGAATGCTCCAAGATTGTCGGTTTTGCAAGAAGGTATCGAGCTGATCGCTACAACGGTCATTGCACACATCACCGTTGATGGGTTGGATTTCAGGGAAAAGCTGCTTTATATAGCCATGATGACCAGAAGAGTTATTATGCTGATGAATAATCCAAAGATGGTCGATGACAGAGATTATGTTGGTAATAAGAGATTGGAGTTGGCCGGACAGTTGATGTCTTTGTTGTTTGAAGATTTGTTCAAGAAGTTCAACTCCGATTTTAAGGCCAATATCGATAAGATTTTGAAGAAACCTAACAGAGCTAGTGAGTTTGATGCTTTATTAAGTATTAATATCCATTCTAATAATATTACTACGGGTATCAACCGTGCTATCTCGACTGGAAATTGGTCTTTGAAGAGATTCAAGATGGAAAGAGCCGGTGTCACTCATGTTTTATCGAGATTATCTTACATTTCAGCTTTGGGAATGATGACTCGTATTTCTTCTCAATTTGAGAAATCTCGTAAAGTCAGTGGTCCAAGAGCTTTACAACCTTCTCAATTCGGTATGTTATGTACTTCCGATACTCCTGAAGGTGAAGCATGCGGTTTGGTTAAGAATTTACTGTTAATGACCCATATCACTACCGATGATGAGGAAGATCCGATCCGTGAACTTTGTTATATTTTAGGAGCCGAAGATATTAGTATTGTAGACAGTGGATTATTGCATAAACCAGGTACTTTTGGGGTTTATGTCAACGGTACAATTATCGGAGTAACTCGTTTCCCTTCGAAATTCGTCACTAGTTTCAGAAACCTTAGAAGAAGTGGTAAAGTGTCGGCCTTTATTTCGATTTACCAAAATGTCCATCAAGCTCTGGTTCATATTGCCACTGATGGAGGTAGAATTTGTAGACCGGCTATTATTGTAAATGATGGAGTCTCTAGAGTCACCGCAGCCAGTCTCTTGAAATTGAAAACAGGAGAATGGCAATTCGATGACTTCTTACGTAACGGATTAGTCGAGTATTTAGACGTAAATGAGGAAAATGATTCGTATATTGCTCTTTATGAGAATGAGATCACTAAAGATACGACTCATTTGGAAATCGAGCCATTCACGGTACTTGGTGCTGTAGCAGGTTTGATTCCATATCCTCACCATAACCAATCGCCTAGAAACACTTATCAATGTGCCATGGGTAAGCAACTGATCGGTGCAATTGGTTATAACCAGTTCCGTAGAATTGATACTTTGCTCTACCTTATGGTTTATCCACAACAACCTATGGTTAAGACCAAAACTATCGAGTTAATCGACTATGACAAGTTACCGGCTGGACAGAATGCCACAGTTCTGGTCATGTCTTACTCTGGTTACGATATCGAAGATGCTTTGGTCTTGAACAAAGCCTCTATCGATAGAGGTTTCGGCCGTTGCCAAGTCTTAAGGAAAAATACCACTGTGTTAAAGAGGTATCCTAACCATTCCAAGGACATTGTGGCAGGAATGAGAGTCGATGAGAATAATGAGCCTATTTATCAACATCTGTCTCTTGGGCCTGATGGGTTAGGAGAAGTCGGTATGAAGGTTGATAATGGTCAAGTTTATATCAACAAATGTGTGCCTACTAACCTGACTGAGAGTGTTCTTGGTGGAGGGGGTGCGCAGGGTTCGGTTTCATCCGCTTCTGGTCCTGTAGAGCAACACAGAGAAACACCAGCCGTTTATAGAGCTCCAGAACCAAGTTACATCGACCAAGTGATGATGAGTGTCGGAGATAACGACCAACTGTTGATCAAAGTGTTGTTAAGACAAACCAGAAGACCTGAATTGGGTGATAAATTCTCCAGTAGACATGGACAGAAAGGTGTCTGTGGTATCATTGTTCAGCAAGAGGATTTACCGTTTGATGATAATGGAATTTCTCCTGATATCATTATGAATCCTCATGGTTTCCCATCTCGTATGACTGTAGGTAAGATGATCGAGTTAATTAGTGGTAAGGCTGGAGTCTTAGATGGATCCTTACAATATGGAACTTGTTTTGGGGGTTCCGATTTAGAGGAAATGTCTCAAATTCTTGTAGATAAAGGCTTTAGTTACAGTGGTAAGGATATGTTATATTCTGGTATCACTGGTGAGCTGTTACAACTGTATATTTTCTTCGGACCAATTTATTACCAAAAGTTGAAGCATATGGTTTTGGATAAAATGCATGCCAGAGCTCGTGGTCCAAGAGCTGTCTTGACCAGACAACCTACTGAAGGTCGTTCGAGAGATGGTGGTTTGAGATTGGGAGAAATGGAGAGAGATTGTGTCATTGCTTATGGAGCCTCTCAATTGTTGTTGGAGAGATTAATGTTGAGTTCTGATCTGTTCGACGTTGATGTTTGTAACGAATGTGGTTTGATGGGTTATAATGGTTGGTGTAATACTTGTAAATCTAGTGAACATATCATTGCCATGAAGATCCCATATGCTGCCAAGTTGTTATTCCAGGAATTAATTGCAATGAATATTGCACCAAGATTAAAATTGGCCGATGTCTTTTAATCATAATTACTTGTAATAGAGAATAAATAAGTATATTAAGTCGTTATGTCGTTAGTAGCTTCAGTAAAGCTGTCTGTTAATACTCTGAGAGTCTCATTTTTTGGGACATTCTATCAGAAAGTCCTGGTTCAGGAGATCCTCCTCGTGATTTGATTGAATCTGGATCAATATCAACTTGATGACTATCAATTTCGTAACCCCCAAATAATCTAGCTAAATTATGTCTCTTAAATATTGGGATAGCCAGATTTACTGCTGCTGTAACTGCGGATGTCTCATCTTCTAAAGAATCCCTGTATACCGTCTCCACCTCTACGAGATAATCTCGTAAAGTGTCTAAAAATCTCTTAGTTTGACGATGCTTGGAAGAAGCACAGATCGAAATCGAATTATCTTTGATAATATACCCAATTCCAAATCCATTAGGAGATACTGGACCGAATCCAAATAATTTCAAAGATGGGTTACCGCAATTTGAGGTAGAAATTATAGTATTATTGAGCTTATCCCAACCTTTATCGGCAAATATCTGAGGAAGCTCTATTAATTCATGTTTATGAGAGGCTCCTTCCAGAAGAGTCGAGGTGGTGGAGTCTGAGTCGGAAATTTGCATCTCAGTGGAGCTTGGACCACTGAAATATCTCTGCCAAATACAAAATAAGGCATATAAATGTCTATCTTGTCCTAACAGCAGAGAACATTCTTTGGTTCTTTTAGAATGAGCACCACAAGCCTTTCTTAAGTACTCGATTTTCTCTGCATTTGAGATATCTTCTTTGAAGAAATTGGTTACAAAGGCATTACTTTCCATAGAAACTGTCCTGATCGCTTCGGTACGGCCATGGAGGAACTGTTTAGTCATCAGAGGCTCATAAGTACACTCTACTTTACCATATAAGGCGTAATAAGCGGCCTGGAAACTCATCTGGACAAAGGCATCTGGAGAGAATCCCATTTTTTTGATCCTCTCCATTCCAAATAAGTCGAAATCTAAAGCCGCAAACTCATTTTGGTGGATAAGATCTGATAAACGGGTCTCCAGGAACCGCAAATTCAACGATAAGGTCTTAGTAAGACGCCAATTCAATTTTCTAGGCGTAGTAATTACATCTCCAAATGATTTAGGATCACGAGAACTAGGATCTGGAGAATTAGACTTCCATAAAGAGGGAGAATTAAGGTTAATGGTCTTTGCGAATCTCAAAATGGAATCGGTATAAATATCGGAAGCAAATCTTAACACCGTATGACCATCTACACCAGTATGTTCGAAATTTATACCCAGCTTCAGATTCTTGGTGATTATAATTTGCAATTTGTCGTACCATCTGTTGGTACATGTACCTACTTGGATTCCATCCTTCAAAGTACTGGTTCCACAGAGATAATTTTTCAGTAAACTTTTCAAGTCATCGATCACCACATCATCTAAACAGATGACAAAGAGCAGGGTATCGATGATATTCAAAATATCTCTATTGGTGTCGTCATTGAATAATTCTTGACGTAAACCTGCCCAAATACGTCTATTCTCGGTGGTTAATAACCCAAATGAAGATTTGGCCATGTCTACACTACTCTTCAGCTCTGAATCGGCTAAGATACTCTTGAAATTCAGCTTGATATCGGTCTCGGTCAATATTATTTCATTGGAGGAGTCTAAAACGTCAAACCAATAGAACTGAGATTTGGAAATCACAATTATATGGCGAGAGGAGCTGTCTGTTTGTAACTGGCATCCAGAAACCGATGGAATACGTGCACTACCAAACAATTTAGGGTATTGATCCATGTCTAATGGGGTTCCATTCTTCAATTTGTCAGTGGGTAACTCATCTTTACGTAACAGACGAATAAATTTCAACGATGAAAGTGTTAATGAAGCCAGTCTGGTCACCTGAGTGCTCTGTAACGGAGTTGGGTCGTCTTCCAATAAAATGAATGGGTTCAAGTTCAATACCACTGGAGAATCATAGTTCAAATATGAGTCGTACCAAAACTGTTCGATATACGAGTCCCTGGACTCCGAATATGATCTTAACAGATCATCTAAAACAGGTCCGGTTGTTTTCATGAATTGCTCGACCAGAATACATGTCTTCTTATGTTCTTCCTCGGTCTGTAAAGGCTTTAAAACCTGCAAATATTTGCTGCAAGTGTCCACCAAATTAGGGATGGGCAATTTAGGCAAATCGCCCTGGTATTGGAATGTTGACATGATTTTTAATAGGCCATTGAAAAGTTCAGGACAAGAAACGCAGTTCGAGCGGCCAGATCTCAAAGCTTAAATATGTTTCCGTGTTCTGACCGTGTTAAAATGTGTGATCATCTCATCCTTTAAGCCTTCCTAATTAGGGGTGATGGAGTTTATTATGGAGGATGCAGATGCAAAGCAAGAAATGAGTGACGCGCGCGATGGTCATCAAACAAAAGCTCCGTTTGGCCAGGGAAAAAGGAACAAACGGAGGATCGTACGATGAGGGACGGGGGAGGGGCTGATAAAGAGGGACGGTTAGGCATGATAGGTAGAGAGTGACCGGGAGATAAGAAAGATTGGATTTGGGATTGAAATCGAATGATTTGAGCATGATATAGTTTGCCGATCAGGGATATTCGGGGAATTAATTTTGGTAGTGTATTAGGAGAAATTACCTAAAATGGATAAGTGATGAGCTGGAGGAAGGGAGAAATTATCTACCTATCTAACTAAGGAACAATTATACTATGGACATATTGAAGTATGGAGATTTCGAAGCCTGGGAATATTGAACTATTAAATACGACATATGGCTAGTGAGTAGTGTGATAAGAGTAAGAGATTATTGAAGTCATGTAACTAATTGTCTGAATGTAGACTCACTACATATTTCCTATCTATTTCAGATCTATATATTATATATTTCCTTATCTTACAGAGGTACTCAGATTTCTGATCCTCATAAATTCTCTTTAATATTTGTTAATTTGAGATCACTTGATAGTCACTCAGTACCAATTTCTCTCAATTTTTATCACTCCCTAATTGTCTTCAATCCAAAGAGAATAGTAGGACTATGACGTAAATTATGTGATGATTCAAGAGTCTGCAATTCTTCATAATCATAACTCATACTGATTTCATGGTATGGTTGAAATATTTCTGCGAAATCAAGAAATGATTCTTCATGTTCATCCACACCACCGATCACATCATTGTCGCCCCATCTTTCCCAGAAAGAAATCCATGTTTTATTCACAATATAAAACAACTTTTCTAACATAATAAAAGGGGATAGCAATAAAAAATCACGGAAGAGTGCGTGGGCTTGAAAATTTTAGTTACTGTGCGTGATCAAAGGGTAAAAGGGGTGCCGTAATTGGGAGGTGGTGATATGAGTGGGAGAGTGAGTGGGAGTCTTGATATCGAGTCTTGATATCGAGTCTGGATTCTTTCGTGATTATTTACCAGTTTGATACCACTATTTAATTATAGGGATTAGAACGAAGAGATATGAGGGAACAGAGGATACAAGATTTTATTTATAAGTGGGAAGGAAGGGACCAGTAAGAATAATGACGATAGAACATTTGACGAATTGACTCTAAAAATTGTGATCTATAACTAATTTGTGATCTCTAGTTGAGACTGCCTGGAAATTCTTGTACAAATATGTTCCTCACATGTTGATTTTTTCTCGTTCCCTGCATTATCTGAGCGATCACAAATGACTAGTCAGGGAAACAATAAGGGTGAAGGGATAAAGGGGAGGTGAAGAAGTAAAGGGAAGGAATAAAGGAGTAAAGGAAGGAGAAAGGAAGTGAAAGGAGACGAATGAAGAAAGGTAAAGGGAAGTGTATTATATGTTATAGACATTCCATCAGGAGTATCACTCTGTGCACCCTCCGTTACCCCTCCGTTACCCCTACGTTACCTAACCCCCCAAACTTCTTTACCCCACCCGATATTCCCGTCCACACTTTGCGTGTAGTCCCAGCGTCCCTCACCAGCAAATCACTTTTTTCCGATATGTAAGGCAAAATCACGTAATCGACTCAGCGCTTATTAAAGAAAAAAAATTTTAATCGGACTTTCGATCAGATAAAGGGGCAAAAAACCAGACCAAGTTAGGGAGTTCTATACACAGCAGAATAATGGGCGTTATCCAGATTGAAAACCAGGATCAGTTCACCAAGTTGACATCGGAGGATGTGGACCCTCAACAGTTGATTGCATTGTATTTCAACACTCCATGGGCCACTCCTTGTATCCAAATGAATGCGGTCTTTGAGACATTGGCCGAGGCCAATCCTTCGACACTTTTCATCTCGATTGATGCTGATAAACATCCTGAGATTTCCGAGTTGCTCGATGTGACAGCGGTTCCTTACTTTGTATTGATTAAGAATGGTACTATTTTGAAGGAGTTATCAGGGGCCGATCCAAAGGAGTTTGTCAGCGCTTTGAATGATTTTTCAAGACCCCCATTGGACCTGGGAGTACCAAACTCGGCTCTGCCAGCTACTTCTCTGGGATCTCTGGCTACTACTGCTCTGCCTCCAACACAAAAACTGCCACTGGAAACTACTTCCTCTGATGAATCCCCAGAACAATTGAATGAAAGATTGAAGAAATTGACTAATGCCGCTCCAGTTATGTTATTCATGAAGGGAACTCCAGCTTCTCCTCAATGTGGTTTCTCCAGACAATTAGTAGCAATTTTGAGAGAACATCAAGTAAGATTTGGTTTCTTTGACATCTTGAAAGATGATGCCGTCAGACAAGGACTTAAAACTTTCAGTGACTGGCCTACTTTCCCACAATTATACGTCAATGGAGAATTCCAAGGTGGTTTGGATATCATCAAGGAATCCATCGAAGATGATCCAGACTTCTTCACTAACGCTTTGGCATCCTCCTAAGTTCATAGACATCGTGTAACAAATTATATTATAATGATAATGCTATATACATAAATAAAATAAATACAAGACTCACCAATTGTCTTCATTTTCGAAACTGTCATCAGCTTGTAAATCTGCTAAGATATCATCTCCTACAACTACAGACTTCGGTGGTGGTTCGTCATCTTCTATAGGATCGTCATCGAATTCGTCGAATTCTTCTTCGATTTGATCGAGTCCCAGAGTAACTACCCCCAAATATTGCTCTTCCATGGTCTTGAATTCTTTAAAACGCTTCGAGAATGAATCGTAGTCATCTACAGAGTCGAAATGTTCTCCAACTTGCTGGAAATTCTGGGTAAATCGCCCTCCTAAACGTGGGAATTTAGGGATCATGCTGGATGGAATATATGAAAGATGCTTTTCCCGCATGATTTGAGCACGCACTTCATTCTCTCGTTTCACAGAATTCACTATAGTAGGCTCTAATGCCCCGTCTACCATTATACAGTCATCTACAGAGATCCAAGAAGCAACTGGCCCTTCAGAAACCGACAACGAGTTGAATTTCCAGTACTGAAAGTCCAAAATATCCGACCTGGTTCGTTGAAGTTGACGTAGACATTTGTAATATCCCGTAAAATTCAACTTTTGATTCTTATATTTACTGAAATTCGACGACTCGTACTGTCCCAGCTTTACTTTCTGATCTATACTTCTCATATTATATCTGGTGGCCCTCACAGAGACTTGGCTGCCCAGTTCTTGAAGCTCCGAATTAATCAAGACATCGCTTATACTTAACCCATCTACAAACCGATCCAACTCATCGCAGATTGGTATCCGGGCCGAGTTCAAAACGGAGTAATTCTCCAAGATATTTAAATTAAGTAAGGTCAGTTTATTGGAGAAATTGTTGAGCACATTGGAGATCGTAAGCTCATCAACACGGTCGTCATCTTCTTGGTCATTGGTATATTGCAATTTCTTGTAGTTGATTAACTCACTTTCCTCGTGAGCTGTGCCGTATATGACTTTCCCCACAGCATTAAAGATCCCTACATTTGTCTCTTTACCGAAACTTAAAAAGTCATCGTCTGTCTTCAATTTACCATGATATCTAGCCCAGAACTCGAGACAATTGATCAGAGACCTCACATCTCCGATATTTGACAAATTGGTCAACTTCTCGGCCACCAGATCGAGGGGGATTTTAGAGAACACTTGGGGTTCTTTTTTTACAATAGAAGATAACAGTTTCTTTAAATAAGTCTTCAGGACGGGATTAAACTTGATTCGATGTAAACCTCGACTTGATAACAATGACTGTCCAAGTACTGTATCTGCTACGAAATTGTTCTGGATATTATATGACAGTTCTCGGAAATCATCGTTGAACTCGTTCTCTGTAAGACAGATACAGAGGGGAGGAACGGGGAAAGGGAATTCTAAATACTCCTGCAACAGTTTCTGGAACTTCAATTTAGTTTCTAAATGGAATACATTAGGAAGATCTTCTACGAGAACTACTTTTAAATTGGGTCCTGTCAACATTTTGGCTTCGTTGAGGAAGTTGGGGAATTGATCCACAGTACTTCCGGTGGAGTCGTTGAAAAATTCCACTACAGCTCCAGTTGTGGAATCTGGAGCTCCAAAATCAGTGATATTGAGATCTAAGGTGCTATTAGGAACTTTATTCTTGACTTCTTTTATGAGTTCCTCGGACAATATCTTAATAACAGTACTCTTGCCTGAACCTGCAGGGCCTGTGAGAAGGAGTATTTTGGGAGAGCCTGACTGAGCTAAAATCATCTGTCTGAGAACAGTGGTCACTTCAGCAAGCTTCTTGGGATGCAATGCTATATCCTGAGACAGTTTAGGGGCAAATCTGTCTATCCAAAGCCGAGTGTCATCAGGGTCTTTCTCAGCGCTCGTCTCCTTGAAAGAGGGGAGTTTGCTCACCATATTAAAGACGGAATTGGTACTTTTGAGAGCCCTCCTTTTTCGCACAGGGGGCGATTCCACTTCCTCTTCAGTATCACTTACCAAAGAAACCACATCAACTATATGCTGTTGAGATTTCACCACCTCCACAATGCTACTGTTAGTGTTGTCTATTTCATCATCATCGGATAATTCAGTATCCCTCAAATCGACAGATCGAGTACTCAGCTCGGTACTTCCTTCGAGCAGCGACCTACTTTGTCGTTTCCTAGTTCGTACCATCAATAATAACAGACCGTTGTCTTACAAATGTCTGATCTACGACGCCCTTAACTTAATCACCATCGGTTACAAGATGCACTTGACATTTATTTCCTTATACAGTTAGTAACCGTTCATTACCAAAACAGGAAATCTAAAAGATATCTAAATTTCCCTTTCAGGAAGTTCCGTTTACAGTAATTTGACGTCATCGCCGTTTTCGGAAATATCATTTTATTCATTTTAGCCGTCGACGGAGATGAGAGAGATAAGAGGGTAAGAATAACGATGTTTAATAGGAGTAAGGTGTCTGTTCTGAGCGACAGTGGGTATCCGCTGTTGAATCTACAGGACGAGATACCACCTTTGAAACGAAAATATGAGTTAATGGATATTAAACCGGCTTATATTGACGGAGGAGTACCGGTGTTTGAGCCTTCTTGGGAAGAGTTCAAGGACTTCTATTTATTCCAGAAATCGATAAACCAGTATGGGATGAGATCTGGGATTGTCAAAGTTGTTCCACCAGCCGAGTGGTTTGATCGCGTTATGCCAAGGGAATATTCACAGGAGATCATCTCAGCGGTTCAATTCAAATCTCCAATTGCTCAAGAATTCACTAATCATCAGAGCTGTTATTCGATCAATAATATCGAGAAGAAGAAGACTTTCAATCTTGTCCAATGGAAGAAATTGAGCTATCAACCTAATTATGTGATTCCTCCAATGAAGGGCGAGAAGAACCCCCAATTTACCAAGCCCACTCAAGAAGATTTGGAGAAATTCAAGAAGGTGAAGGGGAATACTAATGCTGTAGAGGAAGGAGCTTTTGATGGATTCAAATACAATATTGATACGTCTATTTATTCTAAAGAGAGGTGTGAATATTTAGAGCTGAATTATTGGAAGACTATTTCATTTTCTACCCCGTTATATGGAGCTGATTCCCTTGGATCTCTTTTCACCGATGACCAGCGAGAATGGAATGTAGCCCATTTACCCAATTTATTAGACTGGCTTCCTGAAAGGTTGCCAGGTGTCAATGATGCTTATCTCTACGGTGGTCTCTGGAAGGCTTCATTCAGTTGGCATCTCGAAGATCAAGATTTGTATTCGATCAATTACTTACATTTTGGAGCTCCCAAACAATGGTACTCGATATCTCAGAAAGATCATATGAAATTTTATAAATTGATGTCCGAGGTGTTCCAAGATGATTATAATAGTTGTCCTGAGTTCTTGAGACACAAGACATTTGCTGCATCCCCTCAATTCTTGCTGAAAAATGGCATCGAAGTCAATAAAATTGTACATAACGAGAGAGAGTTCATCATCACGTATCCATACGGGTATCATTCTGGATTCAATTATGGATATAATTTGGCCGAGTCAGTTAATTTTGCATTAGAAGAGTGGTTGGATATTGGGTTAGCAGCAAAGAAATGTTTATGTATAGAAGATAGTGTGGGAATTAATATGGAGAGTTTGATGAGGAGGTTGAATGGAGACTTTTCCGATCCGTCAGCTGAAGAATCGGAGGAGATTGAAGAACCTCAGACTCCGGAGGATACGGTAAATTATAAGCCTATCCATGCTAAGAAACCCAAGAATGAGAAACAGGAACCTGTAAAAGTCAAGGAAAGACTGCAGTGCATTTTCTGTCCGTCAAATCTCTCAAAAAAGTATATCTACAGCTACCATTTCGAGTTACTCGACGTTTATAATGGAGAACGGAAGCTGGGATCTTGTCATAGAATTTGTGCTCTGTTGACTAGTGAAGTTGAGATATGTAAACGGAAAGATCTTTTCTCAGAGGAAGCTGTCAACCTGCAATCTGAATATGACATTGTACGGGGGTTCGAGAATGTTCCTAAAGCAAGGAAGAATTTGAAATGTCTCTATTGCAGTGAGAAGGGAGTTTGTTTCCAATGCACTCATGGAAAGTGTACTCGTTCATACCATCCAACTTGTGGTTTGGCTGCTGGTGTTTTATTGAAGGAGAATAAGGAGATGTTGTGCCGGTTCCATAGACCTTTAAAAGCGGAAGAAGATCTGTTGATATCAGAGTGTTCAACAATAGAGAAGAACCAGATGGTGCAGTTCATGCTAGGGTCCGACTATTTTGTAGGATTTGTCATATCAAATAATTTGTCAGAGCAAACTTTGAATGTGACTTTATACCGAGATGAGACGGAAATCGAGGTTGGTTATGGGAACGTTATGCATACCTATGGACTTGATGCTAGTGTGGTTTCGTTATCACTCAAACCTACTAATGTGAATGAAGCGGAATTGCTAAAAAGAGAACAAAGAGCCGAACTGCTGCGTCTCAAGGAACTGGAGAAGCTGTTAAAAGCTCAACTGAAGTTGGAGAAACGGTTCAATGCGAACGAATTTGAATTGAAGAAGACTGTGGGTCCTAGTAGGGAGTATCAGCAAGAGAAAATTGAGTTTGGAAACTCGAAGATGTTTTTAGAGTGTGTTAAGATTGATGATTGTACTACAGGAGTTCAACCTGGTGATTCGTTCTACTTTTATATGCCATCCAAGTCAACCGATGTAGCTGCTCGGTTTACAAATGATCCTAACAGTACAGAGCCAAATGACCCTGCATATTTGAGGTTCCTTGAACGTGAGGAGATTGAAAAACGTCGTCTGATCAAACGTGAGGAACGGAAGAAACGTAAACTGGAGAGTCAAATTCAAAAGTTTGAAGTAAAGAAAGAAAATGCTTATCTTTTAGGTCAAGATTTGAGACCAATTGCTCCTCAATCGGTCCCTCCTCCTATCTATCAGCCCCAATTTCAACCAATCCAATTTGATGGCCAAAACGATTCGCACGCTAGTCTGATTGGTCGACTTGATCAACATCAACCTTATCCTCAGCATCCAAATCTGATGGGTCATCCTCAGTTTCAACAACCGAATCAACTACCCAGTCCACTTCATCTTCAACCTCAAATGAATAGTCAACACCTTCCATCTCCCTCCATGATGAGCGTCTATACGATCAACTTCTCCAATACGAAATGATATGATTTATGATACTGATTGTATAGTTAGTTTGCTAATAATATACGATATGATATGATGTAAAGATACGTAGTTGATAACGAGTATTCTGAGAGTAACTCAGTTAGGCGATTAGGAATGGGTAGTAGAGAGCGAATAGTTCTGGAGAGAATTGGGTTTTTATATCGTCTGATCTGGTGCGGGGTCGTGCGATGCGTCATCTTTGATAAAGGGGGTAAAAGGGGTGCGCTAAGGGTTCTATCGATAAGGGGTACAAATGGTGCGCTGAGGGGGTAAACGAGGTGCGCTGAGGGGGTGCACTGAGGCCTAATTGATAACAAAAAGGGGATAATAAAGGGAATTCCCGCGCATAAAGAAATTAGTTGATAATTAAGTTCAATTAGATGGTAGATGAGGGTGAAAAGGGGGGGGGGGGGKGAAGGGGCTAATAAATACAAATTTATAAAATCACGTAAATAAACGATATATGATAAATCAACACCAATTCACGAATAGAGTATTTTATGATCACATTGACTTCTCAGCTCTTCACGGAATGGTATTCCTATACGTTACGGATTATTCTTACTAGTAGATTGATGATTGTTGATGTTGATGGCGATCTTGGTGGTGATACTTACAATTTAATCTACATCATCTCATTTAATTTATTTATACTGTTTATGCGCATTATTAGATCATAGCCAAAATATTTTTCAAGGCAGTGACTTGATCGTAATCTGCGATCTTGTCATTGATTTTCTCCGTCTTCTCATCAGTTTTGAGCAACCAAGAGATATCACTTTGTAATCCTAATGGCAACAACTTCTCATTCTCAAGTCTACTACTCTCAGCCTTCTTCAATTTCGAAGTATGTTCCCAATTCTTAGCGGCATATTCAGCATTGGCAATAATTGAGTCCAGAATACCACACATAGAGGCGACATTCATACCAAATGATCCTGGAGAGATTCCCTCCTCTAACTTGTATAAGAAGGTGATGTTTCTTGAGCCTGGTTCCAGTAAGATGGCCATACGTTGGGCTTTGACTTGAGGATGGGTCTCAAATGAATGCAGTAATGCACTGTAATGAGTAGCAAAGAATCCTATAGACTGAACATGAGTAGCGACATGATGAAGTACAGCTTCGGCAATGGCAAAACCATCAGAAGAAGAACCTCCACGTCCTAATTCGTCTAAGACAATCAATGATCTTGGAGTTGCATTCTCTATCATACGCTTGGTCTCGGATAATTCCACATAGAATGTCGACTTACCTTGCATGATATTGTCATTAGCACCCAAACGAGTCATGATCTTGTCAATTGGGGTCAAAATGGCCGACTCACAAGGAACGAAACATCCAATTTGTGCCATAATTACGGCAATACATGTCATTCTCAATAATGTAGATTTACCAGCAGCATTAGCACCTGTCAACAAAGCAATATTGGAATCTTCAAACAGTCCTCCAAGTTTGACATCGTTTGGAATAAAGTCTTTAGATCCGGAAGCACCTCCTTGGATGAAACATGGGTGTCTCAATTCTTTGAAATCAATCATAGCCTTGTCATTGTTCTCGACAAATTGAGGTCTACATGAAGGAGATCCAAGCGAACCAGAAGCATTGGCCAACGAGATCAAACAGTCGATTCCAGCAACACAATTGATCGCTTTAGTCCATACTTTAGAGTCCTCTCCAAACTTCTTATATAATCTAGCTTGTAATTCGTCCATCAAGATTTTGTGTAATTCTCTCAGTTCCATCAATTGATCCACGATTTTCTTCACTTCTGGAGGCCAGTATCTTTTCAATTTGTTAGTGGCTCCCATTTGGATCCAATTGGATGGGATTTTCTTTTCTAAGGATTTTGGACATTCAAGTAAGAAGATCTCTTTACCACTGTCTTTGTAACACATCTCTTGACATTTGAATTCACGACGGTATTGTCTCAACAAAGTATTCAATTCGTTTTCTAATCCACTCACTTTGTCGCTACTTTCATCGAACTCTGCCTCGATTCCCCTTTGAGGAACAATGCTTCCATTTTGAACAGCTTCTACTCTATCAAACAGTTCTGACCATTTGGCTACGCAAGACTGATATTTAGTTGGGAATTTGGCCAAAATCTTACCCAATGAACCTCCCAACTGCTCAAAGGCCTCACCATAACTCAGTTTCAATGCACGAATCAACAGAGCTATCTCTTCTAAACCTTCAATCACACGGACAAAGTCTTTGATCTTCAAATAACCCGAGTGAACACGAGATAACAACCGTTCCAAATCCGGCAATTTTGATAACCGAGATTCGATCATATACTTGAGCTCACCATCATTAAGAAGTAATTCGACTGAGTCAAGTCTGGCCTCGATCATTTCTTTGTTATAAAGTGGATGAATCACCCAACTTCTGAACAATCTTTTACCGAATGGAGTGACTCCACGGTTTAATACCTTGAAAAGAGAACCTTTATCGGTACCATCGAAGGAGTTTGAGAAGATTTCCAAGTTTTGTAAGGTCACACCATCCAAAACTAACGAGCTGTTACTCTTGACGAAATCGTATTTGGCGATTTTACCCATCGAGAGGATCGAACTGTCCAATTTTAAACTTCTTAAGTAGTAAAACAACCCTCCAAATGCGGTGAAACCTACATGATGTTGCTCATGGAACTCTACAAGAGCCTTTGGATACTGTGAAAGATCGTCCAAATTCTCTGCTGGGAACAATTTCAGCCTTGTCAAGTTCTCAAAAGTAGTATCATAGTCCCAGAATTCGTCGCCACTCTTCAAATAATTCCAAAGACAGCCAGGAGCAGCATTGAATTTAAGAAGCTTGAGAGCCAATGCAGAAACATGAGCTTTCTCAACAAGAATCTCTTTCGGTTTGATCTGAGCCAAACAAGTTTCCAATTTACTACATTCTGGATCATCTGGGAACTCAATCATCTTGACAGAACCGGTAGCAGTATCGACAAATGCAATTCCAAATACTTTAGTACCGTCTGAGTTAGTGACTTCCTTCAAAGCCAAACAATAGGTGGCCATTTCGTCAGTCAACATCTTCTCATCGGTCAAAGTTCCTACAGTCAAGACGGCTTCTAATTCTCTTTGTACAACTGCGTCCTTCTTAGAAGCTTTACTGTTTTTATCACGGATCGATTTGGCCAACATACTCTCCTTCTGATCGACCTTAGCTACTTTATAACCTTTCGAGATAAAGGCACTGGCCCAGTAATCGAACGACATTTCAGGGACACCCGCCAATCTCATATTAGCACGGCCACCACCGGCAAGTTTAAGCTCAAAAAGGTTATGAGCCAAGTCGGCGTCCTTCTCATAAAGCTCATAGAACTTCCCCTTCTTGAAGAAGACGATACAATCCCACATCTTGGATTTGATCTCCCAGTATTGTTTTTCGAAGGAGGTGAACTTGTTCCAAGCAGAAGGAGGGATATAAAGGGTACGTGGATCGTACTCAGGGTCAGTTTCGAGTCGTCCTTCAGCGTCTTTTACTGTGACTAACCATTGATATCTTTCTTCATTCTCTTTAGTGAAGTTTCTCTTAGCTGGTGTGGAAGAGGCAGGAGATGATGCTGGTAATTTACGTGGGGTTTGTTTGACTGGAGTCTGAGAAACCAATGATGAATTCAGAGATCCAAATCTGTCTGACAAATTGAAACTGGAATTGGCAACATCATGTTCCTTCTTCTTCTTTTTAACAGTGACGATCAGCTCATCATCAGATTCCAGCTCAGGCTCAGGTTCAGCCTCGGATTCTTTCTCAGAAACGACATCTTCAGCTAAATCATCGTCTTCACTTTCATCCAGATCAGGAACAACGAAATCGTCATCTTCAGGATCATCATAATCCACCTTGGTCTTTCTCTTTTTACTTCTTCCAACTGGTACGTCGTCATCATCCTCTTCTGGATCGGATTCGTTGTATTGGACCTTCTTTCTCACTGTTCCTCTACGACTAGCTACACGAAGGACTGGTTGCTCGTCGTCTTCGTCGTCTTCAATTGGTCTCTTAGCAGGTGATTTAGCAGGCGATGAGGGAAGGTTAGTGGAGCTTTGTTTAAGAGGGGAACTAGTCCCAGAACGAGGGGTGACAAGTCCTTCTTGGGTCTTGTCAACAACCGGATCACGATTCTCCTTGAAAGAGTCTTGCTCAACAATCGGTTTCACCTTGATAGGCGAAGATTGAACGTCATTCTCATTAAGCGCCGCCTTCTCTTCTTTAATTGGGGAGGAAGAGTTCGGTGGAGACGACTTCTTGAAGAATGAGAGTAACGAAGATTGCTTCATTTTGGAGGCGCTGATAGGCGCTCCTTTCTTGGTACTCTTCGGTGTCAGTTTCAGCGACATTCCTTGCCGTTACGTATCTTCTAGTGGAGTGTGAAGTTGATTAAATTTGATTTGAAAAGACGCGTTTCAAGACACGATCGCGAGAGCACTTTACGAATAATTATACACTGGAGGGACGCGAAGAACAATAGGAAAGCACGAGACGAAGCGAGCTAATTACGAATTGCGGTGCACAGTACTTAACTTCCTAAAATGGCATTACCGTAAGGGGATCTTCGGATGCCAAGATTAGATAACTCCGAACTGATAAGGCGGCCAACGGTTTTTTTATATATTTAAAGAGAGATTTGTGGAGGTGAAAGTTTTGAATACGAAGTTTAAAATGCCTAGACCGTCTGAAGAACAGAATTTGTTGAGGCCGACGATCTCGCCTTCTATTATTAATGATCCTACAGCAGCTTCGGCTGGTATTGTAGCCAACCTGGTCCTGCATGACCAGTTGAGTATTAACAGTGGAAAACTGACATATGGTGCGATTATAGATAATGAATTGGACGATAGTAGTAGTGCTGGAGACGATTTGAACGGATATGCCGTGAGTAATAGAAATTTGACTTTAATTGTTTTGTCGTTGGTGATGGGTGTTTTCTTGTCGTCATTGGATGGTACAGTTGTGACTACTTTGTTGACTACCATTTCTTCGGATTTGGATGAGTTACCGAGAATTAGTTGGATTGCAACTTCTTATCTTTTGTCTTGTTGCGCATTCCAGCCATTATTTGGTAAGATCAGTGACATTTTCGGTAGAAAGGCTATGATTCTTTTCTGTGATATCGCTTTTGGTGTTGGGTGTATCATCTGTGGTATGTCTAATTCTATTGGCCCATTGATTTTCGGAAGATTAATCTCGGGTATTGGTGGAGGAGGTATGACTTCGCTTCTGACTATTGCGATGTCTGATTTGGTTCCTTTGAGAGATAGAGGTTTGTATCAAGGTATCACCAATTGTTTCTTCTCATTGGGTACCTTGAGTGGTGGCTATCTTGGTGGATTGATTGCCGATCAAATGGGTTGGAGATGGGTCTTCTTGTTACAGGCTCCACTTACCTTGATTGCTATTATTTTATTGGTTGTATTTTTCCAATTACCTGAGGGATCTCAAGGATTGGGGGTCCAAGGTACTGATATTTGGGGCAAATTGAAGAAAATTGACGTCTTGGGTAGCACTTTGATGGTGTTATCTTTGACTGGCATTATGTTGGCTACCTCAATAGGAGGAAGGGATGTTGCTTACACAAGTTGGACTTTCTTGAGTATGATTTTCATCTCTCTTATATTGTTAGTTGCCTTTGGATACGTGGAATTATACATTGCCGAAGATCCTACGATTCCAGTTCGTTTGTTAGGTGACAGAACCGTTCTCAATGCTTCTCTTGCCAACTGGTTCTGCAGTATTGCGGTCTTCGCCTATGCTTACTACATTCCTATGTATTTCTCTTCTGTGCTTGGGCTCTCTGCCTCCGATACCGGCCTTAGAATGGTACCAAACTGTCTTGGAGCTATCGGTTCATTAGCTGCTGGGTGGTATATGAAGAAGACCGGTAAATACCTCTTCTTCCATGTCACCGTCAGTATGTTATCGGTGCTCGGAATCTTTAGAATGTGTTTCATCACTCCAGATCTTTCAACCTTCGAACAATACACTTTGATGTTTATTCCTGGTATGGGTTTCGCTTCGTTGTTGACCATTACATTGTTAGCTTTGATCTCTGCCGTCGATGCTAAAGATCAAGCTGCTACTACCTCAATCCAATACGCTTTCAGATCCACCGGTTCTACCCTTGGTGTCTCTTTAGGTTCGTCTATCTTCCAAAGATTCTTATTGGTTTACATGGAAAAGAAGGTTGGTGAGGCTGCAATTGAAAATGGAATCGACGCTAAGGTGGCTGCCTCGGTCATCGACAAGGCCTTGCATAGTGCCGAATACATGAACACCAAGGCTCCAGAATGGAGTTATCTTGCTCTTCGTTACAGTTACGATATCGCATGCCACTCTGTCTTTTGGTTAAGTTTTGTCTTTGTTGTGTTGGGATATGCCTCGGGATGTCTTATGCGTGAGAACAAATTGCACTCGACCATGGCGCGGTCGTGAGGTTTATAGATTATTTATTTCTTTTCCTAATAGATATCATACTTTGTTCTTATTTGATAAGGGGAGGGTGCGCGGGCGCAAAGGGGGTAATTGAGCATTTCGGATGAGTCTAAAGGGGTAAATGAGCAAATTTGAGCAAATAAAAGTTCAATTAGAATTTTCAGTAGGGTAGGGGGGTAAGGGGGGAAGTGAATGATTGGAGGGGGAGGGGGAGGAGACATGCAAGATACAAGGGGTATCGTAATAATGAGCAAATTGAAGGTTATTAGTGCACGGCGTTATCGTGGTTAGTTAGTGGACTGATAAGTATCATATTTGATTGGTTGGATTGTTCTAGTGACCTCACCCGCTTTCCCTGGAGATATAATATATATATATATAAGGGTTGTTCTACATACATGTTTAGTGAAGTGAAAAAACACTAAACGATTAAAATGCAATTGAGTAATAACATACTAATTTTGTGTGCTTTAGGTTTAACCGAGGCCCATTTTAGAATCCCATACCCAGGAGAAAGAAATGCTACTAATTGGGACACCCAGCACGAATCCCCTTGTGGTGGTGCAAATCAAGTTGTCACCCCCCAATTTGAGTGGAATCCTGATGGATCCCCTTTGGGTTTAACAATGCATCATTCATTGAGTATTGGTGGCATTTACTTTTGTCCTAGTGAGAGTTGTACTACTAATGATGACTTCAATGTTACGTTGTATGAGTCGTTTGATGTTGATGGAGCTGGAAATTTCTGTATTTCTGCTCTTGACATTCCGTACGATATTGGAACTGTTGGCACTATCCAAGTAGTTACTGCTAATCTGGGAGACTCTCTTGGGGAGTACGAGGAGTTCTTTAATTGTGTTGATATTGTTATAAGTGAGGATGGTCCTTCTTATAATGGTAGTCAATGTACTAATTCATCTGATGTGACTATCACCGAGTATGATGTCGATAGTAATAGAGTGTACAATGCTACGAATATCAGTGCTCTCAATTCTTACTATTTGGAAGAGCAGGCTACAGCCAGTTCTACTGTTACCAGTGCCAGTTCGCTTCTGAACAGTTCGGTTTCTATGACCATGACAAATAGTAATGCAAGCCAAGGAAGTGGAAATAGTTCTAATTCTTCTTCAACCTCAACAGCCGGTGCTGCTCATCTATCAACTTGGATGGGCTCAATTATTCTGATGCTGATCTTATTGATTATGTAATAAAAAATATGATAAGTAAACTTTAATTAGGGGCGTAACCCAAAGTGGACAATAAATAATTCTTTTCGACAGATGAGACGAGGATCTAAGACAAAATTTCATTCCTTCTTATGACAATAGCGTCGGAGTGTCTACGTTCGCTAGTGAGGATAATCTCAATGAACATTGAATGAACATCCTGAATGAACATCCTGAATGAACATCATTGTAAAGATCCCCTCGGTAAGTCCCAACAGCCGTAGTTTGCCCATGTGCGTGCCCTTTGAAGGGACTAAATTTCCCTCACAAATCCTAATTGGGAAATTAGACACATGGGCAGATACCAAAAATAGAAAAGTATTTTTAGGGAAAGGCCAAGATTTGGGGCAGCAGTATGGGCATGCCCAGAATATGCCCATGGTACCAAATGCTTGGGGACTGGACCCCGATGGTCTACTGCAGATGGTCTGCTGCAGATCAATAGGGCTTTCTAATATGCTGTCTAAGACGCACAAAATGGCTTAGAATGCCATCCCGAGATTATTGCAGCTCTCTTTTCTTTTCCGAAATTTGATGGGACTTATCCTTGCACTCTAAGGGATATAAATAGCCGCTGGATCCTGAGCCATCCAGAGAATTGCATTCATAGAGGCATTGCTGAAATAGTGGTAGAAAAGGCACCGATTTTGAGGCTAAAATGAAGTTTCTGAGCGTTTTAGGGGCATTACTGAGTGCTAGTATGGTGATGCTGTTACCAAAGGAGAATGAGGTCAAAATTAAGGGATCCAATGACGCCATTGAGTTCATGGTGGACTTATTTGTAGGATATCATCATTCTACAGAGGGAGGAGAGCAGTACTCTCTTATTTCACTGGTTCAAACTCTTCGTGTGGACAAAGACACATTGGTTCAGAAGCTGAACTTAGATAATGACGAGGCAACTTTTGATCAATTGACCAATTATGTCTCTAAACATATCAAGACTAAGGATATGATCAATCTTTTCCTTGGGCAGAACAATTTCGATAAGTCATTATCGGAGTATGAATCGTTCGATATATATGATCAGACTCACGGGAACCAAGATGAGACTGTGAGGATTTCCATGCAACATTACCATTCCCATTTGAAGTTTGCCTATGCCCTTCTCCCATTCTATTCTGTCATTGCACTTTGTAGTTTGGTGTTGTTCTTCTATAGACATAGACTTGAAGCTTTCAAGCAGTACTATTTCTCCAAGACAAGTAAACTGTTGATGGGGTTCTTGACCTTCAAGTTAATCTATGATTCGGCTTATTGGGGGTACTTGTTGCTGTACAATTTCTTTGGGATGTTCCAGAAGAATGGGGCTCTTAGTTATTTGTTCTTGGTGGCAGACCAGGTGGTCAATTTGGCTATTTTTCATATGGTGATCTCGATGTTTGTCCAGGGATACTTGACTATGTCCAATGACAGATGGCTTTTGGTACATAAGAGCTCGTTGGTGATCAGTTTCTTGTACTTCCTCTCGGTGTCATGTATCTCATTATACTTGGGGATCATTTATGATGGGTTTACGCAGGAATTCAATGATCCTCTTTTGGATTATGTGGTCAAGATCAACGATAAGACTTTTGACTTGGGTTATTTCATGCTTGTGACTATCATCTTGATGCGGTTGACCATTCTGGTGCTCGTTGCTAAGTCATTCTACTCCAGCTACAGAAGCTATGGAAGTGACTCCAGGTTTAGATACAGTTTTTTACTTGTAAGTTTCGTTTATATCTTTTCAGGGTACGTTAGATTCCCAGTATTCTACGATTTGGAACAATTCTTGACCTTGACCAAACATGAATTGATTGGACTGGGTCAGCTGGCTACCTGGAATTACTATGTACCTTCAATGCCGGTCCCAGAGATCTTTTATATTCTTGGAGCTTGTCGTTTGATTTATGTCTGGAGAGAAAAGACCAATAAGAGAGAAGATGATTTCAATTAGATAAATTATTAATATTAAATGCAGGATTAGTTAGTCGTTTTTGATGACACGAGCGATGGTGATGGAGATATCGTCCATTTTACCACCTGTGATGTAGGTACCTTTGAATTCGTTAACCTTCTCTATGTATGGACTAATGATATGAGAGTCTAAGGCACTTTCTTTGGCTTGATAGACGAGGAAATCGGCCAATTCTTGTAAAGATGAGCCTTTTTGGAGTAGGAATTCATGAGTATAGGCTTCTATTTCTTCTACCCATAAGTTATCGACGATCCCATCGGTACAGAGGATGATTATGTCACCTTGTTGGAGATCGACAGTATCAAACCACAGCATTTCAGACGGAACTTTGTGTTTCATGTAGCTATTAGTACCTATTTGGCGAGGACAGAGAGGTGCGTCCATTTGGACTTGATTCTCGTAGCAAATACGGCCATCACGGAATATGAAGAGCTTGGAATCTCCAATACTGATGACTCGAAGTTTGTCGTCCATAATAACAGCGACTAACATGGTGGAAGAACCTTGTAAATTCTCATCGTTCATGAGCCGGACGGTTCTATTGAAGGAGTCATCGAGTAAATATGAGATATCCTCGGCAGAGATGGTTTTAGGAGCTATCTTGTTCTTGAATTTGGTCACGTTGCGGTTCATTGTTTCGAGATTAGAACGAGCCCAGAGACCAGCGTCCTTTTCTGGGCCCCATTCTGAGATTCCGTCGGCACATGCGAGCATAGAGACTGAGCAGAGCATTGCATCGTCACCGGCACGCAGTGAGATCGTGTCATTGGGTGATCCTACAGGTCTTCGGCGTGGCATAAGGGCCAGGATTTGGGTGTTCTCGGTGATTTCAGTGAGGGAATCGATCATTGGCAGTCTTCCATGATGGACATAGGTGGCAAAATTGTACTCGAACTTGTAAGTGTCGTTGTACTTGAAGCGGGGATCTTTGGATCGGGAGGTTGTCAAGGGTTTAGTCTCTTCTGGGGACTTTTGGCGTCGATCATCGAACCTTCTTTCACGTTTGGGATGATTTGACGGAGGAGACTGAGTTGAGAGGGGTCTTGAGAAGGGCAAAAGCGGCGAAAATTTGATATTTCTTGGAAATATCAGGTGTCTTAGCGGTGGAGATCTGATCAGGAGTAGTTTCATGACTCCAAATCGTGTATAGATCTGTATAGATGAGGTGTGATTTATCAGGTGGTTTAAAGAAAGATGGGGTGTAAAGTTTTTTCCGAGGGAAAATGTGGTGAGAGATGAGGAAATTGTAGAGGGGGGAGTTTGGGGAAGAGGTGGAGAGGTTGAGAGGTTGAGAGACCTGGTTAATAACTGTTATGGACTATGTGTATCAGCAAATTCAGGTCAAACCAAATGAACCAATACCTAACAGAACAATAATCTAGACTCTTGTCATTAATATAGGGGGTGTTAGTGTCGTGCGCAGAGTCAGTTTTTGGTCATTTCCGCAGTCAGTCAGTCACTGTGTGCGCAGGGTTTAAATTTCAATACTTGAAGCGTGTGAATGCCAGACATTCCCAATTAGGCAATTGCCGCACTGATAAGATACCGATTTCCAATCTGGGAAGCGACAGTGTCACTATGCCGATGACTTGAATATAAATAAGACAGATCTTCCCAGTTTAATTGCGAATCCCAAAACACCTCAACAAATGCCATCTACAGACGTACTCAACGGGAATACCCATAAATTGGTATCCCCAGAAGTTTATGAAAAGAATGTTTTACCTTTGTACGAACAACTTGCAAATGTTCCTGAAAATGTCACTTTTGATCCGGAGATCCATTTGCTGGTGAAGCCGGAGGATTTGGAGAATGTCAAGACTTACACTTTAGAAGAGTTTGGGATTGTAGATGAGCCTCGTGCTGTTAATGAATTTGCACTGGCCGATCCTTTCCCCGTTTTCACCGAAGAAGCCATCGATATCATGAGGAAAGAACTTTTCAACAGAGACATCTTTCTTAAGTATGCCAGACAGGCTAACTTATCATCGAGTGGTATGGATGTGCAAATTGGTGGATACAAAGAGGCATGTCCATTTTGTTATGCTGCCAATTCTCATCCTAAGACCATGGAATTATTCGAGAAAATTATCGGATTCCCTGTCAAGACTATGATGGATTATGAAGTTGGTCATGTTAATTTGGGATTGAAGAGTCCAGAGAAGGTGGCCGAAGAAGTGGCCAATAAAGATGCTATTATTGAAAGTACTGCCAAGTTCCTTGCTGGTGATGATAGTGCCGTCGATGCTGTAGTATCTTGGCATAAAGATTCCAATCCATACACTGCAGTGATCATGTTATCCCCAACTGATAAAATGGTTGGAGGAGAGACAGCCATCACATTGGGATCTGGAAAAATTATTACTACGAAACCTATTCCAAAAGGATGGTGTGGAATGATTCAAGCAGGAGCAATGAGACATTTGGCTCTTTTACCTTTCTGTGTCACTGAAAGATGTGCAATTGCCAATGCTATTGTTCCAGCAGACCCACTTATGAAAGATGTCAATGTGATTACATCTATAAAGCCAAGTGTATTACATCGTAGTCGTTTTAATGAGTTTTATCCTGACTGGGTTTCATCCAGAATGGATACTTTAATTGCTAGACTGGCTCATTTGAAGAAACAAGTCAAAGAGAAGGAACTGCTGGGTGAACAATTTGATCAACTCGAAACTATTAGATATTTGAAGGATATGATTACTTATTGTAATAATACTTTTAGGGAATTTGAGGCTATTGATGAGGGACTTGAGACGGTAGTTGAGGAGGGGATTAGATATGTTTAGGAGTGATGAGAAGTGTCTAGAAGTGAAATAAAATTGGGGGAACTAACATCGGATATATATTACCTAATTAAGTAATTAATAAGCTATTCTCGTTAATCTGTAATTTCCTGAAATGGAATTGAGATTATGCACACGACTATTATACCAATTTCGCCAGTTTCACACGACCAAACAAACGCGTCGCGATTTAAAGTATTTCAGATGAGCTAAAACTCTTAGAGACCAGTTCAAAACGGGCACTTACAGGTTGACTCAGGTAATGTTAAGATGTACCTAACTCCATCTCAATTTTCACTGACTTTTGACTCGATCAAATCGTCTTCTCTCTCACATTCATCCTGTAAACTCGTCATCTTCGCATCATGTTTGAACATTGATTCGATTTGTGCCTCCAAAATCCTCTCAGCATTGTTGAAGAAGCATTTGATATCGTTCCAGTTGATCCCGATAGTCGGATACACCGACTTGAAGGCTAAGATGAGCAAGCTCGACTTCGATGTGACCAATGTCATCTTGTTAGGTTGTGGAGCCATGATTGATTTGGAGAGTTTCTTGGAGGTTGATGCTAATGAGTACCTTGAGCAAGGGGATGATGGGGAATTGAAGGTGAGGAGGAAGATCTATGTCATTGATGGTCATAAGCCATGGAATCTTGACAATATATTTGGATCTCAGATTATTCATTGTTTTGATGATGGGATGATTGAGAATGAATTGGGGGAAGAGAAGAGACTGTATGAAGTTTTGATAGATATTGATAGTGATGAGGAGGAGGGGGATGATGATGAGGGAGAAGAAGAAGAAGAAGAAGGAGGGAAAGACCACGGAATTGAAGTACTGACTGACGATGATAATGACTCCGATGGTGATCAGGAAATCGATCTCGAATCTTCTCTTAATCGTAAAAGAAACTCACCACCATCACAATCGAAATCAAAAAGACGTAGACTCATTGACGAGAATGAGAAAATCATCGAACAATATTACAACCTGGGAACAACTATCGTCACCTCTATCTCGTTACAAATTTATATCTTAATCTCGATGATCGGAGAAACCAATATTGAATACCTTTGGTTCACTGTCATTGGAACCACTTCATTGATGCAACAATATCCAAGAATATACTCAACAATAGTGCCAGTATTGAAAGAAGAGGTGACCAGATTGGAAATTTCGGGAAATCTGGCCCGAACTTCCGACTCAAACCTGTTGAAAATCGAACAAGACTATGCCTTGTTCCTTCTAAGACATTGGGATTTGTATAATTCGTTTTTCTATTCGAATTTTGTCAACTCCAAGTTGTTATTGTATACTAATGATGGTAAGCGGAATTTGAATAAGTTGTTTGCGAAGATGGGTATCTCATTATCATCACTGAACCAGAATTGGAACTATCTTGATATCGATTTGAAGAAGAAACTCCCTCAGATTTTCAATAAATACTTGAAATTGTACGATTTGGATGGGTTGATCAAGGAAGGATTTATCAGAAGTTATGGGTACAAGGGAGATATATCAGCTAATGAATTTGTAGAGGCATTGACTGCGTTGTTGGAGTTCAATGATAATGTGCGGAAACCATCAAGAGGAGCGGTGCCGGAAGTAGAGAAAGTTGTAGAGAATGAGGATGAAGATGAGTTAATGAAATTGATAGAACAAAGAGAAGCTCAATTTGTCACTAATTTCTGGAAATCTTTTGATGCTTTGACTCAATTTGATATCATCACCAGAGGGTTGAAAATTGCCAAATGGCAGCAGAAGTTGATCTTTGATAAAGGTTTTGAGATCTTTGAGAAGCGGATGATGAAGAATTTGAGAGTATTTAGACTTGTAGTATTAAAAGATGATATTCTGTTGAATTCTTCCAGTCTTCGAAATGAGACAGATGAAGATATTAAGAATTTCCAAGGGGGACGATTCTTCCAGAACCCATTAATGTTATCGAAATTGGGCCATTGGCTTTTAGAATGTTGTGCCGAGATCGATAACAGTAACTTGCCATTAATTATTGCTGCTTTGGACGTAGAAACCGATACCTATTTAGTTTGTGGATTATCTCCTCTTAATGGTAAAAAAGATGACGATGAAGACGAAGAAGAACTTGATGAAGATGATATAGCATCGAAGGATAAGAAAGATGAGAGACTGAGGATCAATAAATTCTCTCTCAGTTTCCAGAAAATCATTTCTACAAGTACTATTGCTGCCAAGATCGACAGCTTTGAAGGAAGTGTGATTACGATCAAGAGGAATGATTTATCTCCATTTTTAGAGCAATTATGTGCTGTTTAATGTAATTTATTAATTTCTAATTCACATCTTGTACATTTACAATCGAAGAACCAGTCTTTTAGCAGTAGTCTCCGGACGTCAACGTTGTCGTTCAAGAGATTTCCGTAGTTGATATGCATTTCTGAACCTGAGGGGATGTCTTTGATGGCTTGGAATTTCATCGATGATCCCTGACGAATTTTCTTTAAATTTGGATCACAAGAATGGTTGAAAAATGAAGCTGAGGGGTAAAGACTGAACCCTAGGTATTCTTGGTATTCATCACCGGTTTGAGGAGACCAAATTCCAAAGGCATTCCCGTTCTCTTTCCCGAGGGAATTCCTAATGAACTGAAAGGTTATGAGCCCACGCAATTGTGGGGGGAATGTTAGGAACAGAATTTTAAATACTGAAATTGAAGTTGAGAGCATTTGGGGATACTTGATTGTCTTCTCGTACTCATTTGATTGTAAAATATCGAGACATTCCAATTCCTCAACTCTTTTGGACCGAAAGATCTCATAACATAGACTGGCTATATATTTTAACTCGATATAAATGTCTTGATCTATAGATTTGGGTATGAATTTGAGTCTTTTGGAGGGTTTAGAGGGTAATTGATCCACCCATTGAGATAAGCTACTCCATTTTGTATCAATAAGTTCTCTGGTCAAAGCTTCATCTCCACTATCTACAGGTTCTCCGACCTCAAATCCTTCGATATCCAAAAGTACAGTCTGTAAGATTTGGTCGTCGTCATATTTCTCGAACAGATCTTTACATTCTTCCGAACAGAAGTATAAAGATTGTTTCCCATTCTTCGCGGATATCCTGGTTTTCATATTTCGTCCATTGTCATAGTGGAAACACCATAAACACACCTCTTTTCTGAACTCTTTGGCAATTGAAAAACCTAAAGGTCTGTCAGATTGCCAAACTGCTTCTCCTTTTGAGATATTTCGTACGGCAAAACACCCTCTTCCACCATATGAGGTCTCCTTGACTTCATATACCCTATTTTCCACACTCATTCCCCCTATGTTTCCCCCAATTTCATCTACGTCTTACAAAGTATCACCCAGGTGATGAGCTTCTCAGATTAAAGTTTTTTTTTTATTTTTTTATTTTCCTCTTAAGGTTTTTTTATTATTTAAAAAATTAAGACTGTGCTTTGCATTGGGGGTAACTAAAGACTAATCAAGAGAAAGCAGATGAGGAGTCGGATTTTCAACAGATACCCATAAGGAATGGTCTTTTAAGTCGGTGACCTTACCGGCACCTCCATATCTATTTTGAGTGTCATCTCTATCTCCGGCAGTATCAGGTCTCCATCTCCAGAATTTCTGTTCTTCTTCGGTGAGTCCATCATTTCCGTTAATAACAACTTTGGCTATATATTTACCTACGACTGGCATGAGCATGAAACTACGGCCCGAATCTCCTGATCCAACTATGAGGTTAGGGTGATCTGGGTGTACTGTCATAATTAACTCCCTGTCTGGAGAGTCAGTACACCAACAGATCTTAGTCTTGACGAAAGGACGGTCAGCAAAATTAGGTAAAGTTTCTCTTAAGAACTCACGAACACCTTCAGCCAGTTCCAAAGGTATTTCGTCACGATATACTGGCACAGATTCTCCCTCTGAATTATAGAAACTATATCCTGGGAACTCATTACAAATTTTAATCTCGTTATTCTCATCAGCCTCGAAAAAGAAACCTTTCTCAAAATTGAAAATAACAGGAAGACCTTTGAAAGGTTGGGCTTCTTCATCGCTTACTTTAATATGAGCTAAAGTCCAACATTTCGATTCCAATTGACCTTTGAAATCTAAAAGTCTAACTACATTTGCACCGGCAGTGACTACGTATTTATCAGCCCCAGAATGCTCTTTTCCAGATTTCGATACTACACTGGAAACAGATCCAGAATCATCATAATTGATCTTGGTGATCTCACCATCATCACCAAAGACAAATTTTACACCTAATTTAACACATTCCAGATAAGCAGATTTAAGAGAATTACGAGCATGTAACCAACCATTATCGTCGTCGAGAGCATATCCACGCCAGTTAGGCATATCACCTTGCAACACAGGCAAGTACTTTCTGAAAGCTTCTGGAGTGTCAAGGTACTCATAATCCTTCAAACCCTTCGATTTCAAGTACTCAACTCTCTTCTTAGTTTCCTCCAAGGGAGCATCACTTGAAGCAGCTAAAATGAACCCCCCAGGATGGTAAGACTCTTTAAAAACAGGGTCAGTTTTCCACAACTCAAGAACTTCTAAACGAATACGTCCATCCGGAGTAGGTGTCTCATCAGGAGCCACATACTCATAATCCAACATCTTATTACTGTCGTTACCAGCCGACAAATTTGAAGGAACTTGGAACTTATCAAAGCATGTTATGTCACTATAACCAAGACGGCTCAATTCCAAAGCCGTTGAGAGACCAAAGGTACCTGAACCTATAATATAAACTTTTGAATCCTTTTCCATCGTTATATCTCAATTGAGTGATTTCAAAAGGTCAGATATCCCCCGTTCAATCCCCTTCTTATATATTCTGTTCCCCGCCTAAACCGTACCGATAAGAAAATCGGCCTTGAAGGTGGAGCCGATAGTGGCTAGTGCGAAGCTGAACCGCGCAAACAGATTCCTCCTCATTTTAAGCGGCTAGTAATCACAGCAATTTACGAAATCAGCTCATCCCAAAACAGCAAAATACGAACCCAAAATGTAAACAAACTAAGACATCATTTTCGCGATGAGATGATATAAATAAGAGATAAGGCTTGGGACATAAGAAAGTTACTCTGCCGTTCGAGATGATGACCCCCAAAGATGTGTTAGTGCAGTCGACGAAGCACAATGTGCTTCAAGAGAAATCCGACGCCCCGGCCAAGAATAAAGCCGACCATTCACCGCTTAGAAGATCCCCTTTGAGGAATTCTGTCAGTGCAACAGATGTATCGAGTTCTTCCTCGGGAGATAATGCTTCGAGATTGTTTTTGGGAGCACGGCTGGCCCGTATTCCATTAAAACCGACGAAATCTCCGGTGGTGCAACACCCTTCCCCGACTCGAATTGACGTCCAGAAGAAGCTGAAGAGCATCTTTAAAAAGAGCCCTCAGCGGTTATCTAAAACACCTGTGAAGATGAGGTCTGGTACTTCAACTTTGGATCAGACCAGGTCTACTACGAGATTGGCACCTCCCGCTATAGATAGACCATGGAGAACTGGTACAGCCTCAACAGCTACTAAACGTCGCCCTACCGAGAGTAATATGTTCTCAAAGAGTGGAGAAACAGCTACTAAACGGGTGAAGACTGAACCTAGAACTGTATCTACCAAACCAAATTCGACTCCAATATCCACTACCCCTCGAACTGGGCTTCCTGCCCCACCTTCTTTACCATCTTCACCTCTTCAAAAGAATCGTAGAGAATCTCTAAGTTTCTCAGCGGCTCAAGTCTCGGTGAAATCACCCCCTAAACCGAAAGATTCAGTCCAAGAATTGTTCGACAATCAAGATTTACTTGAATCATTCATGGATTTCCAAACTTCAAGCGATATGATCCTGAAACTGATCGCCGATACCGAAAGATTGGGCCAAGAAGGACGTGATCTCATTGGAATCTCGGAGAAACTCGCCAAGTACGAATTGGAAATGGACTCAGTCAAACAAACTTTAAACGTTATACTACAGAATCAACAATGGATTATGAGGAAACTCTCAGAGATCGAGTAATTCCCCCCTCTATTTAGCTTTTATTACTTAATAAATTATTAATATGCCATTTAATGATGTGAATACAACTACGAGCATCCTCTTCACTATCATGCTCTCCTGTCTGGATCGTCTTACTTAAGTATGCAAATGTGATCTCCTTCAACGATCTCTTCCTCATCCCCCTAGGAAACAATATACTCGTATCTACTACTCTACGATGACATATTCTCATCACATTGACGTCATTTTCTAATCCATGGCCAATTATGATGGTATTTTTACCTATGAATTGAGGGAGCTGTTCCATATACTCGTCGAAAGATATCGAATTCTGGGCAGTGATCTCCGAGACTCCACTCCATTGGGTATTTAAATCCAATATACGTCCCTTTGGTCGGATAATTTTATCGAAGATCGTTTCCTCTGTGAAATAATCCATCATTGTGAGCCGGATCATCTCAAATCCCAAGTTCGTATACCCCATTTCACAATCTAAAGCTACTGCAGGTCTTTGTGAGTCCAATACCTCGAAATCTGCCGTCGAAACAAACGGAATCATCTTATGTAATTGCTCGTGAGTTTCAAGTTTATATACATGAGAACTAGCTATTTTACAACCCTCAGATTCACCCAAAGATTGAGAACAACACGGGTAGAACTTCGAATTGATATCATTGGATGCATACGAGCCTTGTGTCTTCCTAGAAAGAGCAACTCTCTCTGGATGATACACACATTTGACTGGTGAATCATCGAGCCTGTTGAAAGTAACTCCACAACGTTGACAGTCAAGCTTGATAGGGATCTCGAAATCCAATGGAATCTGGGGTACATCTACGGGGAATTTATTTTCTTTTAAGATCTTAAGACTGGTGACCAACTCGTCAAGTTTCAGTTCCTCAGCTTTCCTCTTGGCCTCACTCTCAGCCTTTACTTCTTCTGGACTCTTAGGTTTCTGTTTTAACAACTTATGTATCTCTCTCTTAACCGTCACATCATACGTCTTGTTTGATGTTTTGGAAGCTATCTCATATTCTTTGGCAACCAGACGTCTATTTGGAAACTTAAGTTTCAACCTTCTGTATTGTAATGCCAACAGTTTCACTCTGAGAAGTCTAGTCGGAGCTTGGGCTGGAGCAAATGGTACTACTGGTCTGGGCATTGGTTTTTCGATATTGGAGGTAGGTGTCGGACGAGGTTTTTTGACTTCAGATGAGTCTTGAGGCTTTGCAGAATCTGAAGATATAGTTCTTTTCTTCTTTATTTCACTTTCATCCAGATGATGTTTAACGGTTATCGGGACATGTTTGGGGACAGAATTTGTAGTACTCACTGGGGGTAAAGAAGGACCAGAAGCATACAGCTCACCAGTCTCAGGCTCCTCCCTTATCTTCTTATAACCTTTAACCACTTCCTCTGTCAGTCTCACCCTACCACTTCCCCTCTTTGCTTCCTCTCGTACCTCTTTCTTCACCTCTTCCCTCCTCTTCAAGCTCTCCATCTCCTCCTTCTCGAACTCCGTCATCGGAGTATGGTCAAATATACAATTAACAATTGTACATTCCTTCCCTTCTCGGACACTCGGACATCTTATCTTTGACAATTGCTTCACCACAGCCTCTGACATCGTTATCCCATGTATCTTTCATGAATCTCCATCGATCTTCCTAACTAAAATAACTCGATCTTTCAGAGCAGAATACTAAAATACACCAACTTAATTTGAGTGAGCAGAATACGAATCACATCATCTCAAACTGTGGCTGCCATTCGAACCTCTATCATTGGTGAGCAATTTACAAATAACATACCGCCTATTCATTCCCGATAAGGAAATTGTGTGATCAGGGACTCTTTAAGAGGAAGCAGAGTCGCTTTCTACAAGAGTGAAGACTCAAAGAGAATATGGAGTACGGGGAGGAGCATTTAAACGATATAAACTCTTCAGATTCATCTAGAAGGATGTCTGATGTGAGTAGATCCACAGGCAGTCCTAGTTCTAGTACAAATAGCCGGGGAAGTACCCCCCAAGTGAGGCTGAAAGCCGCCGTAAAGAAGAAACCGACCGGCAAGACAGCTCGGTCCAGATTTGGATGCGAGAACTGTAAATCCAGGAGATTGAAGTGTGACGAGGCTAAACCGCACTGTGACAGATGTAGAACAAAGGGACTCAAATGTAATTATAAAATAACCTTACAGTTCAGAGAAGATTTAGAAAATAAAGGTAAGAAATTTGGCCGTGAGGGGGTATGGATGAAGAGGAAATCGCACGATACTTCGAACGAGTTGGTTCATAAGAGTAAAAGAGCTCATTATGCACATTTGAAAAATGCTTCAAGCTCTGTATTTGTTAATGTTTCCTACGACGATATTGAAAATCAGTCGTCTGGGTTGTTTTCAAATTCCTGGCAGCAGTTTCAACAAAAGTTTGAGAGGTTAACTCCTGCTTTACAACTGTCTATAATACCACATGATGTCTTATCTCGGTTATATTCGAGCGACACACCACAAAATATGGGGTTTGCCTTGAATTATTATATCGATTTCATAGCACCAATCTTCAATCCTATCGAGTCAACTCCATCTTTACATTACATTGAAGAGAAGGTGTTGAATATCCCCAATTTGAAGCTTGAGAAAGGCTTGAATATGAGTGCTTTAGTACAATATTCACAAAATCATATCCATGTATTCTATCTTATTCTCAGTCTTGGTTCCGTTTACCTTTCAAGGTTCCATCTGAGTGATGAAGGAGCCCGTAGACATTGGCTTATGGAGCTGCAAAGGCTTCAAGAATTAGGAAAACATGATCTCAAACTTAAACTAGCTCTGCTTCAACAAGATTCATCCAAACAAATCACCACGGATGTCATGTTATCTTTGGTATTATTGATTTTATACGAAGTAGCAGATGATTGTAATGAGAATTGGGCGGACTATTTGAAGTTTTGCCGAGAATTGAAAGACTCTCGTCATTTCCATAAACCTCATGGATTAGAAAAGTCCCTCTTAAGGTTTTCATTAGAGTTTTTATACTACCAAGAATCAATGGGAAGAACCGCATGTAAAGATAAGAATTCATTTTTCATTATGGGCGAGGAAGGAGAAGCAGATCAGGAACAACTTGTCTCGAAAGAACGTGTGATCTCATGGATGGGATGTGAAAGAGGATTAATCGACGTCATTAGTGATATCACCGATTTGTCTTTTGAGAGAAGGAAGAAAGAAGGTGTCGTAATGTCAGAAAGTAACTACAAAGCTTTATGTCAAAATATCAAAGATAAGTTGAATCAAATGAGATTTGATATCGATTTCGATGCCTTGTTCTTCGAGTTGGGGGTTCTCAATGATGATCCGACCCTTGCTGCTCTCGTTAAACAACCATCAGATGATGAGAAAGTGGAGATCGAGAATAGTGAATTGATTTTATTGGACCCACTGATCAATATCGAACAGCTTTGTTTCATTCTTTCGAGTGAAATCAAATCTTCATCTCTGTCGTTGTATTTGGACTGTTGTCTCTTAAACAAGGCTCCCGAAGACTTAGATCTCCAGACAGAAATCCGTCGGATCTGTAAAATGTTGAAATATATAATCTTGAAGAACGATTTCAAGTGGTGCTCAACATTGTTATGGTCGATTTACGTGATCGGAGTGGAAATTTCGGTCAATATGTACGACTGTGAAGAATTGCGGTATCTTGTCTTGGAATTGCTCAGCAAGTTAGAAAGATACAGTTTAGGCAATGTGAACAAAGTGCGTGAGGTGATTCTCAGGGTTTGGAAAAAACGTGATTTGGATAATTGTGATGATGGTAGTTTTGGATTTGCAACCTCGAGTGGGGTGAAGAAGGGTGCTAAACAGACATCAATATTGGGGGTGGTAAATGATTGGGAGACTTATGTATTTGATGAGAATTTGAAGCTTTCGCTTCTGTGATCTTGAAGTGGATATGGTATAGGTAATGGATTAATGGACTAGGAGATGTAGGATGTAGAGGGTGGAGGGGTAGGATAGTGGTTTAGAAATGGTGTAGAAACGGTGTGAGGATAGTAGTGAAGAGTCAGGGCAGTGAAGAGTGGTGAAGAATTAGAGTAGTGCAGAGAGAATTCGATCTTGCAGAGTCCCGAATAGATGCAAAAAGATCAAACTTCCTCTCATCTAACGCATCTCGCTCTAAACTCCCACATATCTCACTTCAAACTCCCATCTTTTCTTAATTTACTCTCGATCTGTCCCGATGACCCTGCGATTACCCCCTTTTGAAGGGATGATGAGTAGCAAAGTACAAAATATGCGCGATCTCTAACGGTATCTCTTTCCCTCACCGGTCACCCTCGCTCGCTGTTACCTTTAACGTGCGGTGACCTTCCCCTTTCGCGCATCTTCCTCGACGTCAGTTTCCCTTTCTCGCCATTCCATTCCATTTTCGTCCCCTCAAATTGTGTCAAAAACAGAAACTAATAGGCAAGGGTTGCCTCACAAGATCCATCCCGTACTACGGCAAGAAGGTGGAGTCATACCTCTTGTTTGTAAAAGTCCTCGATGAGTAATCGAGAAAAGTTTTTATTTGAGTGAAAAATTCTCTTTTATATTTAGACCGAGCTCATCCGTCTAATAGAATCGATACCATCAATATCATTCATACCCTTTCTCCATCGCACAACCGATAGACTCTTTACTGATAAGAAAGATCTACATCCCGATTTTACCAATTAGGCAAAAAGTTTTTGAAAAAATTTTATTATTAAGCGCGGTTTGCCCTAACATAGACAGCATATCAAAAATTTTTCAGATATTGAATTTGAGTTGATTTGGTGATAACTAATTGAAATGCCAACCATGAATTACAGAGAATACCAACAAGTTATGAAGCTCTCGGTGAGGAGACCTTCTACTGGAAGTAGCACTTCCAGTTCCAAGAATTCTTCTAGAGCCTCTTCTCCTATCACCTCGCCCTTATCTTCTCCTAGATTAAGTCCGTGCGGAGAACATGCTCATGGACATACACAAACTGGAAGTTATAAGATTCAAAAGAAACCAAAGATCACAAGATCCAAGACTGGTTGTTTATGTTGCAGAAGAAGAAGAAAGAAGTGTGATGAGGTTCATCCTAAATGTGGGGGTTGTACTAGAAACTTTTTAGATTGTTGCTGGCCAAATACAATCGTCACTTCTTCTGGTTCATCCCAAGGTTCCAGAAGTGAAGATTTGTCATGTACTTCTGATGAGGATGAAGTTCCTGCCAGTTTTACTCTTAACAATAGCATTATGGTCATTCAAGATGGCCATCTTATAACAAAAACCAGTGAAGGTGAACAAAATTTCATCATCACAAGGTTAAAATCAGGTTCAATGGACCATATGATGAAGAACAACATTCCTACAGGTGCTACGAAGTCGATCTCCATCAAGTCATTATTGAACTAGTTTACCGATTAGTATATTTTAACGAGCTTTATGAATGTATATTTATTTTCTAATGTTTATCTAAACCGTAGCAAATTACAACTTTCTAACGACCCCTTGAAACCATAGCAATTTACAACTTTTCATATCGAGATGCATTGTCCGACATTATCAGAGCAATTTACAACTTTCTCTTCAAGTTGAAATGAACGGCCTTGGCTTGTTGGTACATCAGCAAACCACTCTCACCCAACTCTCTACCGAATCCACTCATCTTAACACCTCCGAATGGAGCTCTGAAGTCTGAAGCGTTAGTAGCATTAATCCAAACTTGACCACTTTGAACTTTTCTCAGGAATTCATGAGCCTTATCGATTCTCTCGGTGAAAATAGCAGCTCCTAAACCATATTCGGTATCATTGGCCAACTTGATAGCTTCCTCATCGGTCTTGAATTTGGAGACTGTGACAACTGGACCGAAAATCTCTTCTCTGATAATAGTAGAGGTCTGTGGGACATCTACAAAGATAGTTGGTTCGACGTAACAACTCTCTTCTGGGAATCCGGATGGAGATTGTCCTCCTAAGATCACCTTATTACCTTCTTCCTTACCGATGTTAATGTATTTCAAGATTCTTTGTTGTTGTACTTTAGAAACTTGAGGTCCAATATGGGTGTCCTTAGCAAATGGATCACCTGGTTTGTAAGTAGATTGAACTTCCTTCTTGAATAACTCTACGAACTTGTCATGGATGGACTCGTGCAGGTAAATTCTGGAGGTAGCAATACAGATTTGTCCCATATTGTACATAATTCCAAAAGCAGCCCATTTCAGCAGTTGTTCCAAATCGGCATCTTCCAGGATGATCAATGGAGATTTACCTCCACATTCCATAGTGACCAGCTTCAAGTTACTAGCAGCCAACTTTTGGATTTGTTGTCCAACCAGAGTAGATCCGGTGAATGACACCTTATCAATGTCGGTGTGCAGCAGAATGGCAGCTCCAGCAGTGGCTCCAAATCCGGTGACAACATTGAAGACACCTTTAGGGAAACCAGCCTCAACGAACAACTCGGCGAATTTCAATAAAGACAATGGGGTGTTCTCGGCAGATTTCATCACAATAGTGTTACCGGCAGCCAACAGAGGAGCGATTTTCCAAGCGGCCATACAAATTGGATAATTCCATGGGATGATCTGACCACAGACTCCGTATGGAATGTATTCATAGTAGACAAATTTGGAATCATCTGCAGGCACAGTCTTTCCGTGTGACTTGTCAGCAAATCCAGCATAGTATCTGAAGGTATTGACCGAATAATCAATGTCATAAATGGTGTTGGTATATCTTGGTTTTCCACTGTCGATGGTCTCGATATCGGCGATCAACTCACGGTTGGCTTCCAACAAATCAGCCAATTTGTACAACAATTTACCTTTGTCAGTACCACTCAAAGCACTCCATTCAGTCTCGAAAGCCTTACGAGCAGCCTTTACTGCAATATCAACATCCTCCAGAGATCCCAGGTAAACGCTGCAGATCGTCTTTCCAGTAGAAGGGTCGGAGGTCTCGAAAGTCAGACCATCTGAGGATTTGACGAATTCGTTGTTGATGAACAAACCAGTTGGCTGGTCGTATGTGGTCCCGGTAGGGAGGGTGATAGGAACTTTCAAATCCAAACTCATCGTTTCAATGTCTTTAGAGTTAAGCATCGGAAGCGCTCTTGGCTGTCCGCCTGGGGTCTCCGCCCAATTTATACTTTTTCCCAGCCAAGGCGCGCGGAAGATTTTAAGCGATAACTAGAGAGAATTCCGCGATGATGAGGGCAGAAGCGATAAGGGCATGAGGGCAGAAATGATAAGACGAGGGGGGAATAAGTGATGGGGATATAAAGAGGGGAAGAATTATTTGGGGTTGACATTTCATTACAGGACCGTTCCTTACGCTTCAAAATCATTGCTAACTTCTTCTTGCTATTTTACTCCATTTGTATCACCTTCCTTAACTCCTTCCTGTTTTCCGACTTGTGGAGTCGATCAAGAATTTGCCCTTTTTCAAGTTTGCGCAATGAAAATTGCCCTTAGCGCATCTCGCATCGATTAGATTTAGGATTTTAACATCATAACACCAATGCGTAACATCATAACACCTGATCTCATCTAACCCCCAATTAGCCCCCAAACTAGCTTTCGTCTGGTCCACACCTGGTCCACACCTACTCCCTATTCGTTCCACTCCCACTCACTACTCCTACAACATACTCTACACTTCTCATCATAACATCCATATATAATCTAAAACGAAATCGTCTCAACAATCTCTCGATCAAATAATAAATCAAAACTTTTATACCTTGGCTGATCTCCTGTCTCCGAGACAGCAGACAGCTCTTCTTTATCCCAACTCTTTTGCAACAGACCGAGCACATTGAGAGCGAAAGTACTATTTAACAAATCCGAGAGATCCACAAGAGTACGTTCAATCAACCTTCTATCAGTTTCTGCCACAGTAGCACAACCAGCTATAAAAATCCCCAGGACTGCAAGACACATCGAATGGTCATCCTTTGGGATCAGAGAAGCAGCTCGAAGAATGGCAGCAACACAATTCTGGATCAATGGCAACGTAGCAGCAAGTGAAGGGTTCACCAATTTCTGAAGTAGAATTTTACTGGCATGAAGTAAGATCAGTTTCACCGATAAATTTGTATGGAGAACAGTCTCGAATCCACTGGACCCGGGGAGTTCTTTGAAATTCTCAATCAAAACAGTCTCCAGATTATCCAATGAGAGTTTGATATTGGTGATACTCTTCCAAAAATTATCTTCGTTTATATAATATTCGGAGGCTGAATCTACGCCGAAATGGAAACGTAATAACCAGATTAGTTTGGCCAAATTCTCAAATTCGGAAATGGAAGAGCCCAAGATTGGATTATTCATCCATGAAACAGGAACATCATCGAAAATCGGCAGTTTAAGCCAAATTCTCATCTCATCATACACCATAAAAGGTGAAGGTAACATTACCAAATTTTGGAATGAACAAGTATATAAAGACATTGAGTAATTGAACAAGAAACTTTCGATCAAGGTCCGTTCCAATGCGGTCACTTCAAAGACACCTTGAGAGAGTTTCTTCTCCTCTCTTTGTCGAATAATATGGTACAGAGCAAGTAAATGCTGGGCACAACGAGACCCGTTGAAGCCAGAAGCTCTGTCACGAAGACAGAGCATCATGATGGCAGCGAAGAACCAGTCCTCGGTGCCTTCAATTGTCTTAGTCAGGATCAGATTACTGATCATCCGGACGGAATTATTGTATTTTTGGACAGCTACGGTCTTAAATTCTGGGTATTTATAGGCCAATTGCAGAGCTCCACAGCTGAAGAAGACTTCCCTCAAGATCTCGGACTCAAAGGCAAGTGGGACACAAGTCTCTTTAGGAGTCAACTTGGGATGGGCATGCGATGGAGTAACTGAAGGAATGAACTGATGCAAAAAATGATAATATAATTGTGAATTTGTGTCGTCAAGCTCCATATTAGGGATCCATTTGGAACTCTTGGATAGTATGAGGTTAGATGTAGGGTCATTTAAGAACTCGGACAAGTCATCGCTCAACGATAACTGTAATGAGCCTGGATCCGAGCCTTGCAATGAGAGTAAAACAGGGCTCTGATCTTCATCGAATCCTACAAGACCCGATTCCTGGTCGTCTGAGCTTAGATCTGACGGAGAGAATGATAATTCTAGCACCCCCAGTGACATTTGTCCAGCTCCTGGTGGTTCTACGCCGGATTTTTCAATGGAAACGACGGTTTGAGACTCAAATTGAAAGTCTTTTGGCAAGATTTGATTGGGCTTCTCTGGGTAAACACATTTCAAAAAGTTTCTCTTGCATGCACTACACGTTGGTCGTTTCTCATCACACTTCTTCTTTCTTTTCCGGCAACAAAAACATCCCGTCTTAACCCTCGCTGTCTTCTTCTCACCGGTTGTTGTGGAAGTTTCTTGCTTCACAACACTGGCAAGAGTCAGAGACAAGGGAGGAAGAGCTTTTTTGGCGGTCAGCGGAGGTATACCTGACCGACCTCTGTCCTCTAGTATCTCTTTTTTAGGTTTTATGGTCATTCGACTGTTTTAGATGCTCTGTAGATCACCCTCTTCTCTGCTCATCTCCCCCGAAATCAATTGGGATTTGATGAGTGAGCGGCATACGTTTGGAGGATGAAATCGACCAATCAGAGAGTTTTCCGCGCATTTAAAGTGGAAGTTTGAAAATTTACTATGGGTAGATTTTAGAAGCGATTTTCTCCTGTGCCAAGGAATGACTGTAATATTGCAAGGTGAAGAGGAAGATTTGGGCTGCGACATCTCATCGTCATAAGTTCTCATTTCTCCAGTTCTCCCACACCTTCCTTCAGAGCCTCTCCTCCAGACCCTCTCGGCTATTCCCGCACACCCCCATTTACGCGTCTATTTAACTGCCTTATCCGGTAAACCCTAATATAGTAATTCAATCGAGCGATGAGCATCAGCAGTTTACGAATCATCGAAAAAATTTTAATCAAATTTTTAGTGGTTTAATTTGAGAAGAAGTTGATAAGTTCATTGGGATATAAAGAACAATGTCTGGTAATAGAGAAGACGATTTTTCCGATGAAGAGGAAGTTCAGACCTCAAGCAACAAATCTTCCGTTTTATTGGGATACATTGACGGACCAATTACCTCCGAAGATCAACCAACAGTAGAGGACTCATTTGTGGGCGGCTCACCACTTTGGTTCCATCAGGAATCACCTCCACCAGCCGATATGCTTCATTGTAAAGTATGTAATTCACCTATGGCTTTGCTTTCACAATCGTTTGCTCCATTGGACGACCAACTTTATGACAGAATTATCTATATATTTGCATGTACTAAGCCTAGTTGTAGGCGTCAGAAGGGTTCAATTAGGGCCATCAGGGCGGTACATAAAGACCCAGTCAAGATGAAGTCTGTCGAGGAGCTGAATAATCTGCTGAAACTGCAAGAATTGGAGCTGAAATTGAAACTGGAAGAGCTGAGAAAGTTTGAAATCGAAGCCACTAAAGATATTTTCGGTAGTGGATCTAAGACTAATCCATTTGGATCATCTAGTGGGGACTCCAATCCATTTGGAGGTTCTGCTAATCCATTTGCTGCTGCCTCTGCTAATCCTTTCGGTGCTAAAAAGGAAGAAACAACTAAATCTGAACCTAATTCCAGCACTGAAACTAAACCAACTTTTGCCAGTGTGGCATCTTCCCTGCTGAAACTGGATAAAAAACCAACTCCAAAGCCTTCAAATATCAAATTACCTAAATTCCCAGGTTATTTCGTGTATGTGGAACCTGAAACCTTCAAGAAGAAGAAGAAAGATGATTTCAAAATGACCTCCAAAATCGAAGAATTGGACCAAAGCGTCTTAGATACAGAATTTGAGGATAATGGAGACGAATCAAGTGTTCGTGCAAAGGCATCGGAAAATCCGGACATGCAAAAGGTTGCATCTGCTTTAGATGACCCAACCTTTGCTAATTTCTCCTCCATTGTAGACTACAATAACCAACAAATCTTCAGATACGAAGTCGATGGTACTCCACTTGCATACTCTTCGAAAGATGATATCTACAAGGTATTTTTCAATAAAGATCATGAAGTTAAAGTGCCGAACCCGGGATTCAATCCGTCGTCATCTCGTAGATTTGAGATGCAGTTGATGCCAAAATTGATCCTCGATTTAGAAGCCGAAAGTACCGATATTCTTCTGAATGGAATGGAATGGGGAACTATCATAGTTTGTACTGATCGTGAGGACTTCACACCAACACTTGATGAGAATCATGTTGGGTATGTCGAAGAATGGTGTGGTGTTCAATGGGAAGAGCAAGTTGTTAGGGCTTAAGTGTGGGGGGTTAGGCTGTGATTACGTAAGCATCCATTTTGGGAGAATTGGGTGTACACGACTTTTAATAACCCCCAAATCTGCAGGAGCTGATCTTTAAAATTAGTGTATCAGTTTAGAAAGGGGATGCTAAGGTGACTACGAAGTGCCAAATCGGACATCAGAGACTACCAGAGCCTGCACATTGGATAAACTCACAACTCATTATCTCCCTGTCCCGCCATCCAGCTAACAATTACATAGTACAATATCTAATCAAGTAGAAATAAAACCTTTTATCACTATTTACAAGTATCTTTTAACCTTCTCCTCTTCATAAACTTCGACTGTATCACCTTCAGTGAAATCCAGCCAATTTTTAAATGCGAGACCACATTCGGCTCCCTTTTTAACCTCATTAACTTCATCCTTCTCACGCTTCAATGAGTCCAATTCACCTCTCCAAATCTCAGCACCAGCTCTCATGACACGGACTTTAGAGTTACGTTTCAAGGCTCCATCTTCAACTCTACAACCTGCAACTTTGACCTTTTGACGACGGACCGAGATCTCAAATACCTGTTTAATATCAGCCGTTGCAAGGGTCTTAAGTTCATAAATAGCCGGTAATTTACTAGTCAATTCCTCCATCACATCCTCAATCAAATGATAAATCACATTGAACTCTTTTAAGACGACACCCTTACGAGCAGCAAGGTTTCCGATTTCTTTAGGGATTTTGATGTTAAAACAGAGTATACAAGCATTTGCTGCGGCAGCTCTTTCGAGATCCGACTCGGTTGGCAGTCCTACATCATGGAAAAGAACCTGAGATTGAACTTCTTCGTTTCCCAATCCAGAGATACTCTCTACGATCAGTTCTGCCGATCCAGAAACATCGGCTTTTACAATATATGGAACTTGGATGATCTCGGTCTTAGTGTTGTCTTCGTGTAATTCCAGATACTCCTCGTTATCACGAACATCTTCGATAGTCAAACCTAATTTACTCAACTCATCCAACTTGGCCTGTCTACGAGCCAGAAGGACCTCTTTCATTCTCATTTCGTTCAACAGCAAGACATTTTTCAGGTTCTCGATCAGCTCAGCACGTTCGAGACGACTAGCGACAACTTTCTTAGCAAGCAGTTCATCTTTCAGTTGGATAGCAGAGTCACCAGCTTCTGGTAACTCTTTCCAACCGGTTACTTCTACGGGAGTTGAAGGACCAGCTTGTTTAATCAGCTTACCAAACTCATCTTTCATACTTTTCACTCTACAATAAGAGGTACCAGCAACAAGGACAGCTCCTGGTGTCAACAAACCACGAGTAACAAGGAATGTAGCTACATTACCAAGCCCTTTTTTGACTTGTGATTCGATTACCCAACCTTCTACTGGGGTTTTCTTGGTGTTCTCAGCTTTCAAGTCCTGGATTTCAGCTAAGGTCACAATGGCTTCTTCTAATTCTTCCATTCCCAACCCAGTTTTACCACTTACTCTTACAGTTTGAACATCACCTCCATAGTTTTCGACATCTACTCCATTCTGGGATAAGTCGGCAATGACTTTATCGAAATTCAGTTGAGGTTTATCACATTTATTGACTGCGACGATCATCTGAACACCGGCATTCTTCAGATGTTTGATCAGCTCCTTAGTTTGGGGCATCACAGAGTCATCAGCAGCCACTACAAGTACTACGATATCGGTGATATTGGCTCCTCTTTCTCTCATCTTTAAAAACAGAGCATGTCCAGGAGTGTCCAAGAAGGTAATGGTCTTCTTAGATGAGGGGGTCTTCACACTGAACGCACCAATGTGTTGAGTGATACCTCCATGTTCACCTTCTACAATACTAGACTTTCTTAAATAATCTAAAATAGTCGTTTTACCATGATCAACATGACCCATAATGGTCACGATTGGAGCTCTTGGTTTCAAATCTTTCTCAGAGACAGGCAGCGAGACAAGCTCTGGGCCTGAATCTTCGTTGATCGAGGCTTCGAATCCATACTCATCAGCAATCAATGCAGCTGTCTCATTATCCAAAATGAAGTTATATGTCATGTTCTCGAACCCGAGCCCTTCCAATTTCACCAATAAATCTTCGGTTCTAACTCTCAAGATGTTGGCTAAATTGGCTACCGAAAGGAACCCTGGAATGGTGATTTGGACCCTTTGTTCGGTGTCTTTCTTGACCTCTTCCTTTACAGGTCTGGATTCTGTCTTCTTTTGCTCGGTATTCAGGGCAAATTCCTCGGCAATCTTCTTGATCTCCGAGTCGACACTCTTTGGTATCTTTTTTGTCTTTTTAGGGGTATTTTTCTGAACATTTTGAGGTTTGGCCAGAGGTTTCTTAGGTTGCTGTTTCGGTTTCAGCACAATAACAGTATCTGGATTACTCTTAGAAACTGTTTTCACCTTCAATACCTCAACTTTAGTCCCTTCTGGCTCCTGTTTCTCGACCTGTGGCGTCAAATTCTTCTGAAACTTCGAAGCTCCACGTCTCTTAACGGCCCAAATCGGGCTAGTCACATGCAAATTTCTCACACATACACCTTCGACACTCACTCTCCGTGAAAGTCCAGCTACTGATCTACCAAACATTCTTCCATAGACCTCTTTCCCTTCTACAACTGTTCTAAGACCCCTTCTTCAAGGCTGAAAATTTTCATCTCCATTTTTTTCCATCGCTGGGTTTTTCGCATACATTTAAAGTTTGAGCAGAGCTGCAGAGAGAAATCTTATTTATAGGCAGAGCTGCACAGACTTAAGGAGAAGACTACAAATAGAAATAATAATCATAAACTCTAAAATTGAATGCTTAAATGCAAAAGTGCGATGGCACTAGGAATGCAATATGTTGGTATCATGGATCTTGCGGATAAGATCGTCGATCTGCTCGAAGTTGGAATCTTTCAATGCGAAGGAACGATGTTTTGTGGAGACGATGTGCAGGTCGAAATCGTCGTATTTCAAACGACAACTCTCACAGTAACCGGCTGATTTGACAGGTTCTGGTTTTCTACGAGGTTTTCTTTGAGTTTCGAGTTGAAGTTGTTGAGATTGGACCCTTTGTTGTTGTTCTTGTTCTTGCTCGTGTAATTTCTCCACTGCTCGTTTCTTCTTGATATCAAATACATCCTTCAATGGAGCGGATTTACTCAGTTTAGTAACCTTTTTGTTCAAATTTTTAAAACTTTTAGTCATCACCTCGGCTCTGGATGGTGCTAAACCGTTATTACCGAAGTCCTGTTGAGATTGACCGGAGACAGCAGTCGATTGATTATTCATTCCAGAAGCTTGGATTTCATAGAACTTGGCATTATTTTCATTCTGGAAATTACTCATCAACATGGAACTTTCTCTTTGTAATGCTACTGGATGCATTGAATCTGGCAGGGCAATTAACTTTGGAATTCCCATATAAATTCCGGCCTCTGTTGGGTCAGCCTCATTTGCAGTATCATCTTGTTCTTGTTCAGCTTCCGACTCTGCAGAATTAACTGCTGTCAGATCATCCTTAGAAGATGATGATTCTTGTACAGGTGAAGAAGAACATGACGATGAAGTACGGTAAAAACTATCCTCAAATTCCGAATCTGAATCGTTCATCTCATGATAAGATCTCTTTCTCTTTGGAATCACAGACAGCTTGATCAATCTCTGTCTAAATTCTTTATTCTCTTCAAAAAACTTGAACCTTTGTAATCTCTTTCTAGTGGAATTCTCATTATAAGGATCATCCTGGAAAGGACATCTACCATTAGTTGAAGCATATAATTGTGGGAAACCAGCAGCTTCTTCCTCCTGTCCAGCCTTCAAGTTCCATTCTCTTACAGCAACCGGTCTGTAAACTTGTCTCAAATCAAAACAATAGAAATACAACCCTCTCAAATAATGGAAATCATCCCTTCTCAGTGACGGATCTCTATCAATTGGACCATGTAATCTTTCCTGGGTCAATAAAACCGACAAATCTTGAGATTGAGGCAGAGGTTTCCTCAATTGAGGTGTAGGTTCTCCCAAATTCCTTAAAAATCTAAATACTTTCTCATATGACCACACTTTCAAGCCATTCAACAAGGCGCTATGGAAAACATGACCCAGCTTATATACCAGCTTCTTATCGAACAGTTTCCGCGTGATAATAATGGTGACATCCATATCGAAGAAGGGGGAAATTCGAGCTCCTAACAGTCTCAAGGCCAGCTTCAGCTTCTCGGTCTCCAAACGATACAGAGGGTTAGTTCCATCGTCTCCATAGAAGTAGATGACACTCTCTTTCATTGTACGACGCCAAATTGTCTGCCATTCCTTGAATTCTTCGCCTTCCAATACCGGCCGTCTCTTCAGCGTTACCGGAACGACTTGATTTTGATGCGAACGATGCGACGAGCCCGCCACTGTTTTTTGGCGTTTGGCCTGGCTCATCTCATTCGTCTGGTCCCTCAAGGGAACTCTCGCTCCATTCTCCTCCATCATGACCTTGCTCTTGTCTGGTCTTTCAATCAGCTACTCCTTTTGAATCGGGTTTAAATTTTGTATAGGGACGAGTTTTCCCCCTTAGAGGGAAAAATTACTGTTTTGGGATTAGGGGTAAATAAACAAGGCGCGCTATGAGAAAATGAAAATTGGGTGACCGGGAATTTGGGAGGTAGATTTTGGGGATTGATGGCAGATTCAGTGAGCATATTATTAATTAATATTAATTCTGTATTTATTATTTACCCGTGAATTAGTACAAATAAATGACAGATATTTTATAGAATCTTATAGTTTAGAGGAAGATTAAGGCAGATAAAGGTAGATAAAGGTAGAGCAATAGACGGATTAGAACTAAACAATACCACTGTTATCTTCTCACCATGTTATCATCTTCCAAAATATCAGCTGTATTGACTCAAGCACTTCATCCCGTTCATATCAAGCCCACCAATCCCAATGACCAACCTCTTGCCCTGGAACCTCTAGCTGTTTGTCTTATATCTCCATTAGGACAACCATTATGTTCGGTATTTGGCTCGAAATCTCAAGATTCAGTATCAACAGAGCCTGTATATGATGAAGAAGGTCAAGTTATTCCATTTTTTGAACTCCCAATCACAGAAACTGTCCGTATTCATGCCCTTGTTCTGTCCACAGATTTCAATCCACAAGATGACTGGGCTATATTGGAATTGTCACCTCAACCGGTGTATCTTGCACTTGAATCGGTGGCTCTTGGATCGTCTGGAGAATATAATATCGTCATGGCCGTTTGTCCGAATCAATACCCAAAGAAAGTTGCCCATCTGATGATCCAAGATTTAGGTTCCGTGCTATCAGAAGGTTTCAAAGGCTACTCAGTTTAAACTACATAAATCTCCTCAATTTAATATATATTGTATATGATAAGGAATCATTAAGATAAAGAACACCTGAAGACATTAAAACTAAAACTGAAAAAAACGAATGACAAAATGATAGCAAAGCAGTGAGATGAAGAAGTGCAGAGTTTAAATTATTTCATTAACTCATCGATAGCTTCTTCATCGGCAGCAGCAGCTTCTTCTTCATTTTGGGCGTTGTCGTCTTCATCGACATCATCAACGTCATCCATCAAGCTCTCATCATCATCAAAGCTTTCATCGTCGTCGTCATCATCATCTTCTTCCTCCTCTTCTTCTTCGTCATCATCATACCAGAACTCATCATCAACAACATCATCTTCATGATCATGATGTGTTCCAGATCCGTACAGTGTAGAACTCAGAGTTGGCATGACAAAATCCTTAGGAATATCTTGCTTCGATCTCTCAACCTCTTGTAATACTCTAGCCTTATATTTCTCATGGTCTTTTCTCCAATCAACGGCGGCATCGACATTAGCTGGCGAAGAAATATTAGGGTCTTCCAATAATGAAACAATCGAGATTAAAACACTCTCAACAGTCTGCAGAGGAGACCAAGTCTCGGAATCTGGTTCGTCCGAAGTCGGGTCACCGCCCTGATGCAAAATCGAGATACACAACCGGCCATCACGATAAACGTTTGGATGATATATTGGCGGGGTGAATCTGAAAGTTGGTGGACTGTATGGGAAATCAGTTGGGAATTTCATTTGCAGTTTGAAAAAGCCGCCGTGGTAAACCGAATCTTCGTTTAATACCATAACGCCGATATTCCACAAAAAGATATTATCATCAGCCAACTCAATATGGAAGGAAGGGACTCCCTTCTTTGGATCGGTCAACTCTCTGAATTGTCGCAACAAAAGCGACCCAGCTGCCGAGGATGTCTGTGCCATATTATTCGAATTTATTATCTATTAGTGATCCCTTGACTCTTCACTTAACTAGGGTATAATTGAAGGGTGAAAATGAGGGGGAACAAAAGTGCCAAATGCTAAATCTATCGTGTTTGAATCTATTTTGGTCTTCACAACTCTCGTAGAATCCACTTCTTCTTCAGCGTCTTGATCAAACTACTATTTCTCTCTCCAAGATCCTAGCTTGCCTCCTTGGATTATAAATGAAAATGGCCAAATGTTGTGATGTTTTTTCTTTCTTTCTTTTTTTTGGTTTGTTTGCGGGAGTTTCTTTTTGTGGGAGGGTAGTGCACGGAGGGAGAAAGGAAGGAAAGGCAATGGGAGAGGCGGAGAAGGGAGAAGGGAGAAGGGAGGAGGGAGAGGGCGGAGAGAATAGGAGACGAGAGGGGACAAGGATACGGCCGGATCTGACAAAAGTAGAAGCATATGAACTGAACTGAACTGAAATCATGATGCACAACCTATCAGTCACATATCCTTTTATACTACAATTATCTGATACTAAATTTAATCCATACCAATCTCTCCCCTATCTAATTCATCCAAATTTACTGTCTAAGATTTTCTATATAGATTTTCTATATGGATTTTCTATATGGATTTGCTTTAGTTTTTTCTGCTATACAAATTTGGTGTACAAATTGCTTTATTTCTCCATTTTCCCACACAGTACAAATTTTGTGCTATGCTCTTTGTGTTTCTGTTTCACTTCTGTGTCTTAGTAAGAAAACTCAAATCTTAATAAGAGCCGCAATTGCGCAAACAAGTCAAACCTGAGTAGCATCATTCTATTCAGCTATTTCGTAATGTGCTCATTACCTTAAGCCTCCTCGTTTTCCCTCGACCCACAGTTGTTTCCTAATTAGGAAAGCAAATCATTCAAACCCCTTCAAATCAATGTACTGACCAGGCGACATCCTTACGTGAAATCAGGGGGTTCAACTGTTACTGACAATCTCTCCTCCATTTGGTGTTCTCCCTTCAATTTCAATCATTTTAGTATCGAAATCGACCCACAGACCTAATTTTATCCGTTGATCTCATCCCTCTTTTTCTCCTACCAAAACCCGCTTCCTCTCCTCTTCCTCTCGCCTTCCGCTTCCATATAAAAATTCCAACGGCTCCATCTCATCTCTTCTAAATTTCCTTCTTCCCTCGCTTAACTCATCCGCAGCTACATAATCTGCAACTACATAAATCGCTTAAAAAAGCTTGCTCAAAATGTTTACCCCAGTTGAGACTACCATAGGAGCACTGTTGATCCAGTTTGCGACAACTTCATACCTTATGACCACAGGGAAGACAATTGGATTCTCTTCTGTTTTGTCCGGATTTTTCAAGGCTCCAAACGTCCACAATGTTTCTATTACTGCTGGATTGGTGTCGTCGGCGGTCTTTGCTATGAAGATGGGACTCAGTTTACCTGTGTTCCCACTGAGTTTTGGGTTGGCAACTTATGTTGTAGCCGGGTTCTTAGTCGGAATTGGAACTAAACTTGCCTCCGGCTGCACTTCCGGTCATATGGTCAATGGGTTGAGCAGATTAAGGATCCGTAGCTTGATTTCCGTGATGATTTTCGTTCCTACTGCTATGGTGACTACTTATATACTTAATTCCACCGACTTTAACTGTGGAATAGTACCATGCTACCAAACAGTTTTACCTTCTGAGCTGACCAGACTGTTCTTGACCAATATCTCCTATGTCCTGATGCCTTTGAACTACATAGTGTCTCCATTAATTGCCAAATGGTGGGGCCAACTTAAAATTGTAGCACTGCTCAATAGTTTCATTTCTGGATTCACTTTCGGTTTGGGTTTGATCATCTCCGGTATGAGTGATCCAGCTAAGACCATCGCTTTCCTCAATATCCTTACTCCGTCGAATTTCGATCCTTCTTTAATGTTAATCCTCTTGTTCCTGGTCATTCCTAATATGATCATCTGGAGATTTATGGTTTTGAATAAACCAGGTCCTCTCAATGGCTCCGGTCAATTTGATCTTGCTATGTCCACCGAAACACCTCCTAAATTCTTATTGGGATCGGCCATTTTCGGTGTAGGATGGGGAATTCTGGGGATCTGTCCCGGTCCTGGTATTCTTGGAATGGTATTTAATACACCTCTGTTCTCAGCTGCTTGGGTTGGAAGTTTCATACTTGGTAATATTGCCGGAGGCTACGTTTAATGGACGGATCATACCCAGAATTTAATTGAACCTTCTACTCGTCTACACTTACACTCTCTACATCATATAATAAAACGATACTTTTCATATTTAAATCAGGCTGTCTCGTAAATCAAAGATCTAACCTCATAATTCTCATTGGCTTCTTCAAGATCTTCCCAATTTCCAATGAAATCATCCTTACCTCTGACGATACCCGGCATCGTCTTACCCCCAGAATAACGTCTCCAGATTTTCTTTGCTTCGACATCAGTTCCCAAATCACGCATTTGGTATTTGATTCCGTTAGCAGCCAAGATAGTGGTCATTCTGTTGGTTCTGTTGGCAATTTGGAACCCTCCTGCTAAGGAGGTGTATAAATAGACAGGTTCATCTTCGTAGGTCAATTTGTCGGTTTTAGGGACAAAGACACTTCCGTCACGAGACATAGAAGAGGCAGGAGTTGAGGCAGGTTCATCTTGAATTTCTTTAGAAGTCAGATCTTCTGGAAGGGAGGATTCTTTAGATTCGACTGGGTCTTCAGCCTCGGCGACTTCTGGTTCTTGGGTTTCTTCAGATTCTTCAGGTTCTTCAGGTTTGGTTTCTTTACCCTCGGAGATCTCGGTCTCTTTACCCTCGGAGATCTCAGCCTCTTTACCCTCGGAATTCTCAGTTTCTTTACCCTCGGTGACCTCGGAAATCTCGGCCTCATCACCCTCGGTCACATCCTTACCCTCGGTCAAATCTTTATCTTCACCCTCAGCAACAACTTCCTCCTCTTTTTCCTTGCTCTCAGTCACATCTCCACTCTCAGTCACATCCTTATCCTGAATAGTTTCATCCAGCATAGTATCCTCTTCCTCATCCTCCTCAGGAATTCCAGTCTCAAATCCCAAACTTTCCATCTCCTGTTGCACCAATCTCAACAGTCTATCCACAGCATCCTCCAACTCTGGCAGTTGATCATAATGATCCCCAGTCAATGCACCTTCCTCCTTCAACTCATTCTCATCGATACCACGATCCTCACCAAGCAGTTTACGATCGTTATCAATTCTTGAACGAGAACGAGAGATCGAACGGAGATAATTCAACGACGAAGGATCTCTTTGAGAGGTCCGCGACCTGCGCTCACCGATGAAGAGAGGTGCCGTGTTGTTAAAATCATTGTTAGTCACGGTATTTTGGTATGAATCTCCACGCAGTAAATGTGGTCTCACCAGACCAGCAGACTCGACAAAATCCTCACCATTTCCGTTATGAATACTTGGAGTTCCGGTCGGTTCTGGAGTTTTAGTAGCCTCTTCAGTTGCTTTAGAAACAGATTCAGGCACTTTAGACCCATCTCTCGAAGCAGCAGGTACAGCAAACTCGGCATCGACTTCTTTCAGCATATCAGGAACTTGTGGCTCTTCATAATAAGATCTAGTCAGACTACGAGGTTTTCTTTCATCATCAGCAACACCTTTCAGTGACTCAGGTTCACCTTCCGGATGATATTCTCCATTGTTGACCTCATTAATGATCTCGTTAAGACTATCTTGCTCAGAATTGGAAGAACTTTCCAGAACTATTTGGTTCAATGGGGAATTCTTCAGTGGTTTTGTAGAATCATACTTGAAATGAGGTACCAGAACACTTGGAGAACGCGAATGAGATCCATCCCTTGAAGAAGCAGGAGCAATAAGTTCTTTATCTTCCTCATGACCACGGAATTCGTCACCTTCTTCTTGAGAATTGATCAGTTCAACGTCCAAAGACAGTGGAGGTTTCACTTCATCGATTTCTTCCAGCTTAACATTCTTTTGACTATCTCCCTCACGAACCTCTCCACCAATTTCTCCACCAATTGCCCCACTGACCCCACCTTCAACATCACCAGCTCCTCCCTCAACCAGATCACTAATAATATGACCTTCCTTATCCATAATCAGATCCAATTCGTCCTCCTCTTGTAAAAGAACACCTTCCTGTTGTAACTCTTCCAATGACGACGTATGAGAAGTCTCTTCATCCCCCAATTTCGACAACACCTTGATATTCGGTTTCGATGACAGGCGCGAATTCGTCGACGAGGTCTCACCTCTGATTGACAGGCCCACTAAAGAGGGGGTGCCGGTTCTTTCGAATTCTTCTAATTCGTTATCCATATCCATGATGATTGTGTGAGTGGTTTCCGTGTATAATTGAGTTTGGAGTATCTACAGTTGAGTGGTTTGAGTAGGAGGACGGTGATTTGGTTTATTAGAGCGATGATTGGATGATCTGGAGCAACGACAGCGCATACTGCTTGATTGGGGAATTACTTAAATAGGAAGGGGAAAGAGGTCACGTGAGACCCGGAGAAAATGACAGAGTCAATTACGAGAACAGAGTCAAGAACACAGTCAAGAACAGAGTTAAAGAATCTTTACATAGTTAATTACTGAGCAGAGTTTTTTCACCTCTACACCACACCTCGACACTACACCTTCTAATCTCAATATCTATTTTAATATTAACTCATTTCATCACTCCGACAAAACTCTCCTTAACCTTTTCCAACCCCTCAGCCGTTCCTCTAACATAGATAACATTATTAACTTCATCTTGAGCTCTTGGAACAACAATCGAACATCCAGTACTAGTTCTTAATTTCAGGACATTCTTACCTCCATCTCCAACGATAGTTCTGAATACTTTACGGTCACGGCAGTAGAAGTATCCAGTAACGTTATGTTGAGAGGCCTTTTCGACTAACTCATTTACAATCAGTTCAGCCTTAGCGACATTCTCACTCTCACCTTTGAATCTCCATGGGATCATCTCCCCACCATGAGAAGCAGCAGACTCCTCCTTGTCGGAGTCTGGGATCACAGTCCATTTGTACAGATCTTCAGAAGAACCGAAAACTTCAACTGGAGGTGCGGAGATCGTAGAAGAAGATGAAGATAACTTGGTGGCAGTTCTAGTGAACAGTCCATGATCAACAGAGACCTTCAACTCACTATTTAATCTTCTGAAAAGAGCTCCTCTATCGGAGATCAGAGCATGAAGCGAAGAAGGAACAAAGATCTCAGATTGCCAGTTACATTTGGCTAACTCATCGATCTTCAGCTTGGCTTTCTCGATATTCTCTGGGGCTCCTACGATCTTGATCTTTGTCTCTGCAGAATCAGCATTTGGAATATTGATATTGACCTTGAACTCGTCTTGGATCTCCTTCTTGACAGATCCTCTAGTTCCAATAATGGAGCCATGCAGAGATTTAGGAACCTCATGATACTCGGTGACATAACTCTCACGTTCAGCAACCATTTCCTTGATCTTCAGAACAATCTTGTCGACCACCAGCTTTGGTCCCGTACAAGTGATCTCTTCAGAACCAGAATTGGCAAATGGAAGTTGCAATAACGAGCCTTGGTCACCATCTCCACCAGCCAGTTCGATGATCTCACGTCTGGTGACTCCACCTGGTCCACAAATGTATCCATGGAATTTCGATGGAACAGAAACTTGGGCAGTGTAACTGTTGGCGACGATCTCATTGATCTGCTTCTCAGCCTCTTTGATCCCCAGTCTGGTTCCGGTCAATTCAATCTCGGTGTAACCCAACTCTTTCTCCTTCAGCAGGTCTCTTAAGAAGTTGTATTCCACTTCCAAATCGCCAGAGATCTTATTAATGACATCACCACCTTTACCAATGACTCTAGCCACGGCAAATGATGGAATTTGAATGGTGACTTTATATCCATGCTCTTGCTCGTACTTAACAATATCTTTGATCTCTTCTTCGGTCTTAGCGACTCCCTTGGATGGACCCTTGACTACAATCTCATTATTATCAGATCCAATTCTGATCTGCACCTTGTACTTATCCTCCAATCTCTTCTTATAAATACCATTCTTCCCGATAATGAAACGGAGGAACTTCTGATCGACTTTCATACCCAAAGTCTTCTCGTCAGACCAACGTTTATCCAAGCTATGAAGCTCCAGAATACATGCATCGACATTAGTCTTTAAACCGGTCAATTTGACAGCTGTAGTCTTACCGGAGTTGTCGTCATCGAAGTCGATTTTGACGTCGAATTTCTCTTTAATGCTGGTGATGTTGGCACCTTTTTGTCCGATTAATCTGGATAACCATTCAGTGGAGAATTCAGTCTTGTCTGTGTACTTGACGGCCTCCTCGTAGTTACTGATATCCTCAATGATTTGGTGGAACTCTTGGACAACCGAAGGAACCTCATCTTTGAAGCCATGGATCAATACTTCATTTGGAGATTCTCCCTCGGCATTCTGATGCAATTTAATATCGATTCCACCTGGTGTGAAATGAGATAAGAGCGAACTTAAAGTGGATTCGGTGATCTTATCTTGTTGCAGAGCAGCAACTGTGACGACTTGAGAGATGACAGAGTTAGATTTGGCTCTGAGAACATCCAAAGCATCATTTACCAGCTCCAAACGAGCACTAATCTCTTCAACACTTGGTAAAAAGTCGGAATCAATGCTATCGGCGACCAACAATAACAAATTGCCGGCCTTTGAAGTCTTGGAACCAACAGGAACAATAGAAACCTTGTTCTTTTGAGCAGTCTCAACAATAGATGAAGTACTGAGTTGTGGGAAAACAAAAGAATCGATATCTGAGACACTTTTAATACTATGAGGAGGGAAGATATTCACCTGTTCAATGATAAGTTTCTTGATAGCCTCTGCCTCGGTTCTTTCAACCCCAGATCCACAAGCAATGTCAACAAATACGGCAGAAGTCTTCTCATCATACAAAGAGGCCAATGGCAATGTTGAGACAGAGATTGCCTCAGTAGAAATACGACCAAAGAACCCATTGTGATCGAAATAAGCAGCCAAATTCTTAGCATGGCCCAAATTACCACCGTGAGCCTTAGATATATCCAAAGCCAATACTTTAATTGAGCTGGTTTGAACTCTAGCCAATTCTAAAGCCTCTTTCATCTTCTTAGATGACCCAATGAAGGTTATAATGTCCGAAGGATCAGAGGCAGCAGGGACCTCGACAACGACAGAAGTCTTCTCCAAAATCTCAGCAGCATCAATATAACGGTGGAACGATTTCTTGATCTCTTTGGTCTCGGTGTGGATTTCAGACTCCAAACTGGAAAGCAAATTCGTAATTTGATCGCGGAGAGCCAAGGTCTGGTCACGTGACCCGGAAATGACGATCTTGCCGGCAGCGGCATCGACCGAAGGTAAAGTGATCTTGATGGAGTCATGTTTAGCTAAGGATTCAACAGCAGTCTTAACGAAGGCACGGACCTTTGAAGGAACATCGATCTTGACGGTAACAGATTTGGTATTCTCATCAACAATTGCAAGGATCATCAGTTTAGCCATTTGGGTACCTTCGGCATCACCAAGAATTTTAATTGGAACAGGATGACCGAAAAAGTCATCTTCGGATTCAGCAACCTTGGCATTGGCAGCTTCTCTGTCGATGTCAATCTTAGCCCCACTAGCTTCGACAATTGGGGTTAAATTACGTCCTCCAGGTCCAATAATAAACTTGATCACTTTCGATGGGACAGTGAACTCGATTTCAACAGGTTTACTCAAACGTTTGACGATTTCTCTTCTGGCCTTCTTATTGGCAGCATCGGTACCGGAGATCAAGAAGGTTCTCTTATTCAATTTCTGCGAAAAAGTGGTCTCGATAGTCACCTTGTACTTGGCCTTCAAGTCACCCAATAAACGCATCAAATCATCCTTGGAAATAGTGACCAGTTGGTTCAAATCGATGGTGAAAGATTCTTGTACGGCAGACGGCTTGGATTGTTGAGTTTTCCACGACACAGATGCGCCATTGGAAGCCCCAGATCCATTACCCAACGTAGTAACAGAGGCGGTCCCCCAAACAGAGCGAGCGCCACCAGCACCCTTGGCTGGGACAATTGGAACCGAGCCCAAGACGGGAAAAGCATTTTCGTCCACTTTCAGTTTGTCACTGGTAGCAAAAGTAGCCGTCGACGCAGTATCAGGGGTGGTAGCCCCAGAAACTGCCGACTCCGATCCACTTGAAGAAACCAGGGCGGTCGATTGTTGTTGCAGGGCAAGAAGTTCAGCTGGAGAAGACATTGTTCAGTAAAAATTCGGCACACTAAATAATCGAATATCTAGTGGATCACAGTATGGTGGTATAAATGGTATTCAAATCACTTAATTAACACCTTTTGTTTTTTGTATTTACTTCTCGATATTAAGCGCCCACTTTTAATCTTCTTAAATAACTGTTGGCTGGGGGGTTTCTCGGCGGCTGCGCGGCCGGGTAACTTGGTTGAAATTTACAAGGGTTAGATGAGATTTTACTTGATTAGGTCAGTTCAGTCAAGTTGTGTGGGAACAAGATAACAGGTACAAGGCTTTAGGAGAAGAAACTGCTTAATATTAGAAACTTATCCGATTCGGGATAATTCATCTATTGAAATATATGTGCACTGATATTGTTCATTGGTGTTATGATGTTGAATTGTGTTGTGAGCTGTTCTTTTTATTTCGTATATTGCTGAGTCCCTCGGTCAGACTTTGTATAGTCTGCATTTCGTATATTGCTCGGCATGTTTTGAGGCTGATAACCATTTGTTTTCGTATATTGCTCATAACCCCTCAAGCTCTAACCCCTCGAATCGTAAACCTTAAAGCAGTAGGACAGAACGATTCTAACTTGTCTCCGCAGCAGATTTCTCAGCACTTGTTTGCACACTACTTCTCTACATCTCTCTATCTATTCATTTATTCTTATATCATAACGTAAAAAGACCCGTTCTCTTCTTACCCAAAGGATAAACAACAATAGCTGCAGCAAATAATCCCACACTAATTCCAATGGCGACTTGAACCATTGTCACACCAAACGATAAAGAACTCGTATCACTTGAAGTTCCCGTAGACGTACCATTGTTCACAATAGAATCCAGGGTAGCTACACCGGCCAATAAAGTACTCTTCGAAGCAATTCCAGATGGAACTTGAACGAAAATCAGAGGAAGCATCAGAGATACTGCCATTCCACGTCCAACACGAGAGTACAAATTTCCCAAAATTCCAATGACAAAAGCTCCAATAGAAGCAGTGAATTCGGTCTGGTCGGAGAAATGTAAACTGGCAAAATAAGTAACTACGTAACCCAACCCTGCAATGACTATCATCAGAGGTAATTGAGATGGCCGCAGTTGGTTGATAAGCAGCAAAACTACAGCAAACAGAGGCACAAACAAAAACCTCCACCAAACTGAAAGCTGGATATTCTCTGAGCAAGTTGTGTTGGAAGTTGCATCTTTATCAATCCAGCCATATAACAGTGCACCCAAAGTAATACCAAAACCTAAGAATAACGAATAAATGATGGCATAAAACATTCTAACTGACCCAGCTACTAAATTTCTAGACTGTAATTCTAAAGACCCACATAAAATGATATATCCAGGTAAAATAAGCAGTAAAGAACTCTGTGCAATTCCACCAAAACAGAACGTAGTACCTCCATTAATAGTACCAATCAGTCTACTCAAAAATGAGACCACAATCGAACTTGTCACCTCGAAAACATTCGAATATAACGTCGATCTAGGTGCTACATAGAATTGTAAGAAACCTACACATAATCCAATGCCGAAACACACTGGTAAATCCTTCCAGCCACTGCTGAACCCCCATGAAGCAACCATCAGAGCCCCTAATCCATAAAGAAATACACATGCGTATGGGGGATACAAAGGTCTACGTTTGAATAACTCATCCAATTTCAGATTCAGCTCGTCAACTCCCATCAAATCATGGACGACAGCTTTGTACACCTTATGAGCATCGTATAATTTGGAAAGATCCAACCCTTGAGGGCACCGGACAATCTTCACCTCAGAAGTTCTGGTGGAAGAATCCCCAAACGATACAATCATACAACCTGGAAAGTACACAAATTGGCCATCAATTTCCAAAACTCTCAGTGTCATTACCATATACTCTTCCAAACGATGAGTTGGGGCTCCATAGAGCATCAACAGCTTACAAATTCTCAAGATAAACCTTTGTTTCAGCAAGAGATCCAGGATATGAACGGTGATTTTCAGCTTTTGCAGCTCTCTTTTCGACTTGAGAAGTCTTCTTTTCTTATCACGATGAGCTTTGGGGCGTGTTGACTGGAAAGACGGCATTTGAGGGTCCAGTTCACCGTCGGCGGAGATTTTTACCTTAGGTTTCTTAGCCATATTAGGATGTAAGAGGCCCGAGATCGATACAGAACCTGCCCCAGCTGCTTTAGAAGGTTTTCTGGATGCTTCATCGTCAGAATGATGGAAGAAACTCGATTGTGAAGCATTCCTAGCATGACTACCGAAACGTTTTAACCTACCTCTGATATTTTTCAGGTCCCCTGGTGACAGATCAGACCTTCCAGACAAAACTGACTCTGTATCGGACGAAGCCAACGTCAGAGATGAGACAGACAGGTCATTATTCTGGTACAAACGCATCAACGATGATAATACACCCAGTTGTACCTTCTTAGGAGCATCTACGTACCCATCGTCTGCGATATCCATGCCGCCAACGTCGAAATCATCGTCTGTCAAATTCAAATTTGGATTATAGAACTCAAACATACTTGCATCGGACTCCTGTCGTTTGTGACTATCTACTAATCCTTGCAGTTCCATCTCTGGTGCCATGTTTTGCAATGGAATGTCATTCTCGATCTTCAGTTCTTCATCCTCTTCCTTCTTGGGAACGGCTTTCAGAGCTCCTGGAGCGAGCCCTCCAACATCTCCAAGTTTCATTAAACGGTTCAAAATCGACTCTTCCCCAGGAACATCGGGAATATCATCATCATCATTGAAAACTTCGGTCATCTTTCTTCTAAAACGGTCCTTCAATGTGGTAATCCGATTATCCAAACTGGTGATATCGGGATCATCTTCTATATTTTGTGTCTCTGTATTACTGTTCTTCTTCACCATTGTAGCTGTACTACTTGAGCTTTCCCCTCCATGCTCGGATCGACTGTTACTCACTACTTTCTCGTGTACTTCACCTCTTGTATCATCACCCTCTTCCTCGGTTGTTTCATCGTCACTTGAGTTGTAGAACTTAACCTTTGGTTTAGGACTATTCACCGCTGAATTGTGGGGGAGTTTCTCTTCTGTATTCATATTCACACCTGTAGGAGTAGCAGGTGCCTCTGGATCAGCCGACATCCCTGGATCAGAGAGCACTTCTGGACCATCGTCTTCCCTCTCCAATGCAGTCTCAAACACATTACGAGCATCATCGTCCATCTCCTCTTCAATCAGTCGACGTCTCCCCTCATGCATTTGTTTCAAATTCGTACCACTTCCAAACGACGGTAATGGAGGTTGGTCTGCCAATATATCGTTCAGTTCATCATCATCTTCTAATATCGGAGGCGAATGGAACCCCGATCCTCCAGCTGCATGTAATCCAAAGTAGTCATCAGTGCTGTTAGCAGAGCTGGACCGAAGAAATTTACGGGTCCTATTACGACTCCGACTCCTTGACTGGTTCATGGCCGATGCCATCGGAGATCTTGCCCGATTGAGCGAGATATCTGGTGTTGATACCGCCTCACGACCTCTAGTCCTTGCCGCGAGCGACGGTAGTCTAACAGAGGACGACGAGTCAGAATTAGATGACGAAAATGACATCGTGTTAACGTTTAAATGCCCCTGAAAAATGAACCTTTTCTCACACTCTATTCTGCGGACGAGATCTCTTTACTATTTATACGCTCCAAATTCGATCTGCGTGCCTGTAGCGGTTCTGCCCCGATGCTTGCTATAGGAGGCTTTGCCTGGGCTAAAGAGAGGGGAGATTACGTCATTATGCGGGAACGCGCGTCTGGTGTGACGTTGTTTCGTAAATTGCTCTGTGTTACATTCGCCCGATTAGGCAACCTTTAACGGCGGTAGAAACACCCCCAATTGAAGCAGCGGTTGATTGGGGGTGATAATTTAGTTACAAAGAAGTATTGGAGTTATTGAACCATTAAATAAAAGCTGTTATAAATTTTTGGAAGGTTGTTGATTAAGCAACTTTTATTTGAATTTTATTTGTCAAATTTATTTATATCTCATATATGTCTTCAGTAGAGATTCCTACTATTCTGTGGAATGGAAGATATGGAATTGTAAGTCCCTTGGGAAGTGGAGGATTTGGGACGGTAGTGCTAGCAAAGCGGTTGAATTTAGAGGACCCTGATAACCAGAATACAGATCCACCATTACAGGAACCTGATTCTTCAACTTTGATAAATCCCACTAGAGATGAGAGTACCAGCACAGGAAGAACAGGATTAGTAGCGGTGAAGATCATTAATCAAGATGCATTGAAATCGGCAAAACCTCGTAATCTCAAGGAAGTTAGGTTTATTATGGACATCCCGCTGCACCCTCAATTAATCCAGTTTATCGAGCTTTTTATAGACAGAAGAGATTCCAGTTTATGGATGGTTATGGAACCTATGAGTCAAGATTTACACCAACTTATTAGATCAAGAGCATTTAAATTCTTTTCAACTTGCACACTTAGAAGTATATGTGCCCAAGTTTTAGCTGCGATCAGGCATATACATGCTCATTCATATTATCATCGTGATATCAAACCTCAGAACGTCTTAGTTACACATACTAGGCTGTATTACGATAAAGAAGAGTATATCCCTCTAGAGAATCTGAATGATCGCTTCGTAGTTAAGTTAGCTGATTTCGGGTTAGCTAAATGTGTTGGCTCGGATGCCTCTTATACCCCTTATGTCTCTACCAGATGGTATCGAGCACCTGAATTGCTTTTAAAACAAGGTTATTACTCACAACCAGTGGATATTTGGGCTTTTGGCTGTTTGGTGGTGGAGCTGGCTAACTTCAGAGCTCTTTTCCCAGGCTCAGATGAATTAGATCAACTTTGCAGGATATTGGAAGTATTAGGGTCTCCTAATTCTTCTTCTGTTCTTGAATTTGATGGTTCCATTTCTCTGCAGGAGTATTCAAATTTGGGTGGATCTTGGCAGAATTCCGATCATTTATTGCACAAAGCTGGATTGGAGTTTGCTCATTTTGAGGGATTTCAGATCACCGACATAGTAAATGGCAGAGACGTTCAGGAAGTAGTTGAGAGATGTCTCAAATGGGATCCAGACCAACGTGCTACTGCTGACGAGTTAGGCTCTTTAAAATTCTTCCGAACAAGTCATTATCTCAGAACTAGCCCACCAGTTGAAACTCAGCAAAGAAGGCTCAGAATCAAGGCTCCGAAACCAGTATTACCCGAAAACAGCTTCCTGCTATTCAACTCAGACAAAGATCCGGAGCAGACCGAAGTCGAAGTCGACTCAATTGAGTACAAACGAAGCTGAAATATACAAATATCTACAAGCTGATCATCCTCGCTATTTATTAATTAGTTACTTCTTTTTAATGCTATTATATTTTGATGTAATCTGAATTTTCCTCGAGTTGTTTGGGATCCTCTGCCGGTACATCTTCTTCTATATCTATAAGCTGTTCGTCATCGATATCATTAGTAGTTTTATCTTCATCGCTGTCACTTTCGTCGGAGCTTTCTAATTTTAAAGTTAATGGATCTTCTTTAGCCTGGAAGTTAATGCTCGTCTCGTCATTATCCTCATTCCTAACAGCCTCTGCATTTCTATACGTGTTGGAACCATCCAAGAAGTGCACCAAAGTACAACTTTTAGCACGAGGACAATTGTGACGCTCTACAAAGTCAGGACAATAAAATACATGCCTCAAAGGACAGTACTTTCCTAACCTACAAAAACCCCCAATACTGAAGTTACGACATATACGGTCGTTCTCTTCAGATTCCAGAAAGGGTTTATGAGTGAAAAGACAGTCCGGTTTCGTACAAGCTCCACTGTTGAAGAATTTACACGACGGAGAATTGAATTGCGTTGGCTTATGGGAAAGAGGACAGTTCGGATTCGGGCATTGGTTCTTCAAAAACTCTTTGCAAAGTGCAATATTAACTGGATTGTGTGTGAATTGACATGTTTTACCCATATTACAGAATCCTATAGGCACAATTCAGTATTGTTGACAAAAGAGTCCCTGGATAGGGGAATTTCCTGTCGAACATACCAAACAGTTGAGAGCAATTGTTAGTATCCTTGGTCTACAAAATATTAAAAATATACTTACCAGTTCTTGTAAAGTAACGACAAGGCTCCTGAGCCTCCAAACTATCCAAAGTTAGTAATTGAGCTGTGAGGTCGAATCTTAAGAAAACATACCTTGGCAATTCCTCGGGTTCGTGACCCTCCTGAAGATATGAGCCATCTCCAAGCTTAAAATATCTTATCCCATCATGTTCCAATACATTTTTATAATCTTCTACTTCTATATAACTGATAGGTACGAGCCTAATTCCGTCATTGACAATAGCAAACTCATTATGATTGATAAAAGCTCGATTGCAATAGTCATATCTTATACTCAATTCTTGTAATTTCTGCTGAATTTTGTGTTTCTTCACATGCTGCATCTGGTCCAACTTCACTTTCAACAGTTTCAGTTTCATCTCCAGCAGTTGTTCCTTAGGATTTTTGTAGATTTTGGAGTTCACCAAACTAACAGATCCACGAGACACTTTTGGGATGAAATGATCCTGTTGAGGAGCCGAGGACTCAGACTGAGGCAGTGAATCGTCACTCTTATCATTATTATTGTTCACTAATGTCATATTCCTGAATGTGCCTCTATACCCACCTCTATATCCGCCTCTATAACCCGCTCTATATCCACCTCTATACCCGCCTCTGTAACCTCTGAAAGGCACAGATCTACCTCTATAGTAGGGCTGATAGTATGGTTGAAATTGCTGCGAGTACTGTGCTGACATATCTGGACTCATTTGAGGTGATGGACTGGCACTTTGTATCACTGCTGCTGGCTGTTCAGTCCTCTTCACCCCTCCATCTGTAACCGCCAGAGGGGCAGTGGCCGCGCCAGAAGTAGCGGATGCCATAAGCAACCTTGTTTCGTCGATCTGCCGCTGAAGATCTTTCATCTTCAGCTCAAGCATCTCCAGATATCCTTCGTTATCCCCCATCTGCTCTAATACCTACCTAGATCTGGTGCTAAACTTACTTGTTTATACTAAAGAAGGGCATCGGATGAAAATTTCTCTAAAGGTGGTGATAATGATAAATTGCTCTGGAAATTGGGGGTTATCGATAGTGATAAAATGCTCTGTAAAATTGGGGGTGATTGGGAAGGAATCGAAGCGGAGAAGAGGATAGTTGAGATCAAGGGTCCAATGTATTGCGATTAGTGGAGTACCAGAAGTAGAAGAATCATTTATTACATCAAAATATTACTAAAAATTAAAGGCTGCCTTGACCCTCTTTTGTAAATACTGCAGCGAAGTCATCAAAGTGTCGGCATTATTAGCACCTCTTCCCTTAACAGCACGAGTGATATGACTTGGGACTGGCTCTAACAAAGTCTCATCCTCAGCATTGACAAAGAAAGCAATTGAGTATCTGTCAAATTCGGATTGAGGGAGCTTGACTCTATGGACGGTTGATCTTAAGATACCAGCGGTCCAGAAGGAAAGTTGGTCAGCGATATTAACAACTAAAGGTGGAGCTTTCCCCAGAGCTACATATTCAGGATTAGGAGATGGAACGAAAGTCACTTTCTCCCATTTCTTACTGATAGGTGACAACAACTCCAAACCTTCCTCCTTCAGCTGGAATAACAATGTGATAGAACCATAATCGGTATGAGCACCAGCTCTGATAGCTTCTTCGGCATCCAATTTGGAAGTAGCAGGGTAGTGTAAAAATCTCATGGCAGTACTGGATTTCTTGTCTGGACGATGTCTCGAAGTGAAGTACGCAGCGCCCCCATCCTCCTCAGCGATCTCGAGCGAAATAGCCAACAATTTCAAAATCTGCGTGGCCGTCTTATGAAATTTCTTAGCGATACTCAGCACCTTTTCTCTGCGCTCGGCATAGTAAGGGGGTAAATCATTAGGAGAAGCACCAGTGATGTAGTTGAACTCGTTGAAGTTGAAGGTCTCTTTTGGGTCTCCTTTACCAGCCTTACTGTATTCTGGGTCCAAAGCCTCCTCATTGAATCCTGTATATCCGAAACCTGAGTCGGTGATTGGGGTCTTCAATTTTTCAGCTACCGGAAGATCAAAGTACCCAGAACTAATTGCAAAGATCTCATCGACCTCGGCCTGGCTGAAATCATGCCCATCTACTAAGATAAAACCTTGAGAAGCTGCGGCTTGGAGTAAATCCTTGGCGTTCTCGAAACTTTCATTGGAGATATCAATGATCTGAAGAGGGTGGTCTCCACTAGCCGTCATATTGTTGTCTACTTCCTACAAAGAGATTGTTTCGATAAGCATCTCTCTATTTATATTTAATCTGCCCATCTCAAAAGGATCTCTTAGCCGATCGTCTTGTTTGCGCGGACAGATCTCCGTCGGCTATCGCGGAGAAGAAAAGAGGAAGTTGGGGAAGAAAGTAAAGACAAGGGGGGTGATACTTTGAGATTTTAGCGATCCAAATAGATTGAATATCTAATGAGATACGAACACTGCAATTTGGACTCCGACTGTCTACCGAAAGTCCCATCTCTTATCACCAATTACACCCCCTAATCTACAGATCTTATCGGCTGTAGCTTCCGTTATCAAAACGAGCAATATACGAATAAATACTATCCATTTCATTCAGCAATATACGAATAGTTATCCAATTATTGCCTTAGCAAGTTACGAATTATCTCCAACTCTTCTCCTTAAAATAACCACCCTCGACGACTCCTTTGATGAGCTGACAAGCTAAGAAATGTCTGAATACAGTCGGAACCAGATCCGCAGTTTTGGAATCGATGGCATATTCAAAGTTCTTCCATTGGACGCCGACACACTCGGCCAAATGGTCGACTACATGATCGATAATTTGCATTCGAGAGAAGATGTGGCGAGATATTTAAGTGATTTAATTGGGCAGGAACCGGACTGTCTCGACTTTATAAGTGCTTTCCAAGATCATTTGTTTGGGGCGCTTCCACCTCCTCCCAAGAAAGAACCTGTAAGTCAGCCAAATTCTGCCAAATCCAATACTGTTTGGGGAGTCGAAAAGACCAAACCAGTGGCGAAGATTACAAATAATTTGAGACTTTCAAAGGCTCTGAAATCGACCACAACGTCTCAATTACTTGACTCCAAGCCTTCGACAAAGAGTAAGAGTGATTCCAGCAAGGCAAGTAAGAAGAGAGCTCTAAAAAGTTTGCTGGATATTGACTCAGCTTTGAAACTGTTGGAGTTGAGTGATAATTCAACCTATGACTATGATGCTCCTCGTAGAGTTTGTAATTGTATGGCAACAAGACATCCCTTATTCGAGTTTTATCCGAATTGCTTGAACTGTGGTAAAATAATCTGTGCAAAAGAAGGTTTACAGCCCTGTTCCTTCTGTGGAAAAGATCTTCTCACAGAGAAAGAACGGTTAGAGATCCAGCGTATTTTGAGAGGAGAGAAGTTCGAACTTGAGACTAAAGCTAATGTGAAACTGGAACTGAAACAGAAAGCTGAGCTGCCCAAAAAGAAGAAGGAACAGATCACTATTTCTTTAAGTACGGCAGGTGAACATAATTTCAGAAAGCAGGATGCGATTTTCAAGAAATTGGAGAAACAGAAGGAATTGGAGTCTAAGAAGCAACAGCAACTGTTACAAGAACAAGAAGAGCTCAAACAACAGGAAGAACAATTGAAATATTATAGCCAAAGACTGGACAAAGACCCCGATTTACTCGCGGCTCAAGAACGGTTAGAGAAATTATTGAATTTCCAGTCTACTGGTGCGGAAAGAACTAAAATTATAGACCGAGCTTCAGATTTCGATCTTCCTAATGGAGCAGCTAATCTCTGGACGTCCCCTCTTGAGCGTGCATTGCAATTAAAGAAACAGCAACGTCAATTACGTAAGCAAGAAGAAGACAAAAGAGAGAGATCTGGTCGTGGACGTAGGGTGATTGATATGACTATCAGGGATGGTAAAGTATTGATCCGTGAGGAAGTTATGAAGAAAAAGACCGATGATGATGACTATATAGTGAATTCAGCCGACGAAGATGACCTTGACGAGATCAAGAATTTGGAGGGAGAGATTTCTAAGGAAAAGAAAGAACAAGAACTGGTCAAAATAGCTACTTATTGGGATCCTGAGAAGGATAAACTTCAATGGGAGAAACCTATTTATGTGGGAGATAATGGTGGCTCTGATGAAGACTCTGCGGAGCCAGAATTACAAGCTCAAAGTAGAGTCCAAATGACCCAGACTGACGAAACAGATCTGGTAATTAGTCTTCCAAGTTTATAGATGATAATGTATTTATTCTTTATACCAATCTTTAATCTCACTAATCTCGAGATTTGGTCTAGCAGCTCTTGACTTGATCTTAGTAGGCCATTCAGGGTTGTGTCTCCAAGTCCATTTAGAAACGAGCTCTGGGTCAAGTTTATCTTGTAATTTATCTACAATATACCTACCTATGTTCCCCAAGAACTTGTAGCCATGACCAGAGTCACCACAACAGACCAATACTTTTGATCCAGGAATGTAATCTATGAGGAAATTGGAGTCGACAGTGTCACTGATCCAGCAGGTTTTGGATTCGACAAGCTTATGGTTTGAGAGCTCAGGAAGTAACAATGAGATTAACTTCCTTACATGAGCTACACCTGCCTCCAGAGGGAAAGTATCATCCTGGAAATGAGTTTTGAACCGAGGAAGAGAGCTAACCTCACCGGTAAGTTTGTTATCGACGGTGTTCTTTGTATCACAAAAAGTCATTGCGAATTTAAGTCTCTTTTTATCGGCATCTGGAGGGAAGAAGTAGCCTAATTCTGCACTGAAGAAGATCGGGAACTCTTTATACTTTTCGTATTCCAGATCATTCAATTGCAAATGGGAAACGAAGATCCCGGTCGATTTGATCTGGTTTTGTAAATTAACTACATACCCAGTACTAGCACCCATGGCAAGGATGATTTGGTCAGCTTTATAAATGGCACCGGACTCTACAGAAATGGTATTAGCTTCTTTATCTATACTGACTACTTTCCCTTCGTCACCTACTTTAAAAATGACCCCATTATCTTGACACAGTTTCAGTACTGAGACCAACGACAGACCAGCGATACCGAAACCGGTGTCAGGATTGTATTTGATCTCTACAGAACCCAATTCTTGGAACAATGTACTGTCCTTGAATATAGGAAACTTGGAGCTCAATTCCAGATCAGATTTTATCGACTCAATTTTACTTGGTGCAACCCCCAAATCTATCAAATTCTGAACCCCTTGGTTCTCATACTGCAGTCTATGAGCATTGGCAGCATTGGAAGGCGATAGTGTAAGTCTGCCACTCTTAACAAAGTATGGACGCAAAACTGGATCACTTTCCCATTGTTCCAAAGCTTCTAAAGCCATCTTCGAATATACGATATCGCTGTACTCGGCCCTTATAATCTTGTTATAATCATTGGCGGCAGACCATTTGGAGGGAACTTCATAAGCGTCTAAAGCTAAGATTTTTTTGCCAGGACAACGTTTGGTGAGTTCCCACAGTGTCGACAACCCAAAGACACCACATCCAACAATAATATAATCCCATTCAACTTCTGACATTGTTCTTACTCGATAACGCTGTTGATCATCGGCTATCGGCCAAGAAGTACGATAATCTGCTCATGAAATATTAAAACTAGTTGCTCATGAAAAATGAAAACTCAATGCTCATCAAATACGAATACATTCCCGAGGCTTGTTACCCGGCCTGCGCGAAAAATTTTTCCTTCTCACAATATAAAAGGAGCTCATCTCCTTTACAATTCTTTTCTAGAAAAAGTATCATCAGTAGTGGTTATACTATCTCAATAATAAAGATATATAACATACTATAATTCATAGGGACCTTAAAGTGGTTTTTTGAATGAGACATTAGGTTTCTTTCTCATAAAGACCACGCTCAGCTAAGTGTCGTTTGACTTTTTTAACAGAAAAGCCACAATCAACATTTCGTTTCCGGTTTCTTAGATTCAACGTGCGTTGCGGTAGTATGAAGGGGTTTAATATTCAGTCCTGCTGGGTTGAGGTATGAACTTTCTGGCTGCTTGTGTCGCTACATATGTAAAGTAGTATTTTGATCGTAATTGATTCTGATTCTGATTCAGAGTCTTCCTTTAATTCTTCGTCTATCCTCTTAGTCTGTGTTTGATGTTTTATCACGATCTACGTTTATCTGCCTTAGCTCAGATTCTTATTCTACACAATGATTTCGTTATTCAATTAAATATATACATATAGATTCATCATCTAGTTCAATCCTTAGTCAGATCCTTTGGCGGATCCAGTTTCAGATCCAGTTTCAGATCCAGACCCAGTTTCAGATTCTCCTCCGCAGCTTCCAATTCCGCCTTCAATCTCTCCATAGCACGATAAACTTTACTCTGCAAATAAAATGACCCTCCCTTATCCTTAGCATTAATATTGAACAAATAGTCGTATTTCTCATTCAACTTATCATGAGTCAACCCCTTTGGTTCTAAATCCAAAATCTTACATGACTCATCCAAAGTGATATCAGTATCTCTGGCTTGAGCAGTTTGAGCAGCTCCCAGCTTAGTCGTTGTGGCAGCGGCTTGCTTATAAGCTTCGGTAAAAGCTCTTCCAAAAACACGAGCACCTGTAAATACAACTTGTGCTACTAATCTATGAGCCTGAAACAAGTTAGTAACATCTCCAAATTCTCATCTACCCAATACACTTACCATTATGTCAATACTCTACTGGTTGTCCTGAGTCTTCACTGGTCTTGCCTTCAAATCTTCTCCAAATGGCGAAGAAAAATTTGATATTTTTCTCCAGCTTAAAAGTATTTGGTATTATTTACACGACCTTCGTTTATAAAATGTGAGATTCTGCTCGTATAAAAGAAGTATTAATTGTATTAACCTTGGCGATAGTTGGTAAGAGTAAGAAGTGTTTTGAATGTCGAAACCTGGTATTACTGACGATCAAGATGCTGCGGCGTTATTGATGTTGTTTCAGAGGCAGTCAAATGTTCCGGCATCGGAACAGCCAGAGGCGCCGGAGGCCAAACAAGTCACTGGTGAGGGTGAGGCAATAGCTCAGGCAACAACCCAAGAGACTGCTCCGGAGTCTGCTTCGGAGAGCGCTCAACCAGCTACTCTCGCATCTGCTCCAGTGTCCGCTCCAGTGTCCGCTCCAGTGTCCGCTCCAGAGATCAAAAGTGAATCCCAGAACATCCCTTCACAGAACCTCGATCAATCTAAACCTACCAAACCTGACTTATCAAATAATTCAAGTGGATCTTCAGTGCCGCGACTTTCACCTAAAGAAAGTGGGAATAGCAACTTCTCTACATCACCGGGACCGGCAGCTGCTCTGTTGGCTGGATCATCTGGCAATGGAGGTGTTGATCTGAAGAATCCAAGTAATATCAAACTGATGGTCGCTGCTGCTGCTTTGGCAGCTGCTCTGGCAACACCATTTCCCTTAGTGCAGGTGTCTAGAAAGGAGGTAGTTAGTGAGGAGGTGGTAAGTGGAGCACAGGTGGTTAGTAAAGCTGAACTGGTGGCTGATTCGCAACCAGTGGCTGAACCCCAAACTGTGGCTAAAACCGAGCCAGTGGCTAAGACCGAGCCAATGGCTAAGACCGAGCCAATGGCTGATTCGGTGGCTGATTCGGTGGCTGTAGTGGCTCACCCCGAACTAGACGACGACCCCTCAGGCTCAGAATCTTCATCTTCAGCTCCCGAACCTACTGACTCAGCCGCTCCTCCTACTGCCCCTACCGACACCCCCGACGAATCCTCCTACTACACCGACCCAGACTCAGGAACAATCGGTTGTGTTTGCGAATACGATCACGATGACGGCTTCACCATCCAATGTGACAGATGTTATAGATGGCAGCATGCAAGCTGTATGGGTATTGAGTCCATGGAAGAAGTTCCTGAGTTCTACTTATGTTATCTTTGTGATAAATCTCGTAAAGTGAACAAATCCAAAGCTAGAGAAACTCAGAGAGATTTCTTAATGCCTAACAGTCGTAGAAAGAGACTTAATAGTCTTGATAGTGAAGCACTTCGTGAGGAGATTGTTCTGCAAGTGAGAGCGACGCCTGGGGATTCAGATTCAGATTCGAAGAGAAGATCTAAGGATTCTTCGGTACCTCAAAGTTCAAGTACAACCACTTCAGCTGGAACAGTCACTACAACTGGAACAACCACTTCAGTTCCTACTTCAACTGTAAGTGGAACTTCAGGTGGTGTCAAGACTGGCCGTAAACCCAAACAATTACCTAAAAAAGAGACTCCAGACGCAGTTGATGATTCGGAACTTTTCACTAGCTCCAAAGATGGATATAAAACAGCTTATTTCCCACTCAGTAACTCCGAGTTCCGTAATGAAATGACCAAGATATATTTCCAAAGGTTATCAGAGGCTGCTTCTTCCACTTCTAATAACCTCCCATTCCAACCCGTCCGTGATATCACCTTAAATGAGCTCAAAAAGCGTACCCAGAAAGTGAAATTCACTATCAAGCCGTTTGGAGATAATCTGAAGATGAGATTCTCGGGATTCTCAAGATTCTCGTTCACCCTCGAAACCTCGGTCTCAGAAGGCGACTTCATCATCCCAATAATCGGAGAAATCCAATGGAAACAAGATTATATAGACAACCCATTCAATCATTACAATATTTGGGGGGTTTCCAAGCCGAAAGTGGTGTTCATTCCCAACATTCCCTTCGCCGTGGACAGCAGATACTCGGGAAATGAACTGAGGTTTATTCGTAGATCGTGTAATCCGACTTGTGAGGTGAAACCAGTCTTAATTAAGAATGAGAATCGGTTAGTATTTGTCGTGGTACCTTTAAGACCACTTAAAAGTGGCCAAGAAGTCACCTTACCATGGGAATGGGATCCTATCCATCCCATCAACAAGATAATTGGTGGGAAAACTTTCGATCAGTTAGCCGACGATGAAAAACCGGTATTGGTTCGCTCCATTGAGACCATTTTGAACAGCTGTGAATGTGCTTGTAGTAATAACAATGAATGTTACTTATACAAGGTGAGAAAATCACTTCTGTATCTCTACAGATCAACCAGGAAAGTCAATATCCCCACCTTTGGTAATAATATGAGTAAATATCTGGACGTTTATCGTCAAAGAGATGAGTCTTATTTCATTCCTATCAAAGAGAGATTGGATAGTAGAGATGAGAAGATCAGACTGAGCCAATCTGAAAGACAATCGGTCTCTGATCCAAGACATGGAGATTTACTTACCACCGCCAACACCACAGATCTTGAACTGAAGAAAGATTTCATCCTTAGTAAACCAAAGACCAATATTTATACTAATATGGACAGTTCGTTGTTGCCATACAAATATCGATTAGCACAGCAAAGTCAAACACTGACCATCGGGATCCAAGGGATATCTCAACCTGACCAACTGTCAACTGATATCAACCCAGATACCAATGATATCTCATTAGATCCGTACCCAATTCCAATCCCAATTCTTAAGAAAGTCACTACCAGAGTTAGCAGTGTATCAGGAGATATTGGGATTGTTTCTGGCGGTTCAGTATCACTGGTGGCAACGACAGAGACGGCAACTAAACCTCCAATCAAGAAGAAGATGAGTTTGAAGGATTATATGAAGAGTAAGAAGAAGTGATGTATAATAGATGTTACTTAAATAGGAAATTAAGTAATTTCCGTAATAGGTATTCAAGTATTAATTTAATAAAGAAAATTTATCTTAAATATTCCCGGATTTGGTAGTTGCCCAATACAGTACTCTAAACTCGTATCCAAAAATTCCAAAAATTCCCTTTAAATATTCCCTAATCAAGTAACACCCCAATTGCCAAATTAAGTAATCAACCCTCGGTGTCGAAAATCGTGTTTATTCAAAGATCATTTAACGATTTTACTCCTTAAGGTGTATCGTATCAGTGTTTGCATCAGTGTCAGTGCCCATCATGTCATATCAAAGATCCACGCGTCAGCGCGTGATGAACTACACTCCCTCATATTATCAGCAACAGGCTCCTGCCCCATCACAGCCACTGTATCCTTCCCACTACTATAGGAACACGCCCTATCAACCGACTCAACAACAAATCGAAGAAGAAGAAAGCGCGCTTATCCCAAAACCCATCGCGGTGCCTTCGTTACAAGAACAAGACCAGTACTATGTGAACAAATTAACGTCGAATCGAGTCCCGGGCCAACATCATTACGCCACCAATTTCAATGGCTCAGGAAACACCGGTTCCTCGTTGAAGAAACGTATTGAGATGGGTTTCCAGAGCGGGATCAAGCTGGAAATTGAATATTCATTGAGATCTTTGACCGAGTTCAGTTATTTTAACCCTGCGCTGTTCCTGTTCAAGCAAAATACCTCCGTTTTGAACCAATTAATTGGATATTTGGACTGTACAAAGTTGATTCTGCCTGAATCCATGGCCCCAGAGTTGGCTACGACTAACGATGATCTTCAATTGTCGTTAGATGCGGCATTATCATTGCGTAATTTCTCTCAGGTGATAGAAAACTCGGCGATTATGTCGGCAAATATCCAATTGAAGGAGATATTGATCAAGATTTTGAACAGTACAGTTGAAAATGGTGTTGGATCCGATGAATATGAGCTGATTATCGAGCTCCGTATCTATGCTCTTGATATTGTCGAGTCTATCTCTTCATACATGTCGTTTGCTCCTAAAGATGACCCATTGTTTTGTTCGTTATTGAGCATTTTGTCTAGTACTGAAGATCGTAGTTTGATCGTTTCTGTGTTAAGATCTATGTCTAGACTTCTTATAAGGACATCGACAGATGCACCAAGTTCGGCTGACAATATTTCCGAGGATGTTTTAGATCAAATCTCATCTTATTTACTCATTTCGTCACCGTTATCTATTCCAGATCCTGGAAATGACGAGCTTCTTTTGGCTTCTTTGGATTTCATTTATCAATATTGTCTTGCAGGAGAAGAAAGAGTCACCAAATTGATACTGTCGTACGAAAGAGCCAAGTTATTGAGTACTGTTTTACCAAAATTATTGACTCATGGGATTACCGATGTTCCTTCTGAGGTTGTAGATGCTGTGAAGTCCAACAGAAGTTTGAAATTGATCCGTAGAGTTAAGAGACAAGTCCCTAATAAGATTCCTATTTTGGATGAGCTGCTTTTGAATGAGATAAATGAATTTGAAGAGCCGGAAAGAGCTACAGCTTGGATGAGATGTTGTTATGAACCTTCAGAAAAGGAAGAAGTGACTCAAATCTCTTTATGGAAGGCCTATGAAGCTCAATTTTCGGTCCCAAAAGATGCTCAAACTGAAAATTACAAGAAATTATTACCTGCTGTTGACTTTATTAAGAATGTTTCAAACGCATTCCCTCATTCTTCGGCTAAAGTTATTCATCTTGATAACGAAGGATCACGTAGATTTGTCATTACCGGAATACAACCAAGACCTTTTGCTCTGAGTGTGGAAATTGGTAATATCGATGCTCAAAAGAGTCCTGATCTGACTGATCCTGATACCGATGATGAAGATGAGGTCATTGAGGATGTAGACCACTCTGAACAAAGACCATTTGACTTGGTCAATTATGGAGATAACGAAAAGATCGGTTTGAATGAGATTAATACTTCTTCGGCATTGCTAATGAACTCGATCGTTAAGACAGAACAAGGATATCGTCTTTTCAGTGGGAAGAAAGATGAGTTATTATCAAAGGCTATGGTTCTTCCAGCTTTGTTTTCTCATATTTACGAGAGTTTGGATTACTTAGATTACTAAGGTGGATCACTTGCACTAAGGTGGATCACTTGCAACAATTACTGCGTACTATAAGGTACTTAGAGATACTATAGTGGACTACTGACCCACTAGAGTATACTTGACCACCACCGTGGATACTTCCGTGGATACCTCCGTAGATTACTACAGCACATTTCCTACATTTTAACTAACTTTAATGAGATTGTACAATTATTTAGATAAAAGTAGATCATTTAGAGGCTGGCAGTTGCAGTTGTTGCAGTTGTTGCTGCTCTTGTACCTTAACTTGTAATGCTCCCTGTACACGTTGTAACAAACTATATTTCTCCCCAATAATGCCTTGGATTTGCTCACTATTCTTATTCAATTTGGCAATACGATCACCATAGAACTTCTTACTGCTGTCGACGTCCTTCTCTACGTAATAACCGGTCCCGATATCGACTAAGAAACGGTCTTTTTGCTCAATTCTGCCAGGCACATACAATGAGGCCGACAATGGGATCAATAATTCGTGTTTTTCTTCTTCGTTCGTACAGGAAACTTGTTCGATATTCCCAATGCAATCCTGGAAAGTCTGCTTGGCTTTAGAAAGAGCTTGGGAAGAGGTCTGGAAATGTTCTAATTCGGCTTGTAAATCTTGTTGTAACTCGAGCAACTGTTGAGGGGCGAGCTTATTCAACTCTATTTTGGAATTTGATGACATGGTGTACCTGTGAGACTTAACTGAGTGATAGTGAACTGGTGATCTCCTGGCGGATATGGATAATTTTCAGTTCGACGCGGAGAAGATTTGGGTCGATTTTTTCTCCATATTTTGCTCTTTTGGAGAACCCTCGAGGGTGAATTTGGGTCGATTTTCTTAATATTTTGCTCTTGGATCCAAAACTCCTCTGCGCGTTTGGAGAAGATTCAAGTTTAGATTTTCTCCAGATGTCGATGAGGTCTCGATGAGATAGCAATGTCCGCGGAGAAGGAACCAACAGATACGACGTCGTTTGCCAGTATTTTACTGGGCGTTAAACGACTCAGAGATGACGGAGAATCAACTGCAATTGAGCTGAGACTCAATCAAGCTGCCCCTGTGCTGGAGCCTGCTCCAGTTCAGTCAAGAATCGCCCCCAAACCATTTACTGAAGGCGTTAAGGTGACGCCTGCCGTGAAAAATGCCCAAAAACGTGTTGAACTGGCGACATCTTTGATGCCAGGAGGTGGTGACTCCCGTCCTTCTAGCACTACCAGATACCAGAAACCTCAATATGACCGGAATTTCCTCAATAACAACTCAAGGAGAACCACATTCTCAAATATCCAGGTGAGTCCATCACAAAAGGGCAACCCTTTGCTCCCGGCATTGAAGACAGGGTACGAATTTAATGAAAAGTTGAGAGAATGTGACTATTTAGTCAACTCGGTGACCTTTCTCTTGTTCATCTCTTTGAAATATCATAAGTTACACCCAGAATATATCTACAATAGAATAAAGAAATTGAACGGATCGAGAGGTTATGGAGGAGTGAATAATAATATGAAATTACTTTTATGTTTGGTGGATGTTGAGAATAATGATGAGATTGTTAAGGAATTGAATAAGATATGTCTCCTAAATGATTTGACTTTGATTTTGGCTTGGAGTTTTGATGAGTGTGCAAATTATCTTACCTACCTCAAAAGATTGGAAAATAGCAATCAGCACACTTCAATCAGGGGAGCTTCTAATGAAGATGATTATTTCCAAGCATTGACCAACACTTTAACTTCCAGTAGGCAGGTCAATAAGACCGACCTGCTCAATTTGATAGCTAAGTACGGAACTTTTAAAGACTTGGTCACTAAGGCTAATGAGGAAGAATTACTTGAAGTACAGGGAATGGGTCAAGTGAAAGTACAAAAATTCTTGACAAATTTAGATCTGAATTTTATTCTTAATAAAGATTATGGGGAAAGGCCTAAGAAAGAGCCACTGTTGGTCGCTGGTACGACTACAGATCCCGGTGATACTGATTTGGATGATGAATATGAACTGTTCATGAAATCACTTTCATAAATCGAAAAATTTCTTATGATTGGAGATGATTTTGAGTTTCTTCTTGACTCCTCCAAGACTCTCTGTAGTTTTATCTTCATTGTTAATGTATATCTTTCTTTTTAAACGGTACGAGTAAAGTTGAAGTCTTGTTTGTTTGGTTCGTTCTTTCCACATTTGGGTTAATCCGTAGTTCATAGCCAGTGGAGGGTCACTTTCTAACATGCGGAATGGAAATCCCACTACTTTGTAGTCTAATACTATACAATTAGATGAAGATGACACCAGATTGGGTCTCAAATTCCTAGAAATATGATAAGACTTGAGAGAAGTATCAAATTTCACATGTTCAGAAAGCTCTAATTGTTCCCAATGATCTACCTTGAGTTTATCAAACGCAGATTCTATATAGTAGAGAGATGAGATTGATGTAGCCATTTTCATGAGTGATAAAATACATGTACTCGAGACGGATGTCCCTGAAAGACAAAGCAGTTGCAATGAGGACCATTTTCCTAATTTCAAATTCATAATCCAGTTATGAATGACTGAGTCATCTATATCTTTTAAGTTACTGCAATTCAAGAAACCTAAATTTCGAAGCTTTGTTAAATCGAGGTAAAAATCACGTCTTTCCATCTTGATCACGGAGTTCAAAGATGAAATATCCAACACGACAACATTATCAAACCCATTAGCATGAAGAGATGTTGGGAATCCACATGCATTCCAAGCAATTGTCTCTAATCGATGTTTTTTATTATTGAGGATCTTATCAACTATGAGCTGTGTTCTAGTTTCATTTCTATCCATTACAACTCCGGATGCTTTTCTCAATCTCAAATGAGCTTTGAATTCTTCACGATCTCCAAATCTTTTCAGAAACATCAGGAATATCGAAGGAGAATCCAACTCATTCCATAAAATCAATTCCCATACAGTATCCCATATCTGCCAGTCTCCAACTTTAAGATGAGCCGGGGTCAATGAGTCTGTTTCTCGCACTAGCAGGACTGAAGCTTGATATTTCAAGCTCAGAATCCTTCCCACATCCTTCCGTTTGGGCACTATTAACTGTTCTTTATAGTATGGTTTGACTTGATGGAATTGATACGAAGGATGATCCGAGGCATCGTCAGTAGAAGCCCCAATCTTAGCTAATCTCAGCTCATTTTCCTCAACCAAATGAGTATCATTCCGTTGCTCATTACGTCCAATTCTCCTTGCCTTCAGTATCTGAGATCTCCAGAGGCTATTTCTCCCTTTGCCACTGCGCCTTTTCCTCTTCATCTTCTCCACATTATCATCATCCCATCGCGCATCTAACGCGTACATTAAATTTTTCACCCATATTAAATGCGCAATACTTAAGAAAACTAATAATACTCGAGATCGATTCTATTAATAAATAAGCTTAAAAAGACGTTGAGCTAAGACGATGCATAAGCGAACCGTTGGAGGGACCTGCGGGGCAATATCCTCATAATTTCATTCATTCTCACTAATTAGGCCTTGAAAATCCTATTTTCCGTCCTTGCCATCAACATTTCCCTAAATGGCCCAATGACGCCCCTTTGCAAATTTTCACACCACATTAGTCTCAAACCCTAATAAATTTCGAATCTGGAAAAGTCCGGCTACGATTTATTTTTCCCCCTAATATTTTTTCAAGCTTCGTATTTGTATAAATAAGACCATATCTGAGACCCAATTGAATTACAAGAGATATAGAGATGTCAACTGGATCTATTCCTCGTAGTGTGGTCGGTTTTGCCGTACCAAAGATATTCTCCACTTGGGCTGGAACTTTCTCCTGTAAACCCCTGGGGTATTTCCAACCGGAGACCATCGACCAAATTATCACATTAGTAAAATCGGCTAGAGAATCCAAAAAGACTTTGATGGTCGTGGGTTCTGGGCACTCTCCTTCGTTTATGCACATCACTAAGGATTGGATTGCGAATCTTGACAAATTCCAGAAGATTATTGAAGTCAAGCCTCACGAATCGGGCAAATACACCGATGTTACCGTCGAAGCAGGTATTAGAATTTACCAATTGAATGAGTTCTTGGCCACTAAAGGTTTACTGATTCAAAACTTGGGTTCCATTTCTGAACAGTCCATTGCTGGTATTATCTCCACCGGTACTCACGGATCTTCTCCTTATCATGGATTAGTCTCATCTCAAATCGTTGACTTGACCTTAGTCAACGGTAAAGGTGAATTAGTCAAATGCTCTCCACATGAGAATCAAGATTTGTTCAGAGGTGCCTGTTTGGGTTTGGGTAAGTTGGGTTTGATTGCATACGCCACCATTAGAACTGTCCCTCGTTATCAAATCAAATCCACTCAAGAAGTTATCTCATTCGATACCTTGTTAAAAGTATGGGACACTGTCTGGACTGAGAAGGAGTTCCTCAGAATCTGGTGGTTCCCTTACACCAAGAGATGTATTTTATGGAGAGCATCTAAATCTGAAGAACCTCTTTCTCTGCCAAGAAGCTCTTGGTATGGAACCAAGTTCGGAAGATTCTTCTACGAGTCCTTGTTGTGGATATCTGTTCATATCTTCCCTAGATTTACTCCTTACGTTGAAAGATTTGTATTTGGTAGACAATACGGTTTGACCGAGACTATTGGTCGTGGTGATGTCGCTGTTCAAGAGTCAGTTGATGGTTTAAATATGGATTGTTTATTCTCTCAATTCGTCAACGAATGGGCTGCTCCATTGACCAACGGTCCAGAAATCTTAAGATCCTTAGAACGTTCCATTGACGCTGCTGCCAAGAGTGGAGATTTCTATGTCCATGCTCCAATTGAAGTCCGTTGTTCTAACACTACAGTCTCTGGTTCATTAGAAGACCCAGATGTCTCGGCAAGAACCACTGTCTCGGCAGGTGCTGTCACTGGTAACAATTTACGCCCATTATTAGACAACACTCCAAAATTAAAGTACGTTCCACAAGATTCCGTCACTAACTCTCAATTGACTTTATACATCAACGCTACAATGTACAGACCTTTCCGTACCAATTCGCCAATTGGAAAGTGGTACCAAATTTTCGAAGAGACTTTGGACGCTGCGGGAGGAAGACCTCATTGGGCTAAAAATTTCATTGGAAAGAAAGAATATTTACCTGAGTCTCAAATTAAAGAATCATATCATGATGGTGAAATGATCGGGTTTGCAAAGAAGATGGACGAATGGTTAGGTGATGACCTCAAGAAGTTCAAGGAATTGAGAAGAGAGCAAGACCCAGACGGAGTCTTCTTAAGTGGTAAGAGATGGGCTGTTATTAACGGTATTGTCGACGATACCGACTAATATTTTTTACTATCTTATGCCCCTTATGTACCCCTATAAAATCTTCATATAGAATAAAATTCCCCCTTAATTACCCTCTAACTACCCTTTTACGTATAGTCCCCCCTAGTCAGCGCACCTTCCGCGAGGTTCCCTACGAAAAAGTCTTAAAATTTTTCCAACAAAAAAAGAAGCATATGATTTGTAATGAGAAGAGAGTAAGGACGAGAAACAGAATGGAAGCGCTTCAGGTATTGTGGACTAGTTTGAAAGAAGATTGGGGAGATTTGAACAACCCATTGCATGGGATTGTGATTCCTTCGGCATTGGTCATCGTGGGTATTGCTATCCAGAGAATTTCGTACGTTCCTTATGCTGTACTGATCATCGCTGTGTACGTTGGAATCAACCTTTTGCTCGCTCATACTAGAAGAAGATCATTATCTGCTGAAAAGTTCCGTGAGTTTGAGTTGATCGAGAAGACTGTCATTTCCAAGAACTCAGCCATATATAGATTCAAGTTATTTAGAGAATCAGAGAATTTGGATATTCCTGTTGGTCACCACGTCTGTTGTTCTATTGAGATCGACGGTAAGGAGGAGATTAGATATTATACTCCTATTTCATCTCAATTGGATTTGGGTTTCTTCGATATCTTGGTTAAGTCGTATAAGGATGGTAAGGTATCTAAATACTTTGCCAGTTTGAGAAATGGACAAACCGTCAAGTTCAAGGGTCCAGTCGGAAGAATGTCCTACAAGGCCAACATGAGTCCTAATATCTTGATGATTGCCGGAGGTTCCGGAATTACTCCTTTGCTTCAAGTTTTGAGTTACATCACCACTACTGCTGAAGACACTACCAAAGTTAAGATGATCTTTGCCAATGAGACGGAGAATGATATCTTGTTGAAGGAGGAAATCGATGAGTTGGACGAAAAGTACCCTAACTTCAATGTGGAGTATATTTTGAACCAGCCAGAGAAGAACTGGACTGGTAAGACTGGATATGTCACCAAACAGGATATTCTGGATTCCCTTCCAGAGAACTACCTTGAAAATACCAAGGTCTTCATTTGTGGTCCTATGCCAATGAAGAAGCTCATGCTTCAGTACTGTGAGGAATTGGGTTTCCCTAAGGGAGTCTTGGCCTCTAAACAGGATGACCAAGTCTTCTGCTTCTAAGGTCAAATATAATGAGTTCCATTATGGAAATATTATGATATTCAAATAAAAGGTGATATTCTATATACATTGTTGTAGATTAGTTCTGGATCGCTGCTTGAGCAGTTCGGGATTAGTTATCGATCAATTGACTTCATCTCTTATCTGATTTGACTAGCCCCCTCTTGGAAATTTAAAAAAAAAAACTTTGGACGAGAACGGAGTCGAACCATTGACCTTCTGCTTGCAAGGCAGACGCGCTACCAACTACGCCACACGCCCATTTTTCTCTGTATAATTAAGAGAAAACGGTACATATGGTTTCCTAAAAAAATGTAAACTTTATTACTGGAAATGTACATTATTACTCAAAATGGAAGTTATGTTGACTGATGGGCTTGACAGTTTAATATGAGAAGACAAGCTTCAATAAAGGTACTTATATGAGCCAATGGAAATGAGGAGTTCTGATATTATGTAGTTCAAGTTTGAATGGTATCTTTCTTCGATTAGCTGATTACCTCCCCTAAAATGTGGATATTTAAATAATATTTATATATAATTTTTCAAGTGAATTGGGGGTTAAAATTAGATTTAATTTCGGTGTTAATTTCAGGCTTCATTCAAGTATAAAATTAAAAGGAAAGATCAGAAGACATTCCATCATCAGATAGAGTTTTACAAAATAACCAACAATATTATCAATAAATGAAAGACATCTTCAATTATGACACAAATACTAAAACTGAATTGGAAAAAAAAAAAGAAATGGACGAGTCCGGAGTCGAACCGGAGACCTTTCGCATGCTAAGCGAACGCGCTACCAACTACGCCACACGCCCCAATTTCTGGAAGAAGAACTCTGTTTGTGCTTCATACACATAACCTCAGATCTATCCGGCGATATCCCTTTGGTAACACCGAGGTCTCGTCAGGACCAGCCGGACCTGCTACCGTGCATAATAATCTGCTATTGAAACATGCCAAGGCGCACACTGTAGAAGCGTTTCCCGCTCTTACAAGCCTTATCGGGCATCTCCTCCTGCCCAATTGGGAAGTTGGCCGATCGATAACTTAAAATTTAACTTTAAAGTTAGGGGTACAAGTTTGAGTATTTAAAGAGCTCAAAGTGAAGAGGAGAGTAATTGGAAAGGCTAAATACAAAAAATGGTAGAGAGAATCCCCCCACTTATCGATCTGTTGCCAGAGATCGACGAACAAAAATGTCTCGAGTTCTTATCGGACTTTATTAAGATCCCATCTCACTCAAAGACAGCACCTGAAATAGATGCCATCAACTACATGACCAGGGCGATGCAGGACATCGGCATCGAGGCTCAGAGTATCCCTTTCACCGACAAGCAAGATGGAAGTACCCGGTACAATTCTTTTGGGGTCTGGAAAGGTGATGGTAAATTGAATGACAGCAAGAAGTTGTTGTTCAATGGCCATGTCGATGTCAACCCTGTGGGTGAGGGGTGGACTGTGGACCCTGTTGGTGGATTGTACGACAAGGACTTCATTTACGGAATTGGAGTTTCCAACATGAAGAGTGGATGCTGTGCCTACTATATGGCGGTCTATTTCCTCAAGAAGGCCGGGATCAAACTTTCAAAGGACTGTACCTTGACTTATGTGGTTGGAGAACTTCAAGGAGGGGCTGGAACCGTCGCTTTGATCGAGGATAAGTACATTCAAAAAGAGACTGCAGACTTGTTCGTGAACTGTGAACCTACCGATATCAAAGCTTTGACTATGCACGCCGGATCGACTATCTTGAAGATTAATGTAATTGGGGATACCAGACATATGTCTAAAAGAGAGGAGCTGACAGACGCCATTTTACTGTCGATGGACGTGATCAACAACTTGACGTACATGACTTTCAGTCATAATTTGAGCGAGACCCATGAATTGGTCAACAGATGTCACGTTGGAAGTATCAGGGCAGGGTTGGGCCGTAACTACGAGGAATGGAGACAGCCTCAGGTAGCTGATTTCAGTACTATTCAGTTAGCAGCCAGATACGCTCCAGGCCAGTCCAATGAGATTGTCATGGAAGACATCAACAGAGAATTAAAGAAGACCAAGATGAGATTCCCAAAGGTGAAGTTTGAAATGGAGTTAGTCAAGAGAGATTTCATGCCTCTGTTTGAGGTTGATCCAGACCTGGAAATCGTCCAATTGGTCAACAAACATTACAAGAAAGTCAGAGGCTATGACCAACCAACGGGAGTGCTCAGACCTCCTTGTTTCTACGGTAGTGATGCCGGTCATTTGTATGAGAAATTACAAATGCAAGGAATTGTCATGGGCCCGGGAGGAAAATACAACACGATGCCAGACGAGAAGGTGGACTTACCAGATTACTTTGACTGTATCAAGATCTTCATGAGATTGATTGTAGATGTCTGTGGAGGTTATATAGAGTAAATAAATCAAGGTCTGAATTCCGAGACCCAGTTATCTGTCGGTTTGGCTAATAAACTTTTACTTCTTTTAACATAAGAACCAATACCAGCAGTCTTGTCGATGATTTGACCTTCCTTGTACACTACTTTACCCTTGACAAGGGTATAACGAGGCCAATTGGTCAAGGAATAGCCCTCAAATGGAGTGTAATCACAACCATGGTTCAACATCTCATTGGTGACCTTATCTGGGCCTGTATATTTCCCTTCAGGATACCAAATGACCAAGTCTGCGTCAGAAGCACCTGGCAAGATCGAGCCTTTCTGAGGATACATTCCATATAACTTGGCTGGGTTTGTACAGTGCAATTCCACTAACTTTTGGAGGGAGATTTTGTTGGTTTGGACACCTTTTTCGAACATAATTGGGAAACGAGTACAAACACCTGGCATTCCGTTCGGGATCCACTTGAACTCACCGTTGTGTCCATTGGCATAAGCAATGCGCTTACCGTCGTCACCAGCGTAAGTAGTTGGACAGTGGTCGGAGGAGACGATGGTGAAAGTTCCGTTATTCAAGCCGTTCCAAACAGCATCCCAGTCCTCTTTACCTTCTCTTGGAGGTGGAGAACAGAGATACTTGGACCCTTCGAATGGGTCATGTGAGTGGATGCATTTCAAGTCCTGAGACGAGAGGAACATGTACTGAGGACAAGTTTCGGCAAAGATCTTGTGACCGGCAGTTTGGGCTTTGCGAATACAGTCGATAGCCGAAGGAGCAGAGACATGGACGAATAAAACTGGAGTGTCCATGGTCTGGGAGATGACAATGGCTCTATTAGTGGCTTCTCCCTCGAAAATCTGAGGTCTAGACACCGCATGGTAGTATGGTTCTGTTTTGCCTTGTTCTTCTAAAGCTTCGATCATCCAGCGGATCATATCACCATTCTCTGCGTGGAGCATGGTGGTGATTCCGTTCTTACGAGTGGACCTCATGGCGTGCATCAAGTCATAGTCACTCAATTGCAATTTTGGGTAGGTCATGTACATCTTGACACTGGTACAACCTTCGGCTTCTAATAAAGACAATTGATCTTGGATGAGATCTTTATTGAGTTTGAAGAGGATCAAATGGCAGGCAAAATCACAGAATAAGTCGTTGTTCTTCAAAGCGTCGTCGACACAGAGTTTGACTGACTTGGCTAGACCGTCTGCCTGGTCCACTAAGGTATCAATTTGGGAAGCAAAAGTGACGATAGTGGTGGTTCCTCCGGTGACGGCACTTTTAGTACCCAAATGCATATCATCGGCGACCTTTCCGAACAAATCGAGGGGTTCACGAAGATGAACATGAGCATCAATGGCTCCAGGCGTGATATAGGCACCTTCAGCATCGATGATTTCGGCGTCACCGGCCATCGAATCGTCTATTTCCCCACAGATAACACTGATCTTACCATCTTTAATTCCGATATCGGCTTTATAGGTTTCTGAGGCAGTACAGACGATTCCGTTCCTAATAACAGTATCAAGCAGCATAATGAGGGCAGTGGAAATGATGGGATACGTTCAATGAGTGGAATGTGATTTTTGATAGCTTCAAATTGGGCCCTGATTTTTGTTAGGCTGAAAATTTAAGGTGAAAAATTTAGGTGAGCGATAAGCTGATAAGGAAAAGAGGAAAGTATAGCCGACGGAGATCTGAGGTGATTGGAGGGGGGTGATTGGGGGTGATTGGAGGGGGTATTGGGGAGATATTGGAGGGGGGTGCTGGGGAGATATTGGGGTGAGAGATGGAGAGTAAGAAGGTGAATAGGAATGAGAAGTGAAATTTGTAGGGGTGATTGGTTTGTATGGGTAAGTGGGGTAGATTGGAGGGGAATTGGATTGGGGGTGATTGGGGGTGATTGGGGGTGATTGGGGGTTAGAAGATTGGGAATTAGAAGTGGACGGTTAGGAGTGGAGGGGCTAGGAGTAGAGGCCACCGTGAAGGCCAGAACCAGTTTAACTAAAGCCAATAAATATATATTCAAGTATAAATAATTAAAATACAGGCAAAAACTGCCCAACAATTAACATCGGAATATCAAAAACATCCCTCTTAATTGTCCAAACACATGCACATTTCATAGAACCTTTAGAAGGATCAGCTTTCTTAATGACACAGTCGGTTAAAATAGTGGCATTCAAATCTCCAAAAGCAATATCACTGAAAAGCTTGAAATATCGAAGAGCACTTTCATCGTCCATCAATTCTACAATGAAAGTTCGCTTGGAGAGAAGACTTGACCGGGTATAACCTGTAAGGGCACTAAACTCGGTAGTTAAAGCTGCGATTTCTCCAGTTCTTCTCCATATAATTGTAGGTGTCAGAGACATAGAGATCATACTTTCATACTCGAGTAAAGACCGTTGGAAAGATTTCTCGGTGAAGATCAAATCATTCTCGTACAACGACTTCGTTGCGGAGATAAACGAGGGTCTATACAGCAGCATGCACCTTGCGATCATCAAAAGCTGTTCTTTATTAAATCGTTGCTTCAAATAATGAATCAAGGCATGGTACAGTTTAGGATATTGGTACGATTTTACGAAATTAGTTAAATAGATGTCATCTGGGGTCTTGATGACATGTCTTACGATCAATGGGGCCACATAACCTTCCTCTTCATGGACGTAGGAGGGAAGCAGATCAGATGCGTTTTGAGCTGCCGAAGTATCGATGTGAATGGTGTTGTTATGTTTGAATTTTGATCTGGACGAGCTGGGGAGAGATTCTCCTAACTGAATGTAAGCTCTTTCATTCATATCGAAGTCGAAGAAATCGGAGGGGGATGGAGGGTTGGTCTGGATCAAGCTGGTCAATTGCAGGTACTCGGAGTCTACTAAAGTGGACTCGAATTTGGCTTTCGACTCTTTAAGAGACTGGTTGTAAGCGTTGAGCATGAAGTTGAGGTCGTCTTTATTGATGACACTTCCAACTGAGGCCGGGTCGAAGACCGAGGCTGCCACGTTGATCTCTGGGTCTTGAGAAGAGTCGTCGGACTCTGAGTCTTGGTCTGGGTAGCCTGAGGTCGAGCTGGTGATCGAGAAGGATTTCTGGGTCGTGGGTACTACTGGGCCTGAAATAGATGACTGAGGAGTAGCATGAAGAGATCTTGAATCGGTAGATGTTGCTGGGGAATGGTTGTAGAACATATGTTCTTGAGGAGGTGGCAGTTGTAGTACGGCAGCAGCAGCTGCGGCTGCTGAAGGGACTTGGATACCACTTGTATAATCTGTAGGGAGAGTAAGTGGGTGGGTCATTGTAGCTGGAGATGGCAGACCTGAAGTTGATCTCACGTCACTGACTACTGAGGTCTTCTTTGAGAGGAGATCTCCAGTGTAGTTGACGAAATTGATCTCTTTGGCAGTGAAAGGGGAGTCGATGGATGGGGGAGCCATATTGTACGATTGGAGAGCACTAGCAGGGTCCAGAGATGAGTTGACGGGGCCAGATGAGCTGTGATCTGTAGCTGGCCAAAATTGTTCCTCTTTGATCTTGAGTTCTGCCGACTTCTTTGGGGTCCTTTGTTTCCGAGAAGCTTTCACGACACCCCCCTGACCTGAAATGGATGCCTGACGCCCGCTTTTCTTCCGCTCAATGCTCTGGCAAAGATCCAGCATACCCTTCTTGATGCAATTCTTACAAGGTCGGCCACTGTCACATTGTAAATGTTTGCTATGACAGAAATTGCAAGCCCTTGAGACGGGTCTCCGGCTCTTTTTCACCTCTTCTGGTAACTTCTTAGTCATGACAATGAGGTAGATCACCGAAAACACCCTGAATCAAAGATCTGTGCCTCGAATATATCAACTTATATCCGTTTTTTACCCCAGAATTCGAGGAAGTTTGCCCGGAGGAAAGGAGGAGAGTCGATTACCTAAAATGGAAATACGTTCTACGTATCCGGATTTCCCGGCGATTTCCCCACATTTCAATTTTTATTTTATTTTTCGTATTTTGCTATAGAGGTTGGTCAGACCGGTAGAAGGACCGTTGAATCGAGTCGACTGGGATAGTGATAAAAGTCGAGACCATGTTAGTGTGTGTAGTAGTATACTATCCACTCTTTGCCATCACTATCGCAGTCCTAGATGGAATATAAACCTGGATATAATTCTCCCGACCGTTCCATTCAAAAGGTGTGGAGAAATGTTCTACCGAGGTGTCAATACGTCCGTGACCTCCAAATTCTTTATCGTCAGTGCTTAGAATCACCTTAAATTTCCCCGAGCCGTTGAGACCCACGCGATAGTCAGTATAAGACAGCGTGGGGTGGAAATTGAAAACAAAAAGCAACCCATGACGTTCATAAACAATAACTTTATCTCCCTCATGTTTGAGAGAAACGTAAGCAGGCTCGAAATTCAACCACCCATACTTCAGCTCGGCATGATTCATGGCACAGTCGAACTTGTAGAGAAACTTATACCTCAATAAATCATCGTCAATCAAGTTAAATTGTCTACGCAGATAATGATAAGATTCTCCATTTCCAGCTCTTGGGAAATCGAGCCATTCAGGATGACCAAATTCGTTCCCCTCAAAGTTCAAGTAACTTTCTCCACCTAAACTATGAGTGAGGAGTCTTATCATTTTATGGAGCAGCATTCCTCTGTCAATTACCGGGGTCAATTCACTCAAAATCGACATATTCGTATACATTTCTTTATCCATTAACCAAAACAGTAAGGTTTTGTCTCCTACAAGAGCCTGGTCGTGCGACTCCAGGTACAGAATACACTTCTCTTTGTATCTACGATTAGTAAGCGAGTGAACAATCTTGTTCATATCCCAATCTTCATCTCGAGTATGTTTAAGAATCTTGATCCACATATCTGGGATGAACATCAGTAAACGATAGTCGAATCCTACACCACCAGAAGATCTAGGAAGACATAAAGTAGGATATCCACTTACATCTTCGGCAATTGTAGTGATCTGAGCCGATTTAGATTTACCAAACAGGTGACACAAGTCATTCAGAAGCATAAGATAAGCTAAAGCTTCTCTATCTACGGGGGAATTCGGTCCAAAATACTCATGGTATCCACCAGAGAACCCTTCTCCGATTCCATGATGAACATAGAGCATACTGCTCACACCATCGAATCTGAACCCATCAAATTTGTACTCATCCAAGTAGAAACGAAGATTGGAGAGTAAAAATCTCAAAGTTTCGTAGTTTCCGTAGTTGAAAAGACGGGAATCCCACTGGTCGTGGTTACCTTTACCTCCAGAATGGAAATAACAGTAATCTGTGCCGTCGAACATGTTCAAACCGTCTTCTACGTTCTTACTAGCGTGAGAATGGACCACATCGAGTAATACTCTGATTCCCATGCCGTGAGCAGTGTCGATGAGATGTTTGAGGTCTTCTGGAGTACCGAAACGGGAGCTAATGGCAAAGAAGCTCGTCACCTGGTACCCGAATGAGGCATAGTAGGCATGCTCCATGATAGACATGAGCTGGATCGTGTTATAACCGAGTTCTTTGATTTTGGGTAAAATATTGGCGGTGAACTCGGCGTAGGAACCGATTTTTGGCTCGGGAGTCGAGATTCCAACATGGGCCTCGTATATCTTCAACGATTCTGGAGTTTCAGGACGTTTGTTCTTGAATTTGTACGGGGTTTCAGGGTTCCAGAACCGAGATTCATAGGCTGAAGTTCCATATTCTTTAGGAGGAGCCGTAGCACGACGAATCCAAGCAGGAAGACGGGCGATTTTCTCTCCGGAACTCAACGTGAGTAAGATCTTGACTCTGGAATCATGTGGGATAGCACATTGACCATCCTTGGTAGCTGGGACTATCAAATGGAAGGAACCAAACTCATCTTTCTTCATAGGATTCAGAGTGTGACTCCAGTCATTGAAATCACCGATTAAAGCGGCCGCAACGGCCAGTGGGGCGTATTCCTTGTATGTGACGGAATTGTCTGCCAAGACATTGAATCCGAAATGTTTGTAACCCTCTGAGAAGCTCAAGATCCCATGCTCATGTTCATTGAACTTCTTCAAGAAGTCGTCCAGGAGGGATCTGCGGTAGAGAAGTTCTCCGACGTGGGGGGTAAGCCAAGGGTCGATGTCAATTGCACCTTTTACGGCCTCTGGGATGTGTTGTTCTTCACTTGGGGGGTTTGTGGGAGCTTCTGAGGCCATTGGGAGTGAACTTGGATGGATGAGAAGAGGGTGAAAATAGTGGTGACAGTATGAAGAAGTTCCGTATTGGTAGCAAGTGACATAAAATGCGGGCAGCGCACAATGTGGGCAGCGCACAATGCTGGCAGCACAAAATTATGGGCAGATTGCGCAGAATGCGGGATTGCAGGGAATGAGCAGTCAGAGGAATGACGCAGTGAGTGCTGGTGCTGGGGATTTGCTAAGGATTTACGAATTATTCGTGCTTGGAAAATAGAGTTTCGAATATCATGACACAAGTCACACATCTGATACTGTCACACATCTGATACTGTCACATCTGACTGATCTTCTGTACCCCGCACCTTAATGACCACCTTCAATCAATCAGATCTCAGTCATCTGCATGGACTGTCACTCCCCACAACAACACTTCCTGATCCAGTCCCCGAATCAGAAGATTATTCATACTACTCAGAGGCCGATGATGACGATGATAACTCAAGTGAATACACCTACTCTTCAGATATAATCAAGCCAACTGCTCAAGAGCAATGGGAAGATAGTCTAGTCCAATTAACCACCCTCCTAAATTTCGTCATCATACCTCTTGTAGGAAGAATCATAGGTAGAAGGTTTAGTGGGTACATATGGCGTAAAGTAGCAGCTCAAATTTGGAAACTGCCGTCAATTTAAGTCATTTTCATGAAAAATCGCATATTTATAACTTTATATAACATCTAATCCAGTTAGATTTATTTCAAATGGCCGCCAAAAGCGTGTTGTCGATATTGTACATTTCTCTGTCCAATAAATGAAGTGAGTAGTCGGTGATCATGTCGTAAATTAGCAGCACAATCGAGTGGTTGACCGTTCTTTTCAAGAAAGCGATCTCATTCGAGAGCTGTGCCGCAAGAGCAGTAGAATAAATGCTTTGAAAGGTCGATATGATCTCGAACATCTTGAGAAACTGGAAGATAATGTTCTTCATTACGTTTTCGTAGCTTATTCCAGAACTGAGATTGATAATATCAACGTCTTTGGTCCTTCCGGAGAGCGAGTGGATACTTGTTCGCAGAGTATCATCACTCAGAATGCTAGAATGGAAACTATTTGTCGATTTGGTCGAGGTTCTACGTAATCCAAGACTAAATTTACGTTTTGGAGGAGGTGTAACAGCTATATTCTTGCCTTGGGGGCTCATAACCATTTCTTCACCGACGATATTCAGCAATTCACTTTTGTTATTCATTGTTGTGAAAATTTCTGGGTACTCCCTCATCACTACTAAGACTCTACGTACATATATTTCTAGCACCAGAGCTGGAGGCATTGTTGGATCATCAAAAAGATGAGACTCTGCCAGCTCTGGCGATATAAGACGATTTACTTTTAAATCATGGCTCACAAGAGCTTTAAGTTCGTAGAGAAGACCCAACAACCGTGATCCCGAGATATATTTGAAAGCAGAAGTTTCAAATATCTCTACTATATCAGTTTTAGAAAGCTTTATACTCTGGAAATAGACGTCGTTTCCATTTAAACTGTATGGAATGTTAGTATTTTATTTGGGGGTTAATTGTAGAAATAGACCAATATTATGGGGAATAAATAGGACTCAAATGGGCTAATATGATCCTATACCAGCTGCAATTCAGTAATTATCGAAATAAATCGTCCTGCCTACGTGTATTTCGCCATTTTCACCCCCCTCTAACCATATTATCACCTCAAAAATACAATGAAAAAGAGGGTAATTTTGATGAGATCCTGAAAAATTGATCTCGATTTCTAGATCGACAGAATCTTCGGCTTTTTCAGCTTCCTGGATCTGCTGATCTCCAAACATTCTCGAAATTAATCCCCCTTCCCTGACCCCCAACATCTGTCCGGACTTCCCCAGAATTCCCCAGGTCCACTTGACTTGTCCCTCATTCACTTTCTGCCCTCTCCTTGCCCTTTCCATAACCCCGATCCTGCCGTCTATTGTCCCTTTACCTTCCTCTCTCCATACTCACATTCTAATAAGATGGCTCAATGCCTCTATCTCAACTTCTATCATAGTCAACAATCCCTCTTCACCACTTCTTAATCTCTTTTATCCCAGTGACTCCCCATCCACTTATATACATATTTGCCCTGTTTATTTTTTCCGTTTACGAGGGCATCGCATATTCCCGCCTGTGACGCGTACCCCTCAGCCACATATTATTTTTTCACTTACACTAGCCCAATTAAGACTCTGTGCATCTATCCCAGGCGTCTAGACACCATTGGCACCACCCACCTGAAGATCCCGACCTGTTATACACCGCTATTACGGAACTTTCGATTCCCAGATCAGGTTAATCATAAACAATGCACCCGTTCCTTGCATCGTTCCTCACTTTCCTCGTGCTTTTGGGCATCACAGTGCTCATCCTCTTTGGAGATTTGCCTGGCTTCCAAGGAACCCCTGTTGCCCGGGCTCGTCGGTCACTTATAAGTGCTGCGAAACGGGTCTACACTATCTTTCGAAGCTTAGATACACGGATATGTGGTGGAAATATCCATAAAATCTTTGGAATCACCTTGTATCGCTACTATTTCTGGCTTGCCCCAGCTTTTTATCTGATTTTGTTTGTCATGTTGCTGTATCAGTTCTATATTCACAGCTTTGTGAGGATCCCAAGAGGGTTCTGGCATGATCTTATGATCCATCTGAGTCTTGCCATCAACCTGGTGTCTTTCATTTTGCTGATTATCACCGATCCTGGAGATCTGTCAACTGTCAATCCCAAAGATTACTCTGATAAATTCCCTTATGACGGAGTCATCTTCCATAAACATGGAAACTCCAAGGATTCTTGCCGGACTTGCCACATTCTAAAGCTCCCAAGATCCAAACATTGCTCTCAATGTGGTAGGTGCTACATTTTGTACGATCACCACTGCATTTGGTTGAACAATTGTGTCGCCTATTACAATTACAAATATTTCCTCACCTTCTTGGGATCATTAGTATGGATTTTTGTATATGGAGCTGTACTAACAGGTGGTGTATTGGTGAAAGAGATGTCTAGATTACGTCAGGACCCCAATTCATCATTCTCATCCCTCCAAACCCGCTCATTATCGTCTATTTTCCATAACTATTTCCATCTCGTAACCCATTCTTCTCTCAGTAACGAAAGGACAGGCATGGTCTTCGCCTTATGTGCTCTTCTTGCTCCAGTAGTTGCCTGGTTCACATTTGAACATGTACAGTTCCTTTATTTGGGCACCACCACCAACGAGTCGCTGAAATGGGATTATATCTCCCATTTAGTCCGCTGTAATCTGCTCTATAGAGATACTCAGACCAATAATTTGGCCATTCAGTTTGAAGGACGATTCTGGATGTTGTCTGATGATGAAACAGAGTATTTCCCTACTAGAGGTCATCAAATGGAGCCAATTACCGATATGGCGATCCAATTGGATAATATATATGACCGGGGATTTTGGCAAAATGTGAAGGAGAGATTTATAACTCCGAGGTTATGAATAGAAGATGCCTCGAACTACAATTTGTATCCTACGATCTTCGAGACAAATTCTCTTAGACTACTTCTCTGAGACTACTTCTCTGAGACTACTTCTCTGAGACTACCCCTCCCAGACTTCTGCCTTTGAGGCCACTTTCCGGTATCCAAACCTTGTGTATATTTTTATCTATTTGATCAATTAAATCTCTATATTGATCTATAATGAATGATTATGATTATGAAACTGTAGGAAGGGAAACAGTAATGACTAGTACATTCTTCTGAGCGTTTATAACTGGAAGCTACTCTATCATCATTGCCCAAGCCATCCCCAATCTCTCCTATACTTCAATTTCTGTCTTCACTCTTGCTCACGAAAGGTTATGAGCCCCCAGGAAAGAGTAATTGATAACCACAAGTTCAGATAGATGGGAATGATGAAGTTCAATATTCATTGATCAAGAACTAAAGCCCCACCATGGCATCTCTACAACACACTAAATCTCAATTCTTATATTTTACAAACTAATTCTATATCATATTTAAGATAAATAATGTCAACTTACAAGTCAATTCACCATAAATATTCCATGGCAATCACATCATCTAGACATGACTAAACACCATGCTTAACGCTAATGGATCTCCTACCATTCTTCTCCTCAAAATGCATAGGAATCTCTTGAGTATTGACGGTCAAAGTACTTTCATTGACCAAATGCTCAATACCATGACCCCTCTCGGCCAAATCTTCTCCGCCAAAACTGAAATCATTGTAATCACGATTACCAACCATTTCAGCAAGTGGAACCTTATCCTCATAATCATTAATAGGATCCCATCCCATCTTAAGACGTTCACGAATAATAGTGATGTCCTTAGGCCACATATATTCATGAATAACATTGTAGATGAACCTAGGAATAAGACACATGATAACTCCGACAAAACAACATGCCCAGAATGAAAGTGATCCATAAAGTTGATGGGCACTATCATAGAATTCACCGGAATAAGTTGCCGAAGACCAAACTCCAGTCCACCCGAATACAATCAAGATAGACAAAGCAATAAAGAGCAACGACAACCAATCCCAACGTTTTTGGTTCATCAAGATATACAAATTACACGACACAATCGCAATTGTAGATACCATAGCTCCCATCAAGTATCTATGATCAAGAGTCAAAGCATTTTGAGTCACAAAGTTATGCTTGTAATAAACCCAATATGGATAGAAGAAAGAAATCACCGATTGGTAGAATGCATCGGTCATATACCACCAGAACTTGGTCATGGTCCATTCACTTCTCAAAATACCTGTTTGATATAATTGCGGAACAAGAATCGATACCGTATCACTGACATCTTGGTCCAAAACTCCCAAGAAAATGACAGGTAACGAGGTGAACAGCAAGTTATAGAACATCAAATAAGTATATTCGAACAAATAAGACCCGTCAAAGTCATTGTAGATTCCATACCAGAATAACAGAATGGTGAAAATGACATTCTTATAAAAGAAACTTGGAATCATCTCCGCAAGACGTTTATAAGACCATCTTCCATGGACAAGAACTAATCTAGTAAGGAATCTAAATTGACCAAAGGCATAATCCGAAGACATTACGGCAGCACGACCTTCTTCTCCTGCGATTCCTACACCTACATCGGCTGCTTGGATCATGGCCACATCATTGGAACCATCTCCAATAGCCAAAGTCATAACTTTCAAGTCATTCTTCACCATCTTGACCACGGCAGCCTTCTGAGCCGGTGAAACACGACAACAAAGCACGGCTTTACATTGTTTACAAAGCAAAAGGAACTTTCTCTGGGTCTCTGAATCTTTCAAAGCCAACTTTAACAGATCTCCATCAATAATTAATCCAAAATTTCCATGTGGAGGTGAATGATCTTTTCTAGCATCTTCTAATTCCGCAAAATTTCCTTGCATACCGAAGTATTTGTCCAAATAAACCTCAATTGTTCTAGTAACAAGCTTTTTAGGATTAGAATTGAGCTCGGCCAGTTCACCAGCTCCAAATAATTTATCACTATCCTCCAAATCTTGGGATTTTATCAATAACAAATCCATATCATTGTCCAACAAATTACAAGAGAACCCAATATTGATAGCTGTCTCGACTTTATCACCAGTAAGAACCCATAATTTGATTCCCAGCTCGGCCAATGTCGCAATAGAGTCAGGAACTCCATCTTGCAAACGATCTTCAATCAGAGTTCCACCTAAAAGTATCAACTCTCTCTCAATACTATCGGCAACTTCCTCCATACGTTCTTCTCTACGAACTAACGCGGCAGACAGCTCCTCGTGGCGTTTATTCCACTCAAGGTACTCCTCCCACGTCAATCTACGTTGTGCTATACATAAAGTACGTAAACCCTCGGTTGCAAACTCTTCCAAATCGGCAGATGTCTTCTCCAACAATCCCTGATCATTCTTACTTGATAATCTTGAGTAAATGATGGAATCAGCACCTTTACAAAGCAATAACAGAGACAGTTGACCACCCAGTTCTGCAGCAGGAATCTTAATGATTGCACTCATTCTCTTTCTGGTAGAATTGAACTCCAAAATGTTCAATACTTGATACTCTTTCTCAATTCCTTGAACATTAAGAACTACACCAGTTTTAGTACGATTTACAAACGAGAAACCCATATCACGAGCAGTAGCAACAAGAGCAGCTTCATCAGGAGATTGCAGCTTCAATAAAATCTTACCTGGCTGCTTAGGATCCTCATCTGTCAACACAGAATGACACAACAGTAACAGTAACATGAAATGCTCATTAGACTGTTTCTGTTGAACTCCAGCACCCCCCTTCAAATCCAGAACAAACTCTTTCGACACAAAAGTCAAATCTGAAATATCCAGTTGAGAATTAACGGCAATTTCTTGCAATTCATTGTACATATCCACCTTATCGAGCTCGATCTCTTCTCTTTCCTTGGCCAGCTCGGCCTTGACATCAATTCCTTGTCTCTTACGAATCCCAGCATACAGTTCAGTGTATGCTCTTCCATACAGAACTCCATTTATAGTACATTTCTTGAATTCCATGACATTCTGGGTCAAAGTACCCGTCTTATCACTGAAAATATACTCAATTTGACCCAAATCATCCGAGATATTCCACGATTTAGGCGTACATGGGTAATCTAACCTATCGTAATACATATTAACGTCGGAATAGATGAAAAACAGCTGCAGGGTCTTGATAATCTCGATCGAAATATAAAGAGAAATAGGAACCAACGACTGGTACAAAATCACAGCTACAAAGAAACTGATGATTCCATTAGTAGCAGCAGAGCCTCCAATAGTTCCAAATTCGAAATAATCTCTGGAAGTTCCATGTTTCGAGTAATAAACTCCATTAATGATACCGGAAACAAGACATAACACGAATAACAAGGCGAAATTCAAAACTACGGGATAATTTAAGTCTCTAGTGATTCTAGATCTTTTACTAGGAGTAATTCCGGCATTCAAACGGATCTTTGTATCCTCTCCAGTGAAAATTACAAGCCCAACAGCCCATCTGGTATTTCTCAATGTACAACCTCTCAACATCATATTATTTATAGTAATCAGCTCATTCAGAACCTCACCATTTTCATCCCCCTTGACATAATACTTGAAATTACCCTGATAACTGTACAAATTAGCATGTGGTCCTTCACTTTCGACCCAGCATTTCATCCTGGCAAAGTCTCTCGAATGGTGAACATCATTAGCTGTACATTTGAGCAGTTGACGAACTTTCAAGTTTGTTTCTCCATCAAGATCCTTAGTTTCAACGTAACAAGCCCCATCTTCATCGGAGGTTGCCAAAATCACCAAATCTGCCGGAATTTCGTCATTGTTGTTGATTCTCACCAAATCTCCAACTTTGACGTTTTTCCACAGATCACGAACAAACTTGGAATTCGAGTTGGAGACCTCATTTCTGTTCACAAGTGGCTTGGTTTGGCCATGTTTATGCAGAGCATCCGCCAGATCCGCAAATGGATTACTCATATCTTGAAGTTGCATAGATCTACGAGAAATTATATCAGTATCTAAAGAGGTTCTAGCACTAACAGCCTCATTTACACCCCCATGACGTTTCTTATACTTATCTCTCTTCAGTTTTAATCTTCCTTCCTTAGTCAGATGAGCCTGAACAAAATGAATAAAAGCAAAAAGAAGACGAGAATTCAGTTTCTTGAACTTTCTCCAAAGAGACACATTGTCCAGTAAACAGTTCGGATTGTCGACTCCCACCAATATATGAGTCACGGTATTATTCAATTCCATATCCAAGACGGTTCTTCTCGAATCTTCAAGCAGGTCCTTGAACAGAGTGATACAAACAATCACAATTAACGGAACAGCCGAAAGAACAGGACTCGGCACTCCAAAAATACTGAAAAATCCAAGAATAATCATCGCAAGGAAGTAAATATTAGCCACATTCTTGAATTGGAACCACAAATTCTTCGGAATGAACGATAATGGTGTATATTTGGTGGTTCTGATCTTATTTCTCAGGTATTGCACGATCGGCTCGCCCTTCTTGTCCAATTTTTCATCTGGGAGAGGCAAATTCCAATAGACCTCACGGAACTCGTTCCTCTTTCCCTCCCCTTCTTCATCAGAATCGGAATCGGCCGTATGAGGATTCGATGTCGTGCTCATTGCCCTTCTAATCGACAGGTTACGAGCCCCCCATTTGAACGTCCTTGACCGGCCCAACACCGGCTTTCCTTTCTTAGTCTTCAATGTCCCGAATCTATGACGCTTCATTATAGTCCTATTCCTTTGCACTCCTTCAATATTGGACTCCTCATCAAAGTTGACCTCCTCCTCTTGTAAATTATTCAGTGGATATTTATGCCCATTGATAAGGAAGGTGGCATTCTGCCCAATCAGAGGTGTCTCCTGAATACTGTCGATAGACTTGGAGTCGGCATCATACGAAAATTGACGTTGACCGGACTCCCCTCTCACCCCCGATCCTTCCCTAATAGCTTTAGAATTTGGCGTCCCATTCCGCGAATAGGCCTGGCCCGGTTTCTTCAATATGCTCCGTTGACGCGGTAATGGCAGACTACTGAAACTGAAATCCTCATCCTCCAGATCCGAATGGAAGCTGATATCGTTGAAATCAGGCGCCAGATCATCGGCAAATGGCGACCCCATCTCGTTGTTATTACTAATACCAGCGCCACGCGACGCTTTATTAGGAGTCGAGGTCATGCTGATATATTTGTATGCAACTTGCCCAGATTGAGTGTCCTTTGGTAGATTGATGGGCAGAGATGAAGATACTTCGGGTCAATTGCGAGATATCGCTGATGTGTTGCACCTCAATCGCGGGTTCCTTTTTAGATTGGGATCAATTTGTTGCTTAGTGTGAAAAATTTTTATAGGGGTGGGATTTGCCCTGTTTGGCAGGAGGGGCAAGATCGGGAGGGACAAAGGGAACGAAGCCACGATGGTGGGCAGTGCACTGAGGATAGGGGGGGGGGGGATCAAAAGTTTTTAGGCAGTTGAGAGTCAGAGGAGTAGCAGATGAGAGACAGATAGGAGGTAGAGAAGAGGTAAGTGAGAGTCAGGCTTGCGATAAGTAGCTACACTTGTATAGATTTGGTTCAATAGTTCAATAGTTGTACTGAGAGTTTCTCCCACTACTTGCCCTTGCCCTTGGGTCATTACAAAGAGGGGATTTCACTCACCATTTTACTACACATCGACAGATCAGATTTTCCTTCTTTCCACTTATACAGCCATACACACCTTTCTACTACTTCACTGACCACCCCCGTTGTCTCCTGGACCCTCCTGGACCTCCCTACTTCAACCTCTCTCCCTACCCCTTCTTCTCCTTGTTCTTGCCCTTATCAACTTACTAATATCCGGCTCTCCCGGATCGCGCACAAACAATACGATCGGATCATCGCGCTCGGGCAAATTTAGGGCAAACCACTTAAGGAACGAGATCAATCGAAGGAACTTAAGACAGCACAGCGAGATAGGCGACTCAATACCTGATAACGATCATTGAGGGCTACAATACCCAATAATATCTGTACAAACTAGAATTGAACCTTATTTATCATCCAATCCTAATCCCGTCTGTCCCTCCCATCACTCCTCGGTTCATCTGTTCGGTGCATCTTTTCGGTTCATCGGCCTCGGTTCATCGGCCTCGGCTCCTCGTTCCTGTCCTGCCCTCCCTCCTACACATCTCTCCCTCGTTTCTCGCTTCCCCTCTTGCCCTTCTAATGCATGCGCTGTCCGTTCCATTAGTACCACACCGATTCGTAGACTGCTCACTCATATAAATACATCTACATTTCCAAATCAGGAAATAAAATCAATTTCCAAATCAGGTATCTACGAAACCTATCTCTCTTTACGACTTTTATTCAATTCCATACTAAAATATCATCCATGATCCTCCTCCAAACATCACAGCCAACACAACTGCGGTCAAAATACCAGCTCCCAGCTTGTCCTTAGTGGTAATGGTCAAATCATTATTCTCAGAACTATCAGAATTGGTATTAGTACCAGCATTGGCATCTCCCTTGGAACTTCCTCCCTTCTCAGCTGTATATGGCAGTGGTCTCTCATGAATAAGGGTGTTTTGGATGATTTCTAAAGCACACTGTTGCTCTCCTAAACCGTACCATCCGTCCCAGCCACCATAACTCCAGTTCATACCACAGGTATGACCATCAGTACCTCCAGAACACGATTGCAGAGCTCCCACAGCAGAATCAGTGATATATCCATCGATAGTATCACTAAAGTCTGGAATCAAAATGGACGTCAATCCCAACATTCTTGAAAATACAGACTTGAAAGATCTTTCATCAGTGTTACATGTACCAGACTGTTGACATTGTCTCTCATAGATAATATTAGTAGAAGCATTGATGAAGATGGAAATACCATTCAACACATTCTCAGCACGGGTCTTCCATGTCTCATCTTCAGTATAATTGTACAAATAAGCACAGCCGGCTAAGTACAATCCAAAGTTATAAGTCCATTGAGACTCAGTGATCGAAGTACAGTTGTCATCGATACTAGCACCATCGTAAATCGAATAAGAATCCCCAGATAACACGGCAAATTGAACATTGGTAACCCATTCCCACATGGTCTCACATTTCTCAACATAGGTATCGTTAGAAGTATATCTAGCCAAACGAGCTCCAATATTGAACATACACCCGGTCGAAATGGTATTCTTATAATCATATCCGGAATTCCAAGTGAAGATCTGCCATCTTAAACCTCCTCCACAATATTCGGTATCCCAACGCTTCCACATGGTATTGAAAACCAGCTGACTTAACAGTAACCAACCAGGCTCATCATCTGGCGGATTGGTGAAATTACGCTCGGCCAGCGCCATAACAACAATACCCCATAATCCTTGATCATCATTACCTTCCGTAGTAGACTGGTTAGATGGAATATAATCGTTATCTGAACCCTTTTGCAGCATCAACAGATCATAAATAGTCTCCTCATATGTGTCATTCTGACAATACCACCACATATCCAATAATCCTCCCCACAGCTCACCAGCCTGCCACCAATAATATGGCGATTGGAACATACCTACCGTTCCTCCATACCTAGTTCCCTCATAATAATCCATCATACCATCGGCGATCAACCCTACGGCGTTACAAACTGATTCGGTACTACTGGTATCCAAACTGATCAGTTCCACGGCGCCCACAGCTACCGCTGCCGCAATCCACTGTTTAATCTGCATCTTCTATATGTCCTCCCACGTCCAGATCAACAACTTCAACCAGCTTCAACTTAGATCAAGGATTATTAACAGCACTTTTATTTACCTTTTCTGAGAAAAATTTTAGTTTCTATTTTTGGTAATTGGGGCGCAGAACTAAGCGGAACTAAGACAGGGGTTAGTGGGGAGAAGGAGGGGATGATGGTGGATGATCGGAGGGGGTTGGGGTGCTGACGATTTGACAGGAAGCTACCAGGACAGATCGGAGACTACATCACTACAAATTAACATACTACTTGATTTCTTTAATCATTATTTCAAGCCTACTTTCCCCCAAAGATAACGTAAATCTGACGTCACAAATCCGCCTGAAATTTCCTTAATAGGCAAGTCAGGGGTTATATATCCGCTCCGATACTCTCGATCTATGAGGATACCAGTGATGCCGGCATTGATGGCAGACTCCAAATCTTTAGTCTTGTCATCACCTATATGCCAGATCTCATCTCTATCAATGTGTGGAAAGTCTTTTAAAACACTGGCCTCCCAAAATTTAATACTTGGTTTCGAACACTCAAGATCGTAAGAAACATACATCTTATCGAATTTATGGGCAAGTCCAAACGACTCAAGGACCGGTTTGAGACGGTCGTCCGAGTTACTACTAACTACTAAATGACACCCGTGAGCTTTCAGTTCCAGAACAAACTCTTCCACATCCGGATATAACAGATAAGCTTCTTGGTCTACAAAACGATCGAAAAGTGTCTTTTTTAACTCGGGGCTCGCACGCCCTTTAAACACTATATCTATCACACGGTCCCACCATTGAGCAGGACTCATCCCATCTACTTTCCCATAGTTGGGGAACTCTTTAGCAGTACTTACGACTGCCTGTATAACTGTACATTCTTCAATGGGCTCGAGATTTTCGATGAACTTCTTACCCACTTTGAAATATTGAACACTAACAGGTTCCTTGGGCGTGTAGATCGTCCCAAAGGCATCTAACGAGATCACTTTAGGAAGACGGAGTCTGGTCTTAGACATGTCAATCACCGTATCTGACTCAAAAAACACGAATTGTCAATTAAGCCTTTTCAAGTGATTTGTTTGATAGTATATTGATCACTGAACCACTCTTACAACTATTCTGTAAGTTGACCCAGCGTTCAACTGGTTATTGTATTTGAGTCTTTCCTGGCTTTGGATATGAACTAATAATGTTCGTATACTGCTCATCTCGATCAATTCATATTTAGATCACTTCTATTATTCGTATTATGCTCATCACAATTACCATCTCTTTTAATTTTTCGCTCCGCATTTTTCACGCGTCCTCGATGAGATGGCAAAAGACGACACGGTGACGCCAGTACCCAAGCTGAACCATTATCTACCGTTATGACGTCTCATTCGGATGCTGTTGGCACCTTGTTTGTACGAGATGACGAAATTGAAGACCAAAATTCAGATACCAACGATGAGCGGGAACTTTTCGACTCTCAAATCACTTCAATCATAGGCAAAGAGAACATTAGTGAGTCCCAGTTGGCCAAATTGTACGCCAAATTCTCAAATAAAGACCTTTTAGAAGCTGTTAACTACTATTTTGATCATCAGGATGAATTTGCCCTTGAGCTGGTCAAAGAAGCCCGTCTGAAGTTGCCAAAACGTCAAGTGAGTCTTTTTGAGCTGAAGAGAAAGCGTGATGACCTCGATGAAATCGAGAAATTAGACAAGGAAATACAAATTGAGACCAAACGTCAAGCTCTTGAATCAAAATTGGCCGAGAAGAACCTGATACTTCACCGGAAATACCTAGGAACACTTTCGGTAGATGCCTGGTGTACAAGGTCAGTCTTCAGAACTTACGAATATGGTAAAAGACTCGATGTTTTTGTGACGGAAGATTTCGTCAAATTGCTAGATCCTGATCATGAGAACCGAGAAATAGCGAAGATTCCACAAGAAGTCTCCAAATATCTTGCTCCATTACTTTCACTTAAGGTTTGTCTCTGTGATATCACTGTCATCTATAATGACAAGAAGCTCAGAGTAGGTGACTCATTTTTAGTTCAAGTAGACCTATTTTTGAACAGCCAATTCATACACGAGACTCCTCCTGAAGAAATTTTACTGAAACCAAACCAAAAGAAGCTTGCAATAGGACCATTCAGCCATGACGCAGAATCTCTTGAAGAGAAGAATCAACGTCTAAAACGCACATCTCTCACGGCTCTATTTAAATCCCTAAATATCCATCCTGTAGACCAAAATATCGATCCAAAGGACGAAGATCCTATACTTCTAGATTCTAGTGATGATGAAGGTGCTGCTGATGAAGCAGATTTATCAAATTTGGACGAAATCAAGGCTAATCAACTGGCAACAGAGGCAGATCAACCCCAAAATCAGGACCCAGCCTCCGATACCTTAAATCTTAACCAACTTAAACAAATCTACTCCTCCACTCAGCTCAAAATATACTCTTCTACCGAGACTTTACCGTTGACCGAACCTACTGATGTCCTGCTTGAACTAAGAACGTACCAAAAGAGAGGTTTAACATGGCTCTTACGAAGGGAACAACAATATGAATTGACCCCAGATTACGAGAAGTCCAAAGAGCTGAACGTAGCTGTAATGCACCCATTATGGAAAGAATACAAGTGGCCAGAGAATAAATCTTGGGAAGCCAAAGATAAACCTCCAACTCCCTCTCAAGATCTCTTTTATTTCAATCATTATACAGGTGATATTTGTACTCAACGTCCTCTTATAGAATCCACTTGTGTGGGAGGCATCCTTGCCGATGAAATGGGTCTCGGTAAGACTATTTCCACCTACTCATTGATCAACACATGTCCAGCAGATCTCTCATATGACCCTAAACAAAGTATTCAAGACAGATATGCTTATAAAACCACACTTATCGTTCTCCCCATGTCCTTAATGTACCAATGGGAACAAGAATATAAGAAAGTAAACTCAAACCCTAACAATAAACTCCTTGTATACTATGGGTCCGGGTCATCTTACTGTGGACAAGATATTTTGAAGATGGCTCCAACAGTGGTATTGACCACCTATGGAACTATCCAGAATGAACTGTCTCGTGGCTTGGATATTGGTCTTTTCAGTCTCAAATTCTTCAGAATCGTCCTTGATGAAGCTCATAATATCAGAAACAAAGCCACCAAAACTGCTAAAAGTGCCTGTGACTTGAAATCTAAACGTAGATGGCTGTTAACAGGAACACCGATCATCAACAGACTCGATGACGTCTTTTCTTTAGTAAGGTTCTTAAAATTATCCCCTTGGGACAACTACAGTATTTGGAATACTTTTGTAACCAAACCATTCGAAGAGAAACAGCTCTCCAAATCTTTAGAAACCATGGAATCCATTTTAGCTCCTATTATTCTCAGAAGAACCAAGAACCAGAGAGATGAGAATGGTAAACCTTTAGTAGATCTTCCTCAAAAACATGTCGTAATCGAGAAGTTACAATTCAATGAGAAAGAAAGACTGGTATATGATTTCTTCAAAAACAGAGCCAGCTCTTCTTTAAAACTGAAAAAAAACATATTGGCCAATTATACCAATATCTTAACTCATATTCTTCGTTTGAGACAAGTCTGTTGTCATCTTGACTTAATTTATTCCCAAGAAAGTGACGAGGATACTAATTCTTTGGAACAACGGCTTGCTATTGTAGAATCTGACACTTCCAACGATGATCAGCAGGAGAAACAGATCATGGAATTATTGAAAACTGATGACAGTGTGTCTGATGATGCTTTGATCGCTATAAAAGAGCAAGTCTACGTGAAATACACACTTGAATCTCTTTCGGACATCGAATGTCTGATCTGTACTACGCATCCTATCGAGTTAAAAGACATGCTGATCACCTCAGAGTGCCAGCATTGTTACTGTAGATCGTGTATTCTTGGCGTATTTGCTTTTGAACAAGATAAAGGCAAGCTGGTGCTTTGTCCTGTGTGTCGTGCAGAAATCAGTAAACGTACATTGCTCTCTGCTCAACTGTCAAATACCGAAAGAGGTTACCAAGTAGAGCTCTACAGACCATATGATAAGTCTAGCAAAGTAAATGCATTACTCAAGTCTTTAAATGACATTGAGGGCCAAGAATCGGTGGTTGTTTTCTCACCATTTTCAACATATCTCGACTTAATCGAGTCACAACTAGCCAAATACCCTAACAAATTTGTAGTTTTCAAGTTTGATGGTCGTTTAAAGATGGAAGAACGTCATAAAGTACTTAATGAGTTCACTAATCCCCCACCTCCCGACTCCGACAGTCGTGTGAGAGTATTATTACTCTCTTTAAAAGCAGGAGGAGTCGGTTTAAACTTGACTGTAGCTTCCAGACTGTATTTGCTCTCACCATGGTGGGCTCCTAGTGTCGAAAATCAGGCAATTGACCGTATCCACCGTATTGGACAAACCAAAGATGTCACCGTAGTACGCTTCATCATCGAAAACAGTATAGAGGAGAAGATGTTGAAAGTACAAGAAAGAAAGAAACATTTAGGAGAAGTCGTCGAACTGGATGATGAAGAAAGGAAGAAGCAAAGAATTGAGGAGATCATGATGTTGTTAGAGGATTGAATTACTACATAATATTTATTAATCGATCAAATGCTATAATTATAAAGAATCTCTAATATACATTTAATAAAGAACTAAATTCTCAACTTTAATACTACGACGAAGATCTCTCTTCAGAGCCCAGTCAATAATCCTTGCCTTGAGAATGACCACGTCATATTCGATCTCATCATACGGATCGGGATATTCATAGTCATGGTACAATTTCTTATGGCCAAATTCTACAAGGCATTTCATATGATCCAAGGCCATTACGATATCATCCGTTCGGAAACCTGTGATTCTAGAAATATCTTTAAGTGAGATTGAAGTATTTTCAAACCCACTAAGAGCTCCAGTAGTGAACTCACGAGCTAAATACTTAGACCAATAACTCAAATACGATACTTTACCAAATGGAGAAAGAGGATGTTCAGGACCACTGATCTTGGACTCAAATCTGGAAACCTCATAACTGAATGAGATCAACATCTGACCAAGTTTCCGATTCTGGAATGGGGGGAACACCAATATACAAGCAAGATTATTATCGTCCCACGAAAGTTTCTCCTTCGAAAAGAACCCCATCGGCACGATCTCCCTAGTCTGTTCATCCTCTCCATATACAACATAAAGATCATAATATTCCAAATCAAAAAACACCGATTTATGATCTAAAAACAACTTGGCAAACAAACACATATTCGCAGCAAACAACTTATGGTTCTTACCCCTCACTCTGCGGATCCATCTACGTCCCTCATCATCCTTATACATTGTCCTCCCAGGTAAATGACGACGGTACCGACAACATGCTCTGTGTTCCTCCATATTCACCATCAGTACCGTATACTTAAAGCAGTAATTACACACATATAATTGATCCAACCAGTAATCGGCTTCCAGCGCCTCACTCTGTGAATTCTTAGCACCACTCCCAGCAATCACCCCAACCCTCCCTCCAATCTTGCCCTTATTCATAGCACTCCACCCCAACTCGTGTCTCTCCTTCCCAGCAAAATACGCTGCATTCCCATACCACGTCTTGAACTTCACATCCCCAAACACAACCTCATCAATATTCCGCCTCTCCAATTGCCCATATTCATCCATCATGCCCCCTCTCAATCTCAAGTATTATTATCCCAATCCGGCTATTAATACCCAAATTTAATCTCCACACATAAACGGCCCGAGCCTAGTTCGAACCTTATTTAGAGTTTAAAATTTTTCAGCCGATGCGTTAGAAAAATTTTAAGTCATCTCCGAGGTCATTTAGATGGTTTGAGAGAGTAAAGGGCGATGGGAAAGTATAGGAAAAGATTTAATGAGAAGGCCCGCGCAGGGATGCTTGCTAAGCAGGCGGCCTTGAAGAAAGCTCGTCACAAGCAGTTCAACAGACATCATGATGACGGGACACAGAAGGTTGAAGAGACTGCAGGAGGAGCAGAGCTGGAGACTGGCGATGCCCAAGCTCTTTTCGAGGCTCCAGGTGGGGACTCTAATGCCGAGATCTTGAAACCAATGACCGATGAACAGAAGCTGGAACGTAAGCGTCGCTTAGAAGAACAGTTGTTTGGACTGCAAGAGACCAAAGTCTCTAGAAGTAAGAGGAAGAGATTGGAAAAGTATATTGAACATCAGTTGAAAAGAGAAGAGAAGAAAGAGTTGTTCAAGAAATTGGAAACCACCAAGTTTGATACCTCATTATTGAAGTCTTCTAAGACCCTTGGTAAGGGAATTGAAACCAAGAGAGAACAGTTTGTAGAAGCTTTAGATTTGGAAAGACAAGGAAGAGGTGATGAGAGAACTAAAGAAATTTTATATGAGGATCGTGAAGTCAAAGAATGGGAAGAAGACGAGGAAGAGGGATCTCATTCTGAGGAAGAATTCAAATCTACAGATGCCGTTTCCAGTTTCTCGTCTTCTTTTGGTGGTCAAGGAGGATTTGGATTTGGGTTCCTGAATGTCACTAAAGTTGAGAAGCAACCAAAGATCAAGAAGAGTTATAGATGGAGACTTCGAGTCGAGAAGGAGGATAAAAAGAGACTGAAGATTGAAGATGAGGGAGATTTTGATAGTTCAGATGAGGAAGTGGAGGACTCTAAGGAGGAAGTTTCTGAAGAAGAGAACTCTGAAGAAGAGGACGATGAAAGTGAGGAACAAGAAAATGAAGACGAGAACTCTGAAGACGACGAAGTTGATGACGACGACGAAGATGACGATGAAGAGGATGAAGAAGATGACGATGAAGAGGATGAAGAAGATGACGACAGTGAAGAAGATGATGATGACGACGAAGAAGAAGAAGAAGAAGAACTCACCCTGTTGGAAAAACTCAAACCTCATCATTCCCTGAAAGGAAGAAGCTTCAAAGAATGGGCAGAATCTCAAGTACGAGAACTTGAAGGTAGAACCAATATCCCAGTAATCACACCAATGCCTAATGTAGAGTTCAAACCTACCGACCGTCCAGAAGATCGTGAAGAAATAGAAGAAGATTTTGTCTCCCTCAATCCAAATCTCTCCAGAAAAGTCAATTTCGTCGAGGTCGAAAGATCAGACGAGGTCCAACTGCAGAGAATGCAATTGCCTGTGTTTGCAGAAGAGCACCGTATCATGGAACTGATCCACCACAATGACTGTGTAATTATCTGTGGTGAAACAGGTTCAGGTAAGACTACTCAAGTGCCGCAGTTCCTCTTTGAGAGTGGATACGGTAGTTGTGAAGATACCCCAGGTATGATTGGTATCACCCAACCAAGAAGAGTGGCTGCTGTCTCTATGGCTGAGAGAGTATCAAACGAATTAGGTAACCATGGCTCAAAAGTAGGTTACCAAATCAGATTTGATACCCAAACCTCAGCAGAAACTGCCATGAAATTCATGACAGATGGTGTCTTGTTGAGAGAAATGATGAACGACTTCATGTTGAAGAAATACTCAGCTATCATTATTGATGAGGCCCACGAAAGAAACATCAACACCGATATCTTGATCGGAATGTTGAGTAGAGTCTTGAAATTGAGAGCTCAGTACCACAAGAAAGATCCTAAAACCTATAAACCTTTGAAAGTAATCATCATGTCTGCCACATTGAGAGTCTCCGACTTCAGTGAGAACAAAGTCTTATTCGATGTTCCACCGCCAATTTTAAAAGTGGATGCGAGACAATATCCTGTAGGAATCCACTTCAATAGAAGGACAGCTTTCAATTACCAAGAGGAACTGTTCCGTAAAGCCTGTAAAATCCACCAGAGATTACCTCCAGGAGCTATCTTGATCTTCATGACTGGTCAAAACGAGATTACAACCTTGGTCAAGCGCTTGAGAAAGGAATTCCCCTTCCCTGAGAAACGTAGACAGAAGTTGGATCTCAAGGAAGACGTTCCACTGGTCAAGATCAACGCCAGAAATGCTGACACAGAAACAGAGGACGTAGACTTCAGTGTCAATATTGAAGACAACAACGGTAATGAGTACATGGAAGAGACTTCCGATGAGGATGAGTTCGCTGAAGAAGAAGGTTTCGAAGAAACCTTGGAAGAACATCAAACGGCTCAAGACCCATTATATGTCCTCCCATTGTACTCTTTGCTTCCTACCAAAGAGCAGATGAAGGTGTTCAGAGAGCCTCCTCTGGGAAGTAGATTATGTATTGTAGCAACTAACGTAGCCGAGACCTCTTTGACTATTCCAGGTGTCAGATATGTTGTTGACTGTGGTAGATCTAAGGAACGTAAGTACAACGAAGAAACTGGTGTTCAAAGTTTCGAAGTAGACTGGATCTCCAAAGCTAGTGCAAACCAAAGAGCTGGTAGAGCTGGTCGTACAGGTCCTGGTCACTGTTACAGATTATACTCGTCAGCTATCTTCGAGAATGACTTTGCCCAGTTCTCCAGACCTGAGATCTTGAGAATGCCAGTTGAAAGTGTCATTTTGAGTATGAAGTCCATGGGTATTGATCAGATCATCAATTTCCCATTCCCAACACCACCGGACAGATATAATTTAAGTAAATCTGAGAAACTTCTTAAATATTTGGGTGCCTTGGATAAGAATGGAATCATCACAGAGCTTGGAAGAACGATGAGTTTGTTCCCATTGAGTCCACGTTTCGCCAAAATGTTGATTGTAGGTAACCAGAACGACTGTTTACCATATATTGTTGCCATTGTTAGTGCCTTGTCGGTGGGAGATCCGTTCCTCACTGAGCAAGAACTTGGCTTGACTCAGGCTCCTCAAGTTAAGAAAACCAGTAACAATGAAGACAGTGAAGAAGAAGAATCAGAAGAAGAAGAAGAACAGACCCCAGAAGAGAAGGAACGTTTAAGAGCTCTTAAACAAAAATTCTACAGCTCCAGGAAGCTCTTCCAGAAATTGGACAAATTCTCCGATGTCTTGAAATTGTTATCAGCAGTCTGTCTGTTTGACCATGTTCCTGAAGAAAAGAGGGATACATTTGCAAGAGACAATTTCTTGAGACTCAAATTGTTACAAGAAATTCATAAATTACGTAAACAGGTATCTTATATTGTTAGAGTTAATACCACGAAGGAAAATATTGCGCTGGCAACAGGTGAGGTTGATGGTCTGCAGCTCAAGTTGGGTATCCCTAACAAAGTACAAATTGCTTCCTTGAAACAAATGGTAACAGCAGGTTTCATTGATCAAATTGCAATTAGAGGTGATTTGGTGGACCAAGATGTTAAGATTTCCAACAAACTCAGTATCATCAGAGTTCCATACGTAACTGTATTCCCTTCGAAATCTGGTCACGATGAAGAAGATCCCTTCGTCTACATTCATGCGTCCTCTGTAATAGCTGAGTCTGGAGATTTACCTCCATCATATTTGGTATTTTCATCTTTGAATTTGTCTGCTAATAGTGGTAAATTGAGAATGAAACCACTTTGCGATATCACCGGAAAACCTCTTGCCAATATCCTGAAATCATCTGGTCTCATCACTTACTCTAAACCTTTGGGACATCCTTACCTGCCTAAGAATATTACCCCTACTAAAAGAGAATGTTATGTCATTCCTCGTTTCGGAGCCACGATTGGAAGTGGAGGTGTCGGATGGGATCTTCCTGTTATTAAGGTCATTCAAAATAAGGTTCAAGGTGTTTGGACCAATGAGTAATTGTATAAGTTATTTGCATCGACTAGTAAATATATGGCATTTATTTGAGAATTTAAGTACTGTAGTTGATATGAGTGTTAGAATGGCATGTATTGGACTGACTTCAATTTCAAATCTATGGCCACTTCAGCCCACACTAAATAAGCCTATGAACCATCTGCTGATCTGAAATCCCGCCTTCCCTCTATCTTTCCATCCTACCTATCTCTCCATCCATCCCATACTTAAAATAACCCCCTTTGATCTGCCCTCACTCCAATTTGCCCTTTTCCTTGTAAAATCCCCTATCTGCCCTTTTCCCCACCCCCTCTCTGCCCCTCCAAACTTTTCTCCCAAAATCCACGACCCTTTCTACAAAAAAATCATCACCGTTTGTCAACAATTTTATTAAGAATAAACACGAGGTGAAGTTTTGGACTTTAGCGCTGTTGAAATAAAGCGATTATTTACCTGATTGAGAGTTCACAGGTGATCTCTATTGGAACCTTGAAACATTAACCCCAGAAATCATCTCGAAATCGCGTCATGACAGGTAAGTTGACCCCCTACAAACCCAGATCAATTCCCAAATCTCATACTAACAAACCATAATGGCAGTAGCCACATCAATTGAAAAGTTGATAGAGACATACTTCACAGTGTTGTCAGAAGTGGATACTATCAAGATCTGCTCTATTGCGTTATTACCACAGGGATTTTATGAGCCTGAGGCGGCCGACTTGAAACTGTCTTTCTTCAAGTTTCTGAACACGGACAAGCTGCAAAAGGCAGAGTTGGAATCGATCCAGCTGAGAGTCGAGCTGAAATATTACGACTCCATATACAAAATTTATCATGACTTGACTGTGATTTCGATTATTTTGCTCTCCAAATTCAAGATCGGGGACCCTGTTTATAACAAGATTGATCAATTCTACCTGTTCGCAGTTGAATTGTTATTACAAGAGCTGAGTAAAGTTGGCCTTGGGATCGGTCATGATAATGGTGTAATCACATTGACTGAGTTTGAACAGAAAGTGATGAAGGATTTTGCTCTGATTACCAGTTTTTATGATCATCCTAACCGTGAACTGCTCTTTGTTTTAGGGAATAGAAACACTCTGTTATTCTCTTCATTATTACAGAAATCCACATTGGATGAACGTGAGACACTGGTGGATCTGCCATTCCTGAAAGTTGTGGTTCCTCCGCAACAAGAGAGACTGCTGCCTGCTGCTAATGTATTGGGTAATTTATCACCTGCCACACCATTAATTCCTGAATTCTTGATCGACCAGATCGCCGAAGGTATCACACATCCTAATTGGTTTGGACTCCAAGCTTCTAAATGGTTGAAACATTCGGGTGATGATATTCATATGTCATTTTTACCTTCAGTAGATGGCAGTAAAGGTGTGATATCGAAAGATTTAAAAGGTTTAGTATGGATTCAACAGGTGGGTAATAAAAATGTCAAGAAATTGGAGGATGTTGTGATGAGTGAGAGCAATGGAGTATCAAACGATGTGAAACCGGAAGAACACAAAGCTGAAGCTGATGAACTGAACAATGAGACCACTGAGACCATACAAGAACCAAGAGAATCTAAACAATTAAATCTTAAACTGATTCTTACATATGATCCTAAACTGGATGAAGAATATGTGTTATCATCGCTCTTGAGTTCCACTCCCAACACACCAAAACTGCTACAATCCAAGATCAACAAGCTCTTAATCCAATTGAATAAGCTCTCAAAGTTACCTCTGCGGAACTTGAAACATGAGAGAAGATTATATTTCCAGTTAGAGAAACTTCTTACCTTGGTGATTTCCAATAAAGATGTTACTCCAGCCCAACTTGAACTTGAACTCAGCACTAAGATCCCTGTGACTCAGACCAACTATGCTGGAACATTACCAGCTCTGGCTATTGCAAGTGCCCCACCAGGTGTTCTTCCTCAAGCAAATGCAGCTGCTCAATTCAGAGGTAGTGTAAATGGATCTAAATCAACAAGATTGAGTAGTATTAATAAGAAGTATAGAAGATGAGCTATGTATCAATAAATGAATTAGTGATAGGTTTAGATGTAGATCCAGGGGAGGTGCCTCAGTGCCGGTGTCCTCAGTGTCTGGTGTCCTCCCAGAACCCACCCAGTATAACCTTAGTATCCCCTAGTATCCCACCCAGTTACCCCCTAGTGCCCAGCTATTTCCCGCCCAGTCCCCGCCTAGTCCCCGCCCAGCTCTCCCCCAATGCCTACTCAGTCCCCGCCTTGCGCACTTCCCTGCGCGCGCCCCTCCCCTTCGCTCAGCACTGCGCTAACCTGGAGAGCCCCCATTTAACCTGAGTCCCCCACTCTACAGAACATCTCACCGTTCACCATCCACTGTTCCCCAATTACCTACCGATTCAAACTGGTAAAATGATTGCTTCTTCCCAATTCAAAGCATCCCTCGCCAAATATGTCTCGTTTATAGGGCCAGGACTAATGGTAAGCGTCGCTTATATAGACGCCGGAAACTACTCCACCTCGGTCTCTTCCGGTGCCAATTACCAGTACAAGTTGTTGTTCTCCATCTTCATATCCAACTTATTTGCCGTGTTACTTCAATCTTTATGTGTGAAATTGGGCTCCATCACAGGTTTGACCTTGGCTGAGATGTGCAGATTGCATTTGAGTAAAGAATTGAACCTCATCATCTACGCCTTAGCTGAAATTCTGATCATTGCTACAGACCTTGCTGAGGTGGTGGGTACGGCTATTCTGTTGGAGATATTATTCCATATCCCATTGAAATTGGGTATCTTCATAACGGTAGCTGACGTATTATTGGTGTTATACTTCTATAAAGACGATGGAACCATGGAAGAGACTCGCTTCTTTGAGATGTTGGTCAGTTTTTTCGTTGGGCTCACTTGTTTCTGCTTTGTCCTCTTATTATTCAAGATAGATATCCAGGATAAGACCCTGTTATGGTTAGGATTCGTTCCTCATAGTAAAGATATCCTAGAAGAGAAGCTGATTTATTTAAGTTTGGGTATTTTGGGTGCTACCGTCATGCCTCATAGTTTATATTTAGGTAGTGCTTTAGTCCAGCCAAGGTTGAAGAATTATGATCTGACACATCCTGGTAACGCTGCTTCCGTGGCTGCTATTGCATCTGAGACTTTTCCAGACTCACTTTCGTCTAAATACAAACCTTCCCTCCTGGCTATCAACTATTGCTTGTCTTATTCATATACTGAACTCATCGTCTCACTTTTCACCGTGGCCATGTTTGTCAACTGTTCGATCTTGATAGTTGCCGGTACGACTCTCTTTGGAGACGATGCTGCAGATGATGCCGACTTGTTCTCCATCTATAGAATGCTCTCTGACATCATTTCACCTGCTGCTGGGATTGTATTTGCTTTAGCCATGTTGTTCTCAGGCCAAGCTGCTGGAATCGTCTGTACAATGGCTGGTCAATTAGTTAGTGAGGGATTCATTGAGTGGAAAATGGCTCCTTGGATTAGAAGAGTCTTCACTAGAGTCCTCGCTATCACTCCTTGTTTGGTAATGGTATGTCTTACAGGAAGAAAAGGTATAGCTCAACTGTTAAATGCCAGTCAAGTGGTGCTCAGTTTACTTTTACCTTTCCTCTCTGCCCCACTTATTTATTTCACATGCTCAAAAAAGTTCATGGTAGTCGAGGTACTGGTAGATGGTACTGAGGAGGATCCTTTATTACATTCTAGCTTCAAATCAGTTGATTTCAGCAATGGTAAGGTGCTTACTTATCTCAGTGTTGTTGTTTGGGGGCTTATTAGTGGACTTAACTTGTATTTAATTGTACTGCTTTTGCTTGGAAAGGACATAAATTTCTGAGCTGAGACTCCCAGACCCTACTTACATACCTCGCCGCCAATTCACCGCATATCCTATACTTATAGTCATTATACAATACTTTAAATCTTGATCTCGTAGATTCTGGTTGGTGTCCTGATGTTACGCGGCTCGATTTTTGATCTCGGCTCCCAGCCACATCTTTTCCGCTTTACAGCCGCAATTTTCGCTATCTCACCGCCCCCATATTACCCAAAACAGCTTATCTCCCTTCGTATCAGCCGCCGACTGCGCTCGATTTTTCACCATATAAAACGAAGGAGGTTCGCCCGTCTGACTCATTCAATTGCCAGCAACTATAATATCATCATTAAAATGGTCTCAGTTGAGTACTTCAAGCTCCCAGGAACTGGCGACGAAATCCCAGCCTTGGGTTTCGGTTCAGGAACCAAATGGAGAATCCACAAATGGGGTTTAGCTGCCCTGGATCAGGAAACCGAGCCTTACGTACAAGAATTGGTCGACGTGATCCAAGGTGTCCTTGAAGCCGGCTTGCTTCATATCGATACAGCTGAAGCTTATACCACTCGTAAAGAGGTTGGTGAACTGATCCGTGGTTCTGGTAAACCAAGATCCGAAATATTCCTCACCGATAAATGGAGTGCCGGATTCCGTGGATCCACAGCCGGTCCATATGAATGTTTGAAGAACGCTTTGGCCGAATTGAAATTGGACTACGTGGACTTATTTTTGATCCATGGTCCTCGTTTGGAGAAAGTAGGCCTTACTGTCAAGGAAGCTTGGGACCAAATGATCCAATTGAAGAAAGACGGTCTTGCTAAGAACATTGGTGTTTCCAATTACTCTAAAGCCGAATTAGAACAGATTGTCGACTCCGAGATCCCACCACAAGTCAACCAAATTGAATTCCATCTGTATTTGCAAACTCAGAGCCCTGGTGTTGTCGACTTCTGTAAAGCCAACAACATTTTGATCGAGTCTTATTGTCCTTTGACTCCAATCTTAAAGACTCCAGGTCCATTAGACACTTTGTTAGATGAACTTAGCACCAAATATGATCGTCCAAAATCTCAAATCTTGTTCAGATGGATCTACCAACAAGGTATCTTGCCTCTCACCACCTCTTCTAAGATTGAAAGAATCCAAGATGCCCTCAAAATGTTCGAATTCAAATTAGAAGACTCCGATGTCGAGGCTATCACCGTCACCGGTAAAGAAAAGATCGTCAGAAACTTTGCTCAAGACCTCTACGGACAATACGATGATAAGTTATACGATTAGTCCACTAATATTTATATAGATTCTAGCCTATTTTAATTAAAAACCTAATTTCATCGCAATAGTACCCAAAATCTCGATACTTTTCTTAAATTCTGGAGCCTCTTCCTTCCAATACTCAAGAGCAGAGATCATTCCTTGGATGAATATTCTTATAGTCTCCTCAGTAGGCATTTGGAATTCATCTGATCCACTAGGTCCACCAGATTGTTTCAACACTTCCACCACTTCAGGGAATTTCGTCAACTTACTCACCGCTACAAACACATAGAGACATCCTATGACCAAATTCCTCAAGACAAACCATGTCCCATTATGTCTATGTCTTAAGAGAAGTGGGTCTGCAATGTTAGCCAAGGTAAATGCATCCCTAATCGTATGAGCGACCGCAGGATTCGAAATAAACAGCAAAAGATCCTCTTTCGTCTCTAAAAACGACAAATAAAACACTATAGGACGACAGAGTAACATCTTCATAGTCACAATCCGGGTCTTCACAAACACCAACGATTCACTGATCTTGAAAATAGGGATCTTCTTGTTATTCTCATTGGCTGTAGGTGAATACTTGTCATCTATAGGATATTTCATCTTCTCGATGTTCTGTAAAAGAGGTTCCTCTGTCCTGTCCATCAATTCCTTGATAGAGGGATGTAATTTGTCTACGATGTTATTTAATTCCTGAACGTAGCCTGTGATCTTGAAGATCATGCTATTCAGAAGAGCAGGGTCGGAGATCATCGAGGCCCAACTTTCAACCAGAGGTTCACTATATAGATCTTCTAAGAAACTGTTTTCTAATTTCCTCAAGGCTGTCTCATTCAAGAAGAAGTACCAGATATTGTCGTTTTGTTCAGTCACTACTTTACAATCATTAGTGTTAATGAGTTCTCTCTCACTGTCGTCAGACTCGTCTGCAGAAGAGTTAGCCAAATTCAGAGTGGCTCCCACTTTGGCCGAGTCAAATAAGACAGGCACAGGGAATGACGAAGGAGGAGGGAAGTTCAAAATGTCCGAGTATCCAGGCACCACATAAGGTGATAACTCGACCCTCAACTCACTTTCTTCTTTATATATGATCCAATACAATCTTTCGATCAATTTACGATTATCAGGTGAAATTTCGGCCCCATTGGAGGTCAATTCTTCACCTTCAGAGGTAGGAATATCGTAGTCATTGTTTCTAAGGAACTTCAATAACTCGGCTGATGCTCTAGCTATACACCCCCATGCCTTCAAAGGCTTCAAAAGGTACATATAACATGTCTTCTTCAAGATCTCAGCTATACAATAGTCAAGAGGAGCTGCATCGATGTAGTCTTCGAACTCATTAGCATATTGCAACTCTTTATACTGGGCGAACTTGAAGATGTTCAGGAATTTCTTGAAACGATCAAGATGCTCCAATTGCTCAATTGAAGAATTCAAGGTCACACTTGATCTCCTGCCAGCAGGATCCAAAGGTGCTCCGAGTAATCCCAAAGCTGCTACGAGTAATATAACTACAGGAGGGTATAAGTCCTTGGTATCCTCGTCATTTGACAGTGGGTAATCATATGTCTTGTTGATACAGATGTACTCCAGAGTCGTATACAATCTCAGTAAGTCAATAAGAGGAGCTTTGATATGGACGTTATTCACATACGAGTTTACGAAGAAGAGAAGATTATGGGTGAGCTTTTCACACATCTTCTTATTCTTCACAGGGTCTGCATACAGCGATAATTCTACTTTGGGTATCGGAGTGCCACTTTTACTTGTCAATATGGTCTTGAGTAAGTTCGGTGTAGGAACCAAATTCTGGAAGAAAGGCCATTGCAAAATAAACTCTCCAGATGTGTACCATTTAGCCCTTATAATGTCTACATTACGAGGTGGAGCGGGCAGCGGATCAGCATCTGAGTAGTTAGGTGTTACATAAGTCAGCTTGGGTATCGTCACCGATGCTGGCAGAGACATAATCTTAGATTCATCAAAATCTTTCGAGGAATGTTTCTTCAACGACAGAATCTCAGCTAAAATCTTATCAAGTTTTACGGAAATTGAGGGATCCAGATCCTCTGGTGAAGAAGATGTCTCGGTCGATGGAACACCCGAGTTGGACCCCTGCTCTTTCTTGATTTTAGCTGCCAATTTGGCTTCCTTAGCTTCAGCTGCAAGATAAGATTCTTCTCTATAGAAACACGAATATCCATGCTTAATACACGAATTACAGACGGGTTTCTCGTTCGTACACTTGATTTTCTTCAATCTACACGTCTCACAGGCCACCATCCCCTTCTTCCGTACCTTCTGTGATCGCTTAGGCAGTCTCCTCTTGAAATCTGAAGGGTATGCATCACCCAGGTACGTTTGGGCCATAGAATAATCACCAGGCGGTTGCTGTGGCATTGGCTGCAGAACATGTGGCACCAGTCCCATCTGAGGATAGAACTGTTGCGTCCCCATATACCCAGGGGTCCCCGCTGGAGAATGATACATCATCTGTGGTGGAACCCCCATAAATCTAGAGTCTGTCATATAACCATTAGGTGAATATTGGGCCTGATTCTGCTGCTGGTTGTTCAAAATATGCGATATATTGCCCCGCTGTTGCGGCTGCTGGTGGCTATCGCCAGAATTCCCCTGCTCCATTCTCTCTTGTGTCCTCTATTTTATTAATACTTGTCTTTCCATCTCTAAATTTTAGCTTCGATTTTAAGTTTCGACCGTGCTTTAGTTCATGCGAAAAAACAGCAGAGAAGGCCGAGGAATTTACGAGCATCAGATTATGTAGGCTGGGAGAAAGAAAAGTTGCAGGTGGATGCAGGTAAGTGTTGACGAAATTAGACTACAAGGATGTTGTTGGGGCTTTTTGATCTCAGAGAGAGCAGTTGCACTCTTGAATTACTCCGAGATGGGCCTCAGTTTTAATATTATCACGCGAAATCGTTCCGTTCTTTATTAGTTTGTGCTTAAGACCTGCAGTAACTAGTTAAGTTTGGCTCAAAAGGTCGTGCAGGTATTAAAATTTGTAGTACAATAGGGCAGTAGGAGTGTAGTTTTAGGGGCATCGAGGTGATTTACAATGTTTGGATTTCTGTAAATATTCGACTTGATGTCTGATATTGTACTGATAAAAATATCATCCCCTTCACCGCCTACCTCACAATTATTGGCCTATTCTCTTCTTGCATATTCTTTTGCATAATTATTAATTTCATCGGTAACTTTTACTTTTTCCCGTGTGAGACATTTCGGGTTCCAAATAGTTTCTTTTTAAGGTTAGGATTTTGATGGTTTGAAAAAAAGGCTGGTCGTTGTTTGTCGGTAATCAGGGCGAAGTTTTGAATCACATCCTATATGCATTTGAACCGTTGCTAGTGACCCAAACTGTCTTAGAAAGTAGGAACGAGAATGACAACGACACGGGAAACGATTTATATGTTATATAATTTATATAGAGGCTAAGTAAAGGTTAGAGAAGCGAGTGGATTAGTATATGGAGGTGAAGATGAGTAGAGATGAGTTGGATTATCTAAATCTCTTTGCAATCATATATTCTGCTATTGTTGTAGACTCCTAAAACCAGCAAAATCCATAAAGTAAAGTAAATGACCTAGTTCTTGGACAGGAATAACCCCACAGTTTACACAACGTGACTAATTATACTTGGACCCATGGATCACAGGATTATTCGATGTCGAAGATCTTGGAAATCCGGAATCTAAGATCGGATGCTGTCAGCTTACGACTGGATCACGGAGAACAGACCTCGACTAAAGGCGACTTGGCAAGTCCCATTGCTCAATGCCACGAGGGAGGCATGCTCAATTACCAAGAAGAGGCTTTTCCCCATATTATTCAGAGCAATGATCCAATCATCAGGGGCTGGAACCTGAAATTAAATCATTAAATCCAGCCATCCTCTAATTCTAATTGATCCAAGATGCTTGTCTCCGCAAAATGGCTGGTTTTCGCGAGAAGGTGAAATTATTTTGCGCCTCGAAAATTTCCCGATCTCAGTGAGTATTGCGCGAGATAGAAAGATTTTTGTGTGGGAAAAATCCCATTTAGAAAGAGGAAAAATCTTGATTTGGCTTAATTGGCAATGTTTACATTTAACCCTAAACGGCATAATGATGTGCATGAAAAAGAAACGATTTTAGGTTTGGCTTCTGATCGAGGAGCTATTTTTAGGATATTTTTCAAATAATGGCTGGATCTCATGTGCTTGTTGTACTATTTTGATCGAGAGACAGAGTGTTTGTCTGACAATAGCATATTTGATAGTTTTATTATAAAAGGACCTCGAATTCCCTTTCATCAATTCATCTTGTCTTCTATTCTAATCATCACAACAATCAAAAAGAACTTTATCCATCGATAAAGACAATTTAGAAAAACTCATTCTATCACTTTTCACATATTATAACAATGCAATACAAGAGAACTACTTTGGGTGCTTTAGGTTTGGCCGGTTCTGCCATGGCTGCTTACATTCCATCTGAGCCATGGAGCACTTTGACCCCAGATGCTGCTGCCCCAACCGGTGCTATCACTGACTACACTGCTTCTTTCGCTATTGCCATTCAACCAATCACCACTTCTTTGGCTAAGAGAGCCGAGGTTGTCTCTCAAATTGGTGACGGTCAAATCCAAGCTACTACTGCTACTCCAAAGACTCAAGTCCAAGTTGTTACCCAAATTGGTGACGGTCAAATTCAAGCTACCACTTCTACTGCTACTCCAACCACCAAGCCAACCACCGTTCAAGTTGTCACTCAAATTGGTGATGGTCAAATCCAAGCTACTACTTCCACCGCTACCCCAACTAAGGCTACCGTTCAAGTTGTTTCTCAAATCGGTGACGGTCAAATTCAAGCTACCACCTCTACTGCCAAGCCAACTGCTCAAGTTGTTTCTCAAATCAACGACGGTCAAATCCAAGCTACCACCTCTACCAACACTGCCACTGTTGCTTCTCAAATCACTGACGGTCAAGTTCAAGCCACCACTGCTGCTGCCTCTGACGATGACAGCACCTTCGTTGCCAGTGAATCTTGTATGTCTGAGGGTGTCTTGGCCATGACCTTGAACGACTCTATCTTGACCGACTCTGCTGGTAGAATTGGTTCCATTGTTGCCAACAGACAATTCCAATTCGATGGTCCACCACCACAAGCCGGTGCTATCTACGCTGCCGGTTGGTCCATTACCGAGGACGGTTACTTGGCCATTGGTAACAACACCGAGTTCTACCAATGTTTGTCTGGTTCCTTCTACAACTTGTACGACGAGTCTATTGGTGACCAATGTACTCCAGTTAACTTGGAGGTTGTCGACTTGATCGACTGTTAAAGACTTTCTTAATTTTCAAGATTCGTCTTTCTTTCATTTATTCTTGCATTATACAAATTAGCTTTTCATGACTGTGTTAATAGGTTCTGGGTTCTAAGAGTCACTACTCTTAACGATTATGTTTCGATTCATTTTCTTAAATGATGACATATTTTCAAAAAATTACTTTATATTTTAGATAACAAATATACATATGATATACAAATGATACTGTAGGCAATCAAATATTATTACTCTGATCATCTATATGAACGAGTCAATGGTGTCTGATAAAGATATCTCTTCTTTGATCTCTTCATCAATGGAGTTACCATGGAAGGATCCAAAGCAGTAGTAGATGGGGCTTGATTTCCAGACATTAAAGTGTCACCAGACTCATCTTGGATCAAAAATTCAGGCACTGCACTATCATTTTTCTCAGTAGATTCCTTTAGAAGTATATTTGGATTCTCATTTACATCATCGTCACTACTAGAGCGGGACTCATCTTCCTCAATGATACTATCCTTTATCTGACCCTCATTAAACGACCCAACACCATTAGACAACACATCTCCGCCAGCAGATGAATATGTAGTTCCTTTATTAACATGATAAGCTGATTTATCAATAGATTTCAATATGGTTTTATCCTTCATGCCCTCTAATTCTTCCTGGGTAGACTCGACAAAATTCCTTAAATCCAAATCTTTCCACAAAACATTGGACAATAGTTTGCTCTTATTACGCGCAGCTCCAAACTGAGTTTGGCTCAAAGATACATTGAGATCATCATCATCGTCTTCATTATTCAAGATCGCATGCTTAATGAAGTTCATTTCCTCAAATTGAGATTTCAGCTGCTGTTGCAGTAAGACGAAATTGAAGTCTATGTCGTCAAATGGAAGATGATCAGTCAGCCATTTCTCACGATATATCACGTGTTGCGACTTGGCCAAATGCAAATAATTCCATCCAGAGTCTCGCAGTGGCATTGTATGGATCTCTATCACGCGACTATCTGGGCGGTTAATTGTTTATTTTTATTCTATTGAAGGGAGAAAATTTGTAAATACGCAGCACGATCATATAGAAATTCGTAAAACACGAGCAAATATTAAGGGGTTAAAGGAAACATCAAAGGGGAGTTAAGCACGCGCACCGCGCAGTGCCCGCCTAAATTGCCACCGAGCGTATTATTTTAGCGTAGTCAGGTGCTTGCGCATGAACCTAAACAATCCCACCTGTGTGCGAACCGAATAGACAGCCCTTAATAATCAGCCCTTAATAATCTCTTTATCCTACACTTCTTCTTCTATTCCTTATATTACATGTACACATTCATAAACTAACCTCATTCTTCACCCTACAACGTGAATCTTCAACTTCAATAGCCTCATACACACCCTCGGCACTTGTCCAGATACTATACTCATATCCTTCAATACCTTCTACAACAGATGTCTCGACAGTCTTATGTCCTCTTCTAGCTCTACGCGAGTCTCCCAGCTCTTCAAACAATGTACGGGTATAAGTCAATTTGAATGGAGGAATACCCTTGAATGAGAAGCTCAATTCGGATTTATCACCCTCATGAATGTCCTCCTCAATCACGTTACCTTGGAAAAGCTCAACCGATGGCAATTCGTACACTTTGTAAGACGGTTGCGAACCGACCAAATCAACCACACAGTTCTTGGCCGAAGAATCAGAAAGAGATACAAGAGACAATTCACCAGGTGTAGTGAGAAGACGTTTAAAGCTTGGAGAATTCAATCCATTGATCGAATGAATCTCTCCATTGAAGTCATATTTGACATCAAATGGTGCAGCTCCCTCAAGACGGAAGTGAATATGATCCCCAACACAATAATAGTCTTCATAACTTTGTTTCTTGTTCACTTTGTGTTTTGAGAAGGTGGCCACATCGATCTTATTGGACGTTCCAAACTTGTTGATATGTCTTTTAATCTTTGGAGGGTCATTGATCTTCAATATCAAGTGATTTGATTCAACTTCCAAGTTGTTATTAGTACATCCATTTGCATCCTTGATATCAACTAAAGTCAATGTGTAACTACCAGCTTTCAAGTCGAACTTATCGTAGATGTCATAAGTGGAGAAGTGATTAGTATCGAGTTTAGTCAGCTTGAGCTTCTCCGAGATGCTACCATCAGCAGAAACAATCTTATAAGTGATATCGAAAGGTTTTTGACCGGTCAACTCGATCTCAATTGGTTCCAACAACTCTTTATTCTTCAAGTTAGATGAACAAGTCTGTAAGACTTTGTGACGAAGCGAAGAGGCCGGTTTAGAAGAGTCGGATTTGACCAAATCAACGAACCTGGCCTGTGGGACATCCCAAATCTTATGGGTGATCTCAATATTATCGAAAGAATACGACCCACTTCTCTTCAACACTTGAACCACATCACTAGTATATAACGAATCATAAACATTAGTTATGATGTATTTGTAGTCACCAGAGACATGGTTCATTGGTCTCAAAATGAACTGATTACCAGAACTAATAGAGTCTACACGAGGCTCTGTATCTCCGTTAGGATAAACCACCAGATACTCTACAAAGAATGGCAGTGATCCCTCTAATTTGAATTTGTACTCAGTTTCTCCATCAACACATACCAGAGAACTCAGAGGAGAGGTTAAAGAGATCTTTGGTCTTGGTAAATAAGAAACTTTAACCTCCTTAGGAGATACGGTACCTCCACAACTTCCATCATTGATCTCAAGTAACGAATAAGTACCCTTCTTAGAGACAGTTAAACCTTGAGAAGGTCTGAAGTTTGCAATATTCTCAATAGCCTCTAAAGCTGAATCATCTGCAAACTTATATCTCAAATTCACGGCCCCAGACAACACATTAGCTACCTTCACTGCCAAGTTAGTTGGCTTTCCTTCCACGATTTGGACCTCCTGTGTATCTACAAATGCAATGCTAGGTTTATCGTTTCTAACCTTCCAGGAGACCTTGTTCTTGTTCAACGAGACAGCACAACCGGATGCATCTCTAGCATCTTTAATGGCTATTTCATATTGTCCACCTTCTAAATTCTTTGAGCTCTCAATAATGAAATCATGACTAGAGATATTAGGTACATTCTTTGACTCGATTACACGGCCATCTTTCAAAATTTCATACTCAATGCTGAAAGGCAGTTGACCTTCTAATTTGATAGGTACAGATTGAGATCCCAAGTGACAAAGATTCTCCATGACCGGGGAAAGTGTAGCCTTTGGTTTGGACTTGAAATATGTCACATATTTATACCTGTTGGAATCAAATGTTTCCTCGTAGTAACGGTCCTTGATCTTAGTGAATTCTATAGAATAATTACCCTCGTATACAGGTTTGTAATCATGTTGGAAGTTTCTGGTTTTGGCCTCGATGCTACGTACTTGTGGGATCGAAGTCAGCACATTGTTCTTAAGACGATAAACCTTGTATTCGAGTTTGAATGGGGGTGTTCCTCCCTCGACTTCGAAATTGAAAGAGAACCCAGTGCTTCCGACACAAGAATCCATGATCGGATTAGCTGTGAGGTTCATTTGAGGCTTCAACAGAAGTGGAACCTCTACTTTACTTTTCGATATCGTAGAACAGAAAGAACTGTTGAACTCAGCGACTTCATAAGTACCTGGCTTGGAAATACCGAAAGACAAATCACGAGAAGAAGTGAAATCAAACTTCTTGGTAAAAGAGTCAGCTAATTTATGATCCTCATCGTAATAATTGACTAAAGCCGAGTATGGAGAATCACATTTCTGACATGGAATACCCCCTAATTGAATGGAAAGCTTCTTTTCCCCACCTTCAAGTAATGGACGAGCTGGAGAATTATCCACCAATTTAGCTACAGGCAAGTGATGGCTTACAAAATTATATACTGTCGACTTTGTAATCTCATCATACACCACCTCATTACCTAAAGCATCCTTGACAGACTTAATTACGTAGACAAACTCCCCGGCTCTTGAAATGGCTCCCTCAGAAAGAACAGGAATATTGATAGATCTCATCGATCCCCATGACGATAAGGTTGAAATATCCTTGGAACTGAGGGTCTGAGATTTCAATAATGGAGACTCAAAAGTACCAGCAGGAACAGCAACTTTACTATGATCTTTATTTACTACTCCATTGACTTCCTCAGTAAATGAAACAGTCAATGGTGGAAGACCAACTACATTGATGAACAAATCATCACTACTAAGACGATCACCAACACAAACATCTGCTAATGAGTTAGATGTAGGGATCAATTTGGCTGTAGGACATTGAGGAATCACCAAATGTCTATTGAGTAATCTCAAATTCATATTATTATTGTCAAGAACCTGATTGATTTGGTAATGACCAGGGGTATTCACGGGAAGTTCGATATAAAATATGTTATCTTGGTCTACAGTTTCATGATAAAACAGTTTACGTCCCGATTTGACCATCTGTTTCAAACTTTTAGAGGTGAAATTGAGTAACTGAACCGACTCATCTTCAAGATTAGTATGTTTCAATTGAAGGAATTCCAAATTGGAGCTGGAAGTGTTGAATTTGACGGGAATTGACACTTGTTGAGAGTCCACACACCAATGAGATCCGAAAGGATTCAATTCGACCGAGGAATCAGGCAAAAATTTGATGATTTTACGACCTTTAAAGTACTGCGAATGATCCAAAAGCTCATCGACATTTACAACGTCACCCAGAATGGAAAGTTCGGTACTTCTGATCTTCAAAATCTTCATTGCCAGACCCAAAATCGTTCCGACAAGAGGTATCTCCACTTCATTAGCCAGCGCAATGTTTATCAGGGCCATCACCACCACCAAAAGCATCGTCACCATCTTGTTGAAATTGACAAGAGGCACGTTCAAAAATGGTAAAAACCAGATGAAAAGAGTATCAATGATCAAGTATTTGAAAAGGAAATTCAACTTATTATCATTGAAACTAACAAATATCAACATATTAATGAGCTGTGGCTCCTCTAACTTGGTCAAATCTCCCCCTTGGCTCTTCAACACGATGAAATCATACACTTTGAACAGTTGTATCACTACAAACAGGGATATTATGAGGAGTCGCTGTTGAGCCGTGTCCATAACATTTGTGGGAATCAAGGGTGACACATGGGACACTCTGGACTGCAATTTGCTATCCTCAGCCTTCACCATCCTGCTCTTTGCATCTACTGAATCTCTCTGTTTATACTAAGAAAGCTTTGTTTACATTAAATATGGAAAAATTTTAATTACTTAAATGGGGAATTCTGAAAGGGGGAGTCAAATGAATGAGCAAAATATCAATAAACGAAGATCAATATGACTGCCTAAAACGGAACTCTCTTTATTACCTGTTTAGGCTATACACTAACACTATCCTCATTTCGAAGTTTAGCCTTTTCAACTACCAGATCCCAATCGGCTGTCAAGATATAGTAGCTCTCGGTAGTACCGATGGTTATCATACCAAGACCCAAGCCTGACCAGAGTCCAAATAAGTTCCAATCAAAGTAAAATGCAAGTAATAATGCCACTGGAACAGCAATCACATAGTAAGAAAGAAGATTGATCACTCCTCCGATGTTTTGTAAACCTTGAGCTCTTAAAATACCTGAAGCTACGGAGGAAATACCATCAAAGACCTGAATTACAGCAACCAATGGGAATAACTTCAATATAAGACTAGTCACTTCCTCATCATTAGTGAAAACTCTAGAAATGTATCCACTAAAAGAGAATAAAGTGACACAATTGAAAAGTCCTACAGCTATAGCTGAATAAAGACCAACTCTGGTGGCTACTTTAGCTGAAATGGTGTTCTCTCCACCTATGAAGTTGGCAATTCTTGTAGATGAAGCAATTCCAACGGCAAATGGTACCATATATGTAAGAGATGCAATAGTAGATAAGGCCGATTGAGCAGCTAAAGCTGTAGTACCGAAATATGAGGCGAAAAGAGTCAATATTTCATAGGCAAGATACTCAGCTTCCAACATAATAATACCGGGAATGGCAAAAGCACACAAATCATACCAATGAGTGAACATTTCCATAGTAAAACCACCCCAACATTTGGATCCATCAATGAAAATTACATACAGCCAAAGAGAGACTAACATGAACCAAAAATTGACGGAGGCAGCGATTGGAGCACCGATGAAACCCAACCCAAATCGTTCATTCCATACTAAGAAGTAACTAAATATCACATTCAATGGTGCAGATACAAATAAAATGTATGTTCCAGCCTCAAATATGCTCTGCAGTTGTAAAAATCTCTTTCCACATTCAAATACAATATACAGAGGCAGTCCAGGCAACAAATATCTCAAGAATAACTGGGTCAATTCGACCACCTCTGGATCCTCGATGATATAACGCAAGAAATGAGAACTATAGAACCAAAGAAACCCAAATGGAATGAATAATGTCAAAGAAAATGCAGTACAACGTTGGAAATGAACCCCAACAGCATGGAAATTTCCAGCTCCATAAGCCTGAGGACAAAGAGTATCTAAACTGGTAGCACAACCTTCAAATATGGCGAAGATGATTGTCGAGGTCATAGAAGCCAAGGAAACAGCAGCCAATTCCGATTTTCCAAGTCTACCAACCACAAGAACACACACCACAGAGAACAACTGCTCTAATAAAAATGTCACTATAAGTGGGACAGAATATTTAGCAGTCTTCTCGAATTCATATTTAGTTGTAGTTATCATAGTAGCGAAATCTTCATCTAAGTCAGCTAAAGGCAGTGAAGTCAACGAGGCATGGCGCTCATGGCGAGCATGCGGCCTCTCTATAAGGTTCTTCAATGCATCGTCCCTGCTCTGAGTGTCCTCTTCTTCATCGGAATTATCTTGGTACCGGTACCTTTCCTCTACTTGCAGGACGACGTCATCCTCCTCATGCTCTTCATCTTCAACAATACTTGAAAATCGACGTTGATGTTCCTCCATTAACCATGTAAGTTGGTCAGGTTCAGGTGACTGCTCTAAAGTAGAAGGCAAGGAACGGAAGGTACTGACGGACTCGGTATCGTTGGCGAAACTCTCTCTCTCGCTCTCTAAACGACTCCCAACAGAAAGGAACGACCTCTGGTCCTCATCTCCATTGTATATGAACAAAGGTGACTTGGTTGATGGGGGGATAAACGTCAATGAAAGCTTCCTTCTTCTACTGTTCAAACCAACAGCGTTTGAGTTCCGGAATTGTGGCGGAAGTTGTAATAAAGTTCTTGTTATGAAATTTTTTTTGGCCAAATCATTGGGCCCGAGGGATGTATTGGGATCGGTCATACTGTGAGAACCTCAAACAGTTTCAGCTTATCGTGGTAGTGATGGTCTCTTGTGACCTTTTGGCTGGAAGATGGTTTTATTTTAGAGCGCAGTGCCGCTTTTAGATTTTTCCGCGGTGTAGTGGGATAATTTTGAGCCGCAGGGAGATGGGGTAGTGCAAATGGAGCAAATAGACTAAATAGGGAATAAATTGTCAATACAAAAAAGCAGAGGCAGGCAGGGAGTAAGGTAGTGTACATTTTACAAAACGACTAAATAGTCATAATTTATTCATATAATAAGTAGGGTGTGTAAGTAGGGGCGGTATAGAGGGTATGAAAAGTATTGTGCAGCGGGCAATTATTCAGATTTAGGTTTCTCAGAACTCTTAGGAAGTTCAAAAGCTTTGATCTGCTCAGCATTTGGAATCACTATATTATTAGTAGTATCTTTTGAATCTTTTGACTCTTTTGGGGGTTCACTAGCTGACTTCTTATCAGTAGTGACCAGTTCGAACAGTTTAACTTGATGATCTTGAGTTGGGATGACGATATGATTTGACATTTTAAGTATGGAAAAGTGTTAATAGTATCTATGGTTAATGTGAGTATGGAAATAGTATGGGAATTGACTTATTTATATGATTTAATGTTTGCTATTTGCCCCTGCCCCAGGAGCAATAGGGAGGAATTCGTGGGGAAATTGCGGGCAGTTTGGGATTTTAGGGGCAGATTCACATATAATCCGCACACAATTTACAGAGAATTTTCGCAGAATCACACAGAATTTTCACAGATTCACACAAAATTTATATAGAAAATAGACATTGTGCCCCTTTTCTTGCCCCTGTGCGCAGTCTCTCCTACTCCTCTCCACTACTTAACTACTCTCTAAATTACCGGGCACTAGCATTACCGGGCACTAGTTTATTCAATATACAGAGATCTCATTACAAAAATCCTCAAAAATAGCCGGCTTCACCCTCAAATCCTTCTCACTAACACTACTCTTCTTCACCAACTTAAACGATCCAGTACCAATGTTCATAGTCTGTCCCAAAATAATACACTCACTAACCCCCTCAACAGCATCCTTCTTCATATAGAACGAAGCATCAAATAAGTGGTCAGTGGTCTTCTCAAACGAAGCCAATTGCAATACAGAATCTCTCATCTTGGCAAGACCGAATCTCGTGATACCCAATACTTCTCCCTTGTAGGTCATGACATCTCCTAACAATTGGATATGACGAGGATCCACACTCATACCGTGCTTACTCATAGTATAATCGATCTCATCAATGATGGACTTTCTAGCTGCTTCAATACCGAGCACACTGTAGATTTCCAAGACATGATTGGTTCTGGTCTTGGATCCTACAACACCATCAGTGCACATAACATCCTTCAATCCGTAACCTTCTACCAATAACTCCTTCTTACCATCGTCCTTGATATTAATGACGGCTCTGGCGATATCAGGCAACCCTTTGACGACGATCTTTGGTAAGACTCTTCTCAAATGTTGCATTCTGAAGAACAAGGCGTTACCCGAAGTAGACACTTCTTCCAAAGCAGCGGCTTTCTGAGCTAATGTAGTAGGCAGGACCTCATGAACGTAGACATTGATCTTATTATGACCAACAACAGCGACATCGGCAGGATTGATCTTCAATTTTGGAGCTTTAGAAATCGCAGCAGCAATCTCATCGATAGTCAATTCCAATTGCAAACTCTCAATGGTCTTCAAATCAACCTTGAATTGTAAGAAAGCTTGATCAGCTTTATATACGTCTTGGACGTAATAAACGACATCTTCTAATAAGGTCTTCTCGATTCTACCCTTGACGACTCTGGCAGCTCTTTCATCCTGATCATTAACTAAGACAGAGTTGATAATTGGAGTGGAAATCACCTTCGAAGCATTGATAATCTCTTTAATACGAGGGACACCTAAAGTGACGTTCATAGAAGCGACACCGGCGAAATGGAAAGTCTTCAAAGTCATTTGAGTACCTGGTTCTCCAATAGATTGGGCTCCAATGGCACCGACAGCGGTACCTGGCTCGACCTTGGCTCTAGAGTATTTCAAAATACACAACTCGAGGAACTTGCGGACAGCAGATCCGGAAATCTTCGATAATTGGTTGACTGCAGAGTTCAGATCCTCATCAGCCATCTCCTCATCAGCCATCTCGTTGGAGACCATCTCAGAAAGTCCCTTACTCTTACGAATACGAGCCAATTTCTCAACCTTCCCACCGATAAACTCTCTAACCGATTGATAGAAGGCTCTCTCAGCATCATACTGGTCAATATACTCGATCTTTTCAGCCTCCAGCTCATCCTCAAGCACACGTCCCAAGTTGTCGTAACGTACCAATTGAGATTCCAATGGTTTCAACACCTCATCGACCACCTCCAACACCTCAAATGGTTTCATAGATGGCACAGACGGATCATGAGTGACATGGAAAGCATGATCCCAAGTCCTGACGAAGTTGACAGGTCTAGCATCGCCTTCCATATCAAATGGATCCAATCCGTCACCTCCATAAGTGAATTGCACGACACCATTACTGGAATTTCTCACGGTGGTATCGTAACTGCTGCTCAAATCCTCTAAAGACTTCATTAATCTACGAGACATGTAACCGGTCTCGGCAGTCTTGACGGCAGTATCGACTAAACCTTCTCTTCCTGAAATGGCATGGAATAAGAACTCTGGAGGACTCAATCCGGAGAAGAACGAGTTTCTGACAAATCCCTTGGATGGAGGAGTCTTGGAATGTTTAGGGAAATGAGGTAACGATCTGTCTTGGAACCCATCAGGAACACGATTACCAGAGATAATTTGCTGACCGACGACGGCCACCATCTGAGAAACGTTCAATGTAGAACCTTTAGAACCACAGGTGGCCATGATCAATGGAGCATTAGCAGAGTCCAACTCATTAATACAGACATCACCCACTTGTTCTCTAACCTTCGATAATAATCCACCGATCTTGGCCTCTAAAGTTTGCTCTTCATTACAACCCGGCTGGGTTTCCAATTTACCCTCATTATACAACTTGATCAAGTCGTCACATTTCAGGTACGCCAGCTCAACCATTGCTTCTTTCTTCAGTTTCAAATCGGCACCAGGAGTGACGTCGTTGATTCCAATGGAGAATCCTCTGTTTCCCAAATATCTAGCACACATTTTAGCCATTCTGTTCATCAGAGTAGCCAGCTCATCGGCTCCGAAATCTCTCAAGATCGTATAGAAGACCGAATGTTTCTTACCGTCACCCAAAGTTGACTTGTCCATGACTCCACTCAACACCTGGGAGTTTCTAATGATGACAAACCCATCGTTTGGAGACATTTCATTTGGATGATGGGCATGTTTGGGTGGGGCAAATGTCTTGTTCTTCGCATCAAGATTGATCATGACTTTAGATCTATGACTAGGCTTGATTAAGAGCGAGAACACCTGCTTACCAGTCCACATAAAAACCGGTTTGAAGATCAGAGGTGGTGGAATATCAAAATGAGTATTAGCGTCGGACATCATCGACAAAATCTGAGTCAATTGAGCTCTGTCGAAGAAAGTGTCTTTATGAGAGATCAAATATGATCCAGTAATGAAATCTTGGGTAGCCGCAATGATCGGTTCACCAGATTTAGGAGTCAATAAATTATTCTTGACACCCATCAAATTAATAGCCTCTGCTCTGGCTTCCTCAGTCTGAGGAACATGCAAATTCATCTCATCACCATCGAAATCAGCATTGTATGGAGTACAAACACATTCATTCAATCTGAAAGTTCTCCATGGACGGATCTTAGCGTAATGAGACAAAATAGACAATCTATGTAACGACGGTTGTCTATTGAAAAGCACAACGTCACCGTCCTCGATATGTCTTTCTACAACGTCACCAATCAGCAACAATTTGGCCAACTTTTCACGGTCTCCATACCGCAAATTCCTCTTGACATCTTCATTCTTTTTAACCAAATAATTAGCACCTGGATGAACGTTTGGTCCATTGATGACCAACTTCTGTAACTTGGCTTTATTGTACCTGGTGACACGCTCCGGATAAGTCAATACTTTGGCGACTCTATCAGGAACCAGGACTTCTTCGATAGATAAATTTGGATCTGGAGAAATGACTGTTCTTCCAGAGAAGTCGACTCTTTTACCCGACAAATTACCTCTGAAACGACCCTGTTTACCCTTCAATCTCTGACACAAACCTCTAATTGGTTTGGCCTGTTTACCTCCTCCAGGCACCATCGAAGGCACCGACACATCTGAGTTTATATACATGGCTACGGAGAGTTGCAAATAGTCCCATTGCTCCATCAAATTGTTGATGGAGATACCTTTTTCGATTCCCGCACGGATCAAATTGGAAGTCCAGACAATCTCGGTCAATTTCACCGTCAAATCATCCTCATTAGACGAAGGTGAGTCTTGCATTAACACCGAAGGTCTGATACACACCGGAGGAGCAGGCAAATACCTCCATAAATACATCTCCGGACGACCTCCACGGGACGCATCGATACCCAACAACTCACAATCCGAAGGAACGATCTGTTTGAACAAATTTAATACCTTCAAAGGGTTCAAATCATCGTAACAACGTTTAAGGAACCTCTCCAACTCCGGAGAATGCTCTAACAATTTATCGAAATCGTCTTCCCATTGGATTTTCTCACTCACAGGTTTCTTTCCGACCCATCTGAAAGTGTCATGGATGATTTTCAAAGCCAGAGCGCTCGATCCGCTGGCCGCTTTCTTAACTACACCATTAATAGCTCCACATTGAAGACATCTTCTCTGTTTCTTACACTGATCGGTGATCTTCTTAAGGGTTTTCATCCGGCGCAAGTTATCAATGTTGGGTCTACGCAACTCTGCGAGGAATGCACGTTTTGAAGTCTCGTCTAACAACACAGACGAACAATTTTTACAGATCGATTGTAACACCTGAATGATGGCCTTGAAATAACCAATATGAAAGACGGGAAGCGCCAACTTGATATGACCGAAATGACCATGACAAGTGGCCAAATTCCCATGACAGGTTGTACATTCAGATGCATTTGATGAGATACCCATTCGAGGATCAATAGCACCGCCCTCTTTAGGGATTCTTCCCAGGTCTAAATCATATAAATCTCTTGTAGTGATTTCGATTTCCGACTGAGCTATGATGTCGGTAGCTGACAAGGCGCTGAACTCAAGGCCGCTGATACGCTTCGGCACGATATCTACTACGGTTTCTTTCATGGGGTGTAGCTTGGTTGGGTGCCTGTGTTGGTGCTTAGCCTGAGCTTGGGTTGGGTTGAGTTGACTTGATGAGAATTAAGCGCCCTTGATCTTAGGAGAAAATTTTTTTCCTCATCGATACGGTTATGGCGGGGAGGGGAATGCGGTTATGGCGGGGTAGAGGGAGAGGTAGAAGGAGAAGAGATTGAGTGGGGAATTGGCTGGGGATTGGTTTAGGGATGACTGTGAGATTAATTGAGGGTTGTAGAAGGGTGAGGAGAGGAATGGACTATAAAAGAAAGAGAGTGGAGAGAAATTGAGAGGAACTGCTGAGCTGACCTTAAGGATGAGAGATCAAACTCTGAGGGTCTTCTAGAAGTGATATTTTGCTAAAGAGAAAAGAAGCTAAACGGAAAGAAACAGAGAGAGAGAGAGAGGGAGAGAGAGGTAGAGAGAGGGAGAGAGGGAGAGAGAGAGAGGGAGAGAGAGGKAGAGAGAGGGAGAGAGAGAGAGAGAGTTTGAGTGTGTGTGTGTTTTATACTATTTAGGAGATTCAGGGGCGGACTTAACTATCTCATACTAAATAACTCCTGACACATATAATAAGATTAAGAGATGAGCAGACGATGAGCAGGCGATGAGAACAGGCCACGAATAACAATCAAACTCTACAGTACACTCGATGCATCTCTACTTCCCATCATCCCGAGAACGGAAATACTTTCAATATCCTCTCTGTCTCTCCCGATCAAGGACCATATCTCATCTGCCGATCGATCGTAACTATTCGTATCTCACAAGAGCAACAAGCTTAAAATACTGAAATTTAACCATACATAACTACGTAACTACAGTCCCATAACTACGGTTCCGTAAACTAATCTACACATCTCCTCACTAGTCAAGTGAACAAACGGGTAGAAAACAGAGGGGTACGTATCGAAGTGGGGTATGAGCGGGGCATGAGTGGGCACTGAAGCGGGAGAATTAGTCTAAGCATCCGCATACATCTATTGTCAATAAATCCCATCAACTTGAATCGCCTAAATATCAATTGCGAAGTCGGCCCCTCTTCCCTACAGCGCAATAGTTTTTCCGTAAGTCCTTTGTACACACGATCGGAAAAAACCTCTTGCGCTATTCCCAATTGGGAACTTTGGAGTTTTTCATTCCCGGGGTAAAGGAGAAATAGGCCAGGCAATAAGGAAATGAGTTTCGGCTCCCGGTGAGCCCCTCCGGGAAACACACCATTCTTAATACACAATACTTGCTCTTGGACAATAATCAGGTGTTTTCGTCTCCTGATCGAATCTTCTCCTCCTCATGTTCTCATCCTCACACACCTCCTCTGCCTACCCCCCCCCTCCCCTGCCTCTCTCTACCTTTTCCCTTGTACTTTTCTCCCTCTACGTTTCTCCGTTCCTCCCTCCTTTCCCAATAAGGAAATAAAATCCCCCAAATCTCTTCCGGGGACTTACGACTTAACCCCCAATTGGGGAATCGGTTAAACCAACTAGCGATGTAGATCGGAGAACCTAACTACTACAACTTCAAATTCCAACTGCAGGCGTCGGACACATACCGATGGATGAAGGGAAAACTGTAAAAGTGAGGGGTTAATCTGATATCTCATCCTGCACACATCTCTTTATATAAAAACTCTCTCTCGCACCCCTCAAATCGACTCCGGGGTAGCAACTAGTAGATTTTAATACTTGCTTCAAGATGACCAAGCCTGAAGAAACAGTCACTATGCTTACAAAAAAGACTCCTATTGGTAAACAAGCCCTCATCGAGTCCCAAAAGAGTATTCCAAAGACCACCAGATTATCAGTCGAAGGTCCAATCGAATGTTCTTTGACCGGCTTCCAGCTTTTGAACTCTTCCTTGTTCAACAAAGGTTCTGCCTTCACCGAAGAAGAGAGAGAAGCCTTTGATTTGACCGGTTTATTACCTCCACAAGTAAATACCCTTGACGAGCAAGTCGAGAGAGCCTACAACCAATTATGTTACTTGAAGACCCCATTGCTGAAGAACGATTTCTGTGTCTCCATGAGAGTCCAGAACAAGGTCTTGTACTACGAGTTAGTCAGAAGACATATCAGAGAGTTATTGCCTATTATTTATACACCAACTGAGGGAGATGCCATCGCTGCTTATTCTGACAGATTCAGAAAGCCAGAAGGTTGTTTCTTGGACATCAGATCCCCAGAGTCCATCCCTGACAGATTGGCCAAATTCGGTACCGATAAAGATATCGACTACATTGTCATTTCTGATGGTGAGGGTATCTTGGGTATTGGAGATCAAGGTGTCGGTGGTATTAGAATTGCCATTGCCAAATTGGGTTTAATGACCTTGTGTGGTGGTATTCACCCAGGTAGAGTTATCCCAGTCTGTATCGATGCCGGTACCAACAACGAACGTTTGTTGAATGAAGATTTGTACATGGGTAACAAGTTCCCTCGTGTCCAAGGTAAGGAGTACGATGACTTTGTAGAGAAATTCATGCAGTCTGTGAAAAGTAGATTCCCAAGTGCCATTGTCCACTTTGAAGATTTCGGTGTAACCAATGCCAGAAAGATCTTAAAGAAATACAGAGATTACTTGCCATGTTTCAATGACGATATTCAAGGTACTGGTGCCGTTGTCATGGCCTCATTGACTGCCGCTTTGAAAATCACCAACAGAGATTTACTCGAGTCTGAAATTGTCATCTACGGTGCTGGTTCTGCCGGTTTAGGTATTGCCGATCAAATCGTCAAACACATGTGTGCTCACGGAGCCACTGAAGAGCAAGCTCGTTCCAAGATCCACTGTCTCGATCGTTTCGGTTTGATCAAGAAATCCATGACCGAGACTTCATCTCCAGACCAATTATTATATGCTGATGACGATGCCTTCTGGGAAGGTGTCAACACCAAATCTTTACTTGAAGTTGTTAAGAAGATCAAGCCAACTTGTTTGGTAGGATGTTCCACTCAAGCTGGTGCCTTCACAGAGACCATTGTTAAGGCCATGTATAAGCACAACCCAAGACCAATCATCTTCCCATTGTCCAATCCTACCAGATTGCATGAGGCTATTCCAGAAGATCTTATGGCTTGGACCGATAACAATGCCTTAATTGCTACTGGATCTCCATTCAAGCCAGTTGGTGAGCATGTCATCTCCGAAAACAACAACTGTTTCACCTTCCCAGGTATTGGTTTGGGTGCTTTACTTTCTAGAGCTTCTGTTATCAGCGATGGAATGATCTCGGCTGGTGTAGATCACTTGGCCTCTCTTTCTCCTGCTTTCAAGGACCCAACTGCTGGTTTGTTGCCTAGATTGGAAGATATCAACGAGGTTTCTGCTCAAGTAGCCACTTCGATGATCTTGAAGGCTTTGGATGAAGGTGTTGCCAGAATTGAGTCTGAAGAAATCGATGGTGAGAAGGTCAAGGTTCCAAGAGACTTTGAGGGATGTTTGAAATGGGTTAAATCTCAAATGTGGAAGCCAGAATACAGACCTTTGATTAAGGTTGAACATGTTCCGGAGATTCATACACATCAGTCATAATATTTATAATAAATCATTTGGTAGGATAAACTGTAGAATACACTGGGATACACTGTAGAGGACTTTGTAGAGGACTAACAAATGGTAGCATGTTATTCTTATGTAACTACAGTGTACCAGGCACAGCATGCTGTATTTTTATATGTGATTACAATCCCTACCGGGCACTGCACTGATCTATTACTATACATTAGGCAAATGGAAACTTCAGCTCCATCTCAGGAATACTTTTAGCCATCTTATTCTTATCGATCAAAATGATACTCAACTTTGGGTCAATTCCATACTCATTGAACACTCTTCTTGAGTCAGTCTCCTGACTTTTATTGGTATAATCATAATAAGAATAATACATAGAATTAGCTTCAAGAATCATATCCTCATAATGGAAATAATCCATCTCTGGCAGTGAAGATTTCAGAGACTTGGACTTCTTAGTCTTGTGGTCATCCAACTCCTTATCAGCCTCAGAAGCCACTAACTCATACACTTTGGAAATAATCAAGAAATAGTCAAACTCATACTTCTCATTACCATCTTTAGCCTTCTCCATCTCCTCAGTCAACATTTTATACATTGGAGGGACAGTTTCCACTGGCATATTGATCATTCTCTCACTAAGAACCAAACCAGTCTTGAATTTGGACCCGGTAGACAACAAATTACGTAAAGTCATATTGAATTCGGTGGTTTTCAGGGTTTTTTTCAATACATAATCGACCAACTTATTCACTCCTGGTTTAGTCAAATTCAGAGTCAAATCGACGATGGTCAAGATCGAAAACGGGTCACTTTCAGGTCCATCGGTCTTAATAGTCGTACCAATGTGGTTGTCCTGAAGTACTAAATCGACTAAACTACTCAAATCGAATTCTTTAGAATCTTCTCCTAAGAGTTGCCTCAATAAATTCTTCATAGCATGGAAATCCACCAGTGGGTTCAAATCGAAGAAATCGAAATCAACGTTGACGAGTTCTTCCTCGTCATTTTGTTCTTCAATTTCTTCGTCAGTTGAACTGAGATCGATGTCAGAGTCACTTTCTGGTTCTTCTTGTCTTCTTTTGCTCATTGTGGTGGGTGGTTAGTGGTGGGTATTTGGTGGTGGAACAGATGAGTTGAGTAAAATTTGAAAAATTTTTTTGCGATGGGATGGGGCAGAGGGGGAGGAAGGGGGGAGATACGAGGGCAACAATTGCTAGTAGGATATTGGCTGTAGAAACAGAATGAGTATACGAGGAAGTGGTGGTAGTGGTGTGCGGAGATTAGAGAGATAGATAGTCATGTTCATCCTACGTATAGTCCATAGTAATTCCCATATTGAGCTCACATAGTTAACTCCCATACTAATTTTCCTTACTTAACTCCCATACTAATCCTAATTTTCCATACTAATTTTCCATACTAACTTTCCTCACTTAACTTCCCATACTGATTTTCCTTACTTATTTTTCTTAACTCCCACACAATCTTCCTTACTTCTTGTTCTTACTTAGCTTCCCATATTTTCCTTCGCTTCTCTAATAATTTTCCATACAAATTTTCATACTTAGCTCTACATACTAATTTTCCTATAGTTTTCCATACTTAACTCTCCCTACTTTATACTGAACTTGCCTTCTGAACTTCTGCTGAACTTGCTCCTGAACTTACTCCTGAGCTTCTGCTGAGCTTCTGCTGAACTTCTGCTGAACTTTCGCTGACCCCAAATGCATAATGACCCTACTTACAGGTTACTCAAGTGATAGTTCAGAGGATCTGTCTACCCATGATAACCTGATCATCAACTATAAAGACGATGTCACACTTCCAGATGACTCTCCCCAAATACCTGACCAACAAGACAAGAAAATCTTATCAGGAGTCATTCAACATGAAGACTACGATGATCTCACATTCCAAATCCGCAAAAGAAACTTCGATATGCTCGGTAAAGATGGCTCCGTCCTACTGTTCAGAGGTACCAAACTGGAATCCCACGAAATAAAGAAGAAAAGAAATAAGAAGGGTGAAGTTGGAATAGTCACAGGAAAGAAAGCATATATGGGACCATGGTCGAAATACGAGAATTCTTCATCTTCGGCTCCTTCAGATGATGAGGACGATAATACTTCAAATGAACAAGACCTGCCCCTGCCATCCACCCCCCAAGATCCAATCGATGATGAATCCACAGAATTCTTTGGAGAAAATGAACTCGATTACCAAGGCAGAACTTACATGCATATCCCAAGAGATTTAGATATAAATTTGAACAAAGAACCAGGCTCCGAAGAATGTTTCGTCCCAAAGAAATGCATACATCGTTGGAAAGGTCACCTCGGTGGTACTAATGCCCTCCAATTCATCCCCAAATCTGGCCATTTATTACTTAGTGCTGGAAACGATAACAAAATCTTACTATACGATGCGCACCATGACCGAAATTTACTAAGGGGTTTCTATGGACATACTAAAGCGGTCAAGGATATCAACTTCAATAATTCCGGTGCTCAATTCTTGAGTGGTTCATATGATGGGTTCGTCAAGTATTGGGATACCGAGACCGGGAAATGCATCTCAAAGATAAAAGTTTCCGCCTTGCCTAACGTAGTCAAATTCAACCCAGATGAAAAATTCCAGCAAGAATTTTTAGTGGGGTTGACTAACAAAAAAATTGATCAGTATGATTTGAGATCTAATGAAATCGTTCAATCGTATGACCATCATACCGGGGCTATTAACAGTATTACTTTCATCGATGATAACAAACGGTTCATGAGCTCTTCGGACGACAAATCTATCCGAGTATGGAACTACCAAATTAATATCCCCATCAAGTTAATAGCCGATCCATCTCAACATTCGATGCCCTCAGTCGTCTTGCACCCCTCTGGTAAATATGTAGCAGCTCAAAGTATGAACAATACGATTGAAGTTTTCGGGGCCCAAGGAAATAAGTTCAAAAGGAACAAGAAAAAACTCTTCTCGGGTCACAAATGTGCCGGTTATGGTATCTCGATCAACTTCAGTCCTGACGGTAAGATCCTCATGAGTGGAGATAACGATGGATATGCCTGTTTCTGGGATTGGAAAACTTGTAAGATGGTCACCAGGATCAAAGTTGATGAGAAATTAATTAGTTGTATAGAACAAAATCCACAAGAGGTCAGTAAAGTTGCCATGAGTGGATTAGGAGGTTCGATCTATTACTACGAGTAATTGTATATTAGTGTAATAAAAGGCATTTAGATGTATTTTTAATTTGATTAAAAAGTTGCTCATGCATAGAACGAAACAGACTTGCTCTTTCTGGCTTGGACTTCACTGACAGCATCTACAAAGTCTTCATGTTTGATGACACTTTGACCATTTCTTAAAGCAATCATACCTGCTTCAACGGTGACAGCCTTTAATTGGGCACCGTTGAACTCATCGGTCGATCTGGCCAATTCTTGCCAATTAATAGTCTCGTCGGTGTTCATTTTTCTGGCATGAATTTGTAAGATTTGGGCTCTGCCTTCTTCATTTGGCAATGGGAATTCGATCTTTCTGTCCAATCTTCCTGATCTCAACAAAGCTGGATCCAAAACGTCAACTCGATTAGTGGCAGCAAGAACTTTAACACGATCATCCGATCCGAAACCATCCAATTGATTCAATAATTCTAACATAGTTCTCTGTACTTCTCTATCACCCGACTTATCGGAATCGAATCTCTTTGTTCCAATAGCATCCAATTCATCGATGAAAATGATCGTTGGAGCCTTTTCTTTGGCCAAGGCAAAGGCATCACGTACCAATTTGGCACCATCACCAATGAACATTTGAACTAATTGAGGAGCTGCTAATTTCAAGAAAGTGGCATTGGTTTGAGCAGCACACAGTCTAGCTAACAAAGTCTTACCAGTACCTGGAGGTCCATACATAAGAGCACCTTTTGGAGGCTTAATTCCCAAATTCTTAAATTTATCAGCCTGTTTCATTGGTAAAACTACAGCCTCTACCAACTCTTCAATTTGTTTGTCCAATCCTCCAATATCTACATAAGACTCAGTTGGCTTCTCATCAACCTCCATAGCTTTCACTCTGGAATCATATTCAGCTGGCAATTTGTCCAAAATCAAGTAACTGTCTTTATTGACACCAACCAAATCGTTAGGTCTCAATTCAGAAGGATCTACCAAACCAATCAACGGCAAAAACACAGTTTGCCTTGTAGATGTCTTGACTACGGCCGATTGACCCACCCTTTGTGAATCCAAATCCACATTGGCTCCCTCCTCTACCTCATCAGCTGGTAAGTCCAATAACTCGACAACATTCGATACTAAATATGGCAATTGCTTGTTATTATTGATCTTATCCTTGTTGTCCTTGATTCTCTCCAACATAACACTCTTCTCATGACCCAACCGTTGCAATTCGGACCGGAATAACTTCACCTCGTTGTCCAACAATTTGGAACGATTCAAGATGTCTTGTGTGGACGAATTCAAGATTTCGTAGTCCAATTCTGGCTCCTGTTCACCTGCATGGATCTCCTCTAATGTAGCCATCTTTGATTAAGTGGTTTTCGTATGATATGACCCTTATTCGAAAGTCGTCTTAACCCTTTAAGCGCCCTTGGAAACGCTCTTGAACCGCTCCTTTTTTGTTATTTTTTACGTGCAAATCGCCACTGTGAATTGGGTGTGCACGACTTTTTGGGGGGTTAAGGACTTGAGTTAGGGGGAAGAAGGGAGAAGGAAAAGAGAGGGAAGAGATAACAAGATACAAGACGACTACAGTGTATGGATCACAGGTTACTATCACTAATCCTCAATAAATACTATATAAATACGATACGTCACTTGGTGGCCCACTTGAAAAAATTACACCGTCCATTCTCCTCAAGCTGTTCATGGGCATCAAATGTGTCACTGGTAGCCAGTCGCAGGCAGCACCAGAACTTTTTCCCTTTAGTCAGGGGTTTTTGAGACGTCCGAAGAGTCGCCAGTTCATTATGGAGACAGTTTGGGGGACCTAATTTTCCTGAGCTAGTTAAAGATTTGAACATCTCAAGTGAAAGTTGAGATGATGAGTCCGCTGGAGATGCACTAATTGGAGTTTCTGATACAGATTCTGAGGCTGAATCTGATGTTGAATCTGTCGGTTCTACTGAGCCAGATTTCGACTCTTCTGGTTTAGGTTTGGCCAGGAAGAAGAAATTGTTAATTCCCATTTGATTCTTGTCCACTTTAGTCTTTTTCCGGCTTGTATATACATGTTTGTAGGTAGCAGTGCTACGATCTTTACTAGGGTTATCTACCAATTTATGCTTCAGTGGTTCCACGGCCTTGGGTTTAGCCAGAAATCCACCTTTACCAAAGAATTTATCAATGCTATTACCTCCATTTCCAATTCCATAGTAGGAACGAGCCTCAAAATACAATTTTGGTACTTTTGACACTTCCAATCCTGGCTCATCCAAATGTTCAAGATCAAAATCACAATATATAGGACAATGATCACTACCCATTAAATGACTCCAAATATCCGCACGGCATTTAACTGCCAATTTCGGAGTAGTAAATATATGATCAATTCTAGAACCAGAATTAATCGATCGATAATTCTTCAAAGTATTCCAACATGTATACATTTTTAATCTTCTCTTCTGTGATAATCTCAATGTGTCTATAAATATTGGGGAATCCACTTCGGGAGGAGGGGATACCGACAGGAAATGTTCATTGAAGTAATCATCTCTCACCACCGAATTTATCAACCGTTTCAGTTCGGTGAGAGTGCGGAATTTTATAACCTCTTCTTTATTTATAGCTTCAAATTGTCTCCCTACTTCATCAGGGGTGAGCTTCTCATCGATCTTCACTACCCTTTTTATACAATCGAGCTTGATCCCCTCCTTAATATACTCATCACTATCAATCAAATCTCTAGATACATTTATATCCCCCATTACTATCACTTCTTTGCCGAGAGAGATTAAATTACGACATCTTTCAATAAGGGTCTGCAAAAATGACATACGAAAAGCCTCCATTTCCTCAGTTCCCATAGAATTAGCAGGGCAGTACAATGATATAACTACGATATTGAACCCTAGCTCTACTATGACACATCTCCCCTCAGCATCTAATGCACTATCAGCATCTACAGGGTAGCCACCGATGGCTTGCAGACCATAAGTGTCGGTCTCCAAAGCCTCGCGATATGTCAATTTGATATTAGGAGAAAGGTTCAAATAACCAGTCAAACCTTCCTCTACTTTCTGTACAGAGAGCAACCGCCGTTTAAAATCAGATCCTTCCTCGGGTCCAAGCTTCCGTACATACACTCCTACCCCACTATATCCTTTCTTGGAACGACAAAGACTCAAAAAGTTGTGGTATCGTTTCAGTAGATGACGCGACGACACCTCGGTCAACTTCAACTCCTGAAAAGTTATCACATCACTATGTAAATGGTCCAAAATGCTGTCTAAATCTTGTAATTGACTCCATGGATAATAATTTACCAAGGTGTTTAACCCGTTGACATTGAAAGAACACACGCGGAGATGTGATGGATCTGGAGGTAGTGTCTCAGATTGTCCCATTTAATTCAAGGTACGACTATACCACTATTATCTGCACCCAATAATGTCTAACCTTCACTAAACCTTGGCTCCTCTCCCACACTCTCTCCAGTAATTCTTAAAATACAGTCTTCAAGCCCTCTTATCGATTCTACCCGAGACCTGTTTCTATCTCTGCTCTAGCCTTATACAACTGTGATATTTTGCTCTTGTATTCCCCTATCCGCAATGTAAGCTCAAGATCTATAAGACCAGTATATTTTCCTGTATTCGTAAAGAATTTCTTGAGCCGGAAGATTCAACTATCTTATTTTTCCTTCACTGATGAAATTGCTGCACTTCCTAACCCGGAGACGCTACTGCCTTTACTTTCTGCCCTTACCCTCTGCCTTTAGCTCTCCCCTCTTCCCATCCCCTCCACTCCGCGTCTGAAACTCCAGGTGCGCGCACTTGCGCGTACGCAGCCCTCGATTCATCCGCTCCTTCCTAACACGTAAAAACCCTCCTCGAGGCGCTCAGACACTGCGAAAAAATTGTCAACAAAGCATCGAATAAACAAAATAGATGAGCTAAGCGCTGAAGGTTCACAGGGGTTGAATAAGGCACAAGTGAAGAACACAATGTTGGAACAAAGACCTTACACAAATAAGTTGAGCAGTTACGTATATAGCTTGTATGATGTGAGTTTGGGACGAGAGACCGGGTCTACTAGTGAGGTAGAGATGAAGGTGAATATCGAAAAATCCATGATGGAATTGAGTAGGTCAATTGATGCCTCGACCCCTCTTCTTTCGGAGGACGAAGTTGATCATTATATACAGAGGAAAGGGGAATTGACAAACCAGAAAAGGGAAGTATTGGGCAAGTTGCAAATCAACAACCAGTTGATGCTGGAATTGGAGCAAAAAGAAGACTACTCACATCTCTCGAGATCGGTAGAGATCTCTCAGATCTTAGTACAGAAATTGGCTTCAATCGACAAAGACTTGACACAGATACAAACTTCGTTAGATCATCATTTTGCCAAGGTGGCAGTATTATGCTCTGTACAGAACTTAGTGGATAATTCCAGTTCTAGTGTGCAATCGTTGATCTTGAACACTGGTTCCAAATCAGGTATCGAATTTATAGGATCATCATATTTAGATGAACTTGTATCACATGTTGCTTCCGTTCTGGCTCAGAAGAACGTTAAATTACCTCAACCTCCTACTGGATCGTCTACTGTCGATGGGAAAGTATCCTGGATTAAAATGTGCATCGATAGTGTGGCATTGGTTGGGGCATCTTCCCTGACCTTGGATATGTCTTCCTCGACACCTATATCTACATCCAGAAATATGATAGGAGCTGTTGATCTGTCGTCCCCAGTACTGAGTGACTCAAAAGAAATTACTGGCTTGAAGACTCTGTTAAAAGATTTACAGTTCGCCCATGACTATTTAACTAAGCATTATGAAGAAGAAAGATCATTCAATACACAGCTGATTAATTCAATGAGATTGAAGTTACAAAACTCTCAAGATTTACTCACTAAGACTAATCAAGAATTGGCTAAACAAGCTCAGAATTTGATCAACTTGGAAATGCAATTGAACAACACCGAATTGGACAAGATTGCAAAGGATAAAGAGATTCACGATTTGAATAAAAAGATCAGACTTTTACAGATAGACAATCTTGGACAACCTTCTGAAGCTGATACTGATGAACAACTGAGAAGTTTATTGTCTCCTCCATCAACAAGGGACTTAAGTAGAGATGAGGAGACCAATAATATCCCTCTTTCCCCAGTGACAGGTGTTGGATTCGATCAAACTACATACTCCGGAAGCAGACCAGGGTCAAGTGAATATGCTGGGAGCGATAGTGGTCTTCAAAGGCCTGCAACTCCTAATCTTTCTAGCACTAGTGGGGTCAGTAGCTCAATCTTGAGATTAGAATTCAAGAAGATGTTGAGTGATATCACCGCTAAGCATGAAGAAGAGTTAGCTCTGGAAAGAAATGAGCGTAAGAAGTTGGAGAATTTGGTCAAACTTCTCAATCAAGGTAAATAGGAATAAACACGGGACTCTTTTACAAGGTCGTAGATTACAATTAAAATCGAATAAATCTGTTTTTCATTTTTTTTAGATTTCATATCTAGCCTCTTAGGAGAGGATCACATAATAATATACAGTAAAGATGGAAAACCCATTCGTTTGGATCAGTTCTTCTTGAATTCTTGCAAGACGGGGAAGATGGCTTCGAAAGCACTATAAATTTCTTCTCTTTGTTTTGCACCAGTCAAGACAATCTTACCAGAGACGAAAATAAGTAACACAATCTTTGGTTTCACCATTCTATAAATCAAACCTGGGAATAATTCTGGTTCATAGGAACTGAAATTTCCGTGGCTGAAGGCTAAACCTTCTAATCTGATAGGGAACTTCACATCACAAGAACCAACGATATTCTGAATCTTGAAATCGGTGAACTTTGCGTTGAATCCCAACTTTTGAATGATTCTTGCGTATTTTCTGGAAGCCAATTTAGAATCATCCTCAGATTTGGCACCAGTGACAACCATCTTACCAGAAGCAAAGATTAACAGAGTGGTCTTTGGCTCTCTGATTCTCATAATGACGGCAGCAAAACGTTTAGGGTTGTATTCGGCATTTCTCAGATGCAATGCAATTGTCTTCAAATCCAAACGACAATCAAGATTCACGGTAGCAACGATATTCTGTAAAGTTGGAGTGATTCCAGAAGGAACATCTTCAGCTTCTGGAGCTTCCTCAATTTCCTCTTTCTTAATCTCGTTGATCTCTTGCTTGATTTGTCCCTTGTCATCGCCCATCTCACTTTCTCTCATTGGCATACCCCAAGAGCCAGGAGCGACAAACAGTCTCAGTTGAGCTGCTGTTGTTGGTAACTTCAAAGAATCCATTATTTTCTATATTTGTGTTTGTAAATGTAAAAAAAACCCCAAACAATCACACCCAAATGTACAAAACCGCCCAATAAAAACTAAAAAACAAAAAATAAGACAACAAGAACTGCAAGAACTAAATGATAATGATAATGCGAATTGAGAAAATGGCAACTAAATGCTTCTCTCTATGGAATAGCCAACAAGTGTAGTATTAACTTATGTGGCGATAAATGCTTATTAAATGATCAGTAAAAGTTTCGTAAACACTTAGTAAAAAAAGATGTCACAAAACTACCAAATCAGGAAAAAATAAACAAATACGGAAACCAAAATTCTTGAAATTTCTCAGATATTTTTGGGGAAAAAAGAAAAAAAAAGCGGAAATGTGGCAATATTTATATCACGCCGAAAAAAAGGCAGATTTGGCAGATTTTGAGCAAATTTACGGGTTTTTCATCTTTTTTGAGAAAGAAAAAGTTTTTTTTTGGCTGTCCCTTATTGTCTTAGTTAGTACGGTTGATAGGTGACTTAAGGGGTAGCAATAGGAGTGGAAAGGAGGTGATAGTTGCTATCAAAGGGATGTATTTAATATCAGTAAGTATCATAGGTCTGTAGAATGCTTTGTAGATGTATTTTTTTGTAAATTGACCATTGTTCATCTCCCCTCAAACTAAATTCATACCCCCTTCAAATTAGACCCTTGTCTTATTTTTCCTGTGCGGCTCAAAATTAGTCTCATCGGAAGTGCAAGGGAAAAGGGGGGCGATGAGGGAAGAAAAAGCGCGTTGATGTCAAGAGGGGATTAATTGATGATAAGATGGTGATGATAAGCAATACGCAAGATGAGTAGTGAAGTGAAAGGGTGCATTCAAAGAAATCATTTATCGTTTGTTAACCGAATTGCCCATCCTTATCATAATCTCTTATATAAATTATATACCCCATCAACACTATATAGCCACTATTCGGCCACCTAAACAGTCTCATCTCATCATTTACATCACCAACTCTACAAATTTAACTTATATTCACAATAATCATCATTCAGAATAAATAAAACTTTAAGATTTTAATATAAAAACCAAACAAAAAACAAAAAAGGAGATCACGATACAGGAATCTTAGTTTATCATTTAACAAGCGTTTCAAAGCATCTATTTAGCACCGACCAACTCCTTGAACTTCTCAGTGGAGAGAGACTTTGGTCTTTCAATAGACATACCGACACCTCTGTCGATGATCAATTGAGCCAAGACACCGAACAGTCTGGAGACACCGAAAAGAACAGTGTAGAAGGAAGCCTCGGTCAAACCGTAGTATTGCAATAAGACACCGGAGTGGGAGTCTACATTTGGCCATGGGTTCTTGGTCTTACCGTGCTCGGTCAATACCTTTGGAGCAACTTCGTAAATGTTGGAGACCAACTTGAACAATTCGTAGTCTGGCATGTGTTTCAAGGCAAACTCACGTTGAGCGGTGTAACGTGGGTCGGTCTTTCTCAAGACGGCGTGACCGTAACCTGGAACGACACGTCCACTGTTCAAAGTCTCCCACAAGTATTTTTCAATAGCTTCCTTGGAGATGTCACCACCCATTTCTTCCTTCATCTTGAACAACCACTCCAAAACTTCTTGGTTAGCACGACCGTGCAATGGACCAGCCAAACCGTTCAAACCGGCAGCCAAGGACAAGAATGGGGAACTCAAAGCAGAACCAACCAAGTGGGTGGTGTGCAGAGAAACGTTACCACCTTCGTGGTCAGAGTGGATGGTCAAGTACAATCTCATCAACTCAACAAATTCTTGGTTAGAACCGTAACCCAACATGGTAGCCAAGTTAGCACCGTAATCCAAATCTTTCTTGGCCTCTGGAACGACACCATCTTTGAAGACGTTTCTGTAAATCTTGGAGGCAATAGTTGGCAATTTGGCCAATAAGTTGATAGAATCATCGTAAGTGTATTGCCAGTAGTCCTTCTTGTTAACACCCTTAGCATACAGCTTAGCAAACTCAGACTCAGATTCCAAAGCAGTAACGGCAATGGAGAATTGAGCCATTGGGTGCAAAGTAGCTGGAGATCTGTCGATCAACTCTTCAACATGCTTTGGCAAGCTGGCCTTGCTGGCAAATTCCAGAGACAAAGCACGAACTTGGGACTCAGTTGGGACCTCACCAGTCAACAATAACCAGAACAAACTCTCTGGCAATGGCTCGGTACCGTTTGGACCAGAAGGCAATTCCTTTTGGATATCTGGAATGGTACGGCCTCTGAATCTGATACCTTCAACAGGGTCCAAAACAGAACCTTCCCAAACCATACCCTTAACACCTCTCATACCACCGTAAGCTTGTTCCAACAAAAGCTCTCCGATAACCTAGAAATTTAGTTAGTTGCTCATGTTTCATTACCAAATAACAAATTGCGATTGGCTCTGGCCTTTAGTTTTTCCCTGTGATCACGCATATGGAACGGGACCGCATCTGTGAGCGGCCTGTAAGAGAGCAGAGATGCGGGTGACGTTGAAAAAGTGGATCTAAGAGCCATCGCTTGCAAATTATCATATAATACTTACAGTCTTACCGTAGTCTTTCTTCAATTGCTTGATTTCCTCTTGCTTAGCTGGCAACAATTCAGCGAATCTTTCCTTCAATGTCTGAATGGGCTAGTTAGTGTCTTGGGTCTTTTTCGGATAATTGTGAACTGCACACAGCAGGTTAAAGTACTTACTGGCTCCAGGGAGGAGTATGATCTGAGGGAAGCAGCATTGAAGAGGGTGATGGTGGATCTGCCGGAAGTACGCAAAGCACCTCTAGTAGCACTTCTGAAGGTAGTTGATAAAGACATTTTCGAATTCAAGTAGAATTATCTTATCAAATAAATAAAAATAAATATAATAAATAATTTCCTTAACTATTAATTGGGAAAGGTATCCGAAGGATTAGCTGAGAGAGATGTGTGGGTTTATTTATATTACAATGAGAAATTATTTTTCCAAGGTCAGTGCTTTTTTTTTGCGTTCTTCTGTGAGGATTTTGCTTTTGTGAAGTGCATTTTAACGATGATTGTGCAGTGGGAGACGCTTTGAATTTACAATTTAAGGCTTTGTATTTACGGCCAAGTCGGAATTGTCGCTTTTTAGCATGGGGTCACGAGTCTTAAGGTTCAATGCGGTGAATTGTGGTCGGCAAAAAGAATCTATCGAAAAGAGGGTGAAAATCTTGTGTCCCACTTTTTTGACTGACCCACGCCCACTTAACCAAGCATTTTTCCTTAAATTTTGCACCGGATCCTGAAAAAAATGTAGCATATGGTTCCTGTCATTCGGGGTGTAAAACTGGACTGAGCTCGCTGTTTTTTTTTTCCTGCCCTAGTTAAAATATACATGTGATCTGATTTGATGATGGGGGCCTTCGACCCACGGAAGATTAGACCTCAATCTTTGGGCCGAGTTGCTTTATCCGCAATTTTATTCCCGTCTCATCCCTCAATAACCTGCACCCCTTTTTTTCTGTCACCCACTTTTAGATTATTCTGTCTTCAGGTGAGGGTGAACTTGTTTGTATGATCACATTAAAAAAATTCTATTGGTTTCGTTATCGAGGGTCTAAACTTGATCATAGACTTATTCTGTCATTATGGTTTGCTGTTGCAACCTAAAGACTGGGGTGTCCCAAGAGGTTTGGGATAGCAGTTTCATACTCTGCTCCTGCATGAGCCGCACAGACAAAAAGAACAAAAAAGCATGATCATTTACGGGGGAAGGTAGGGTAACTTGCGCAGAAAATCCTAATTTTATTGAGGGATTTATTATATAGAAATGTTCCATAATAAGACAATATCCCATTTATACTGAGTCTTCTACGGAGCCGAGTCCAATGACTTTTTCATGCTTAGTATTTTGCAGAGCAAAACTAACCTACATAGCAGCAGATGATGGTGACTTGAAGGGCAGAAGTTAAGGCACATTCAAGGGTCTTCTGACACCCTGTGATCCCATGAGCGAGCTATGGAATGAAGTGATTCCAATTTACATTTCTTTCCCCACATTTCCTCACCTCATCTGACTAAATTCAACCGAATTAAGCCCCGTAGTTTATCCGATATAAATTCCATAGCAAATTATGATTTTTCAATGCTAATCTTAACAGTGATTTCTATACAGATCATCTACAATCAGTTAAAATATAGAGTTCTTCAATTTTTATGTACATGAACATAAGCAGGATCGTGATCACTTAATAGTGACAGGGAAAATAGAAATTAAACGTCATTAATCATCACCTTTGACAATTCCAACCTTAGCGGCTCTCAAGACTCTACCGTTCAACTCGTAACCTGGTTGTTGAACGTGGAAGACAGTACCGGCCTCCTTGTCTGGTTGAGGAACCTCGAAAGTCAGTTCATGTCTGTTTGGATCGAATTTCTCACCGACAGCATCGATCTCACGCAATCCATGTCTATCTAAGGTCTTCATGAAGATGTTTCTAGTCATCTCAAAACCTTCAACCAAGTTCTTGATCTCATTGCTAGACTCAACGGTCAGTGGGTCAACAGCATTCAAAGCATGGCCAAAGTTATCAATCGATTCAAGTAAATCCTTAGCAAACTTTTGTAACAGGAAATCCTTCAGCTTTTGGATCTCACGCTTAGTAGTTTCTTGCAAGTTACGGAAGTCAGCGACAGATCTAATGTAAAGATCCTTCAATTCAGCAGCCTCCTTGTCCTTACTCTCCAACTTCAGTTTCAACTCATCAAGTTCTGGAGTCAGACTCTCGGCAATCTCTTCCTCCTCGGCTGGCTTCTCTTCAGCCTTCTCAGAGTAGAATCTCATCAGGGGTCTAGCAAAGCTAGCAGCAACTGGTCTGTTGACCATAGAAACTCTGCCACTGTTACGAACAACACTTCTAGCAATACGTCCGGAAATCATATATCTTTGCATCATCTTGTTTACTCTTCACGATACTCTCTCGAATCTCTCCCTTCTCAAAGGCGTCGGCGCTAAATCCTCAGTGCCCCCGAAAGAGCGATGAAAAAAACGAAAAATTTTAAAGAAATTTGGTAAATCGTACACTACTATTTTAGATAGATGTATAATGCAAGTTGAATGTATATAAAGGTATGGTTAGAGTTCCCAACATTGGGATATGAACTTCTCCATTTTGACCAGTTTCTTCATTTGACCTTTAATCCAAGGATGGTCAAGCATTTGTCTGGGACTTGGTCTCTTTCTAGGGTCTTTCACCAAACAATACTCGAGGAAGCTACGGAACAGCAGGCTCCATTGAATACCTTCGTCTGGTTCGTCATTTAATACTGGAGTGAAATCTAAAATCATCGAGAGTAACTCAATTGGCATCAATGGCACTGTCTTTTTGTCCTCATCAGTAGTATGGTAGGGGAAACGGCCTTGAGCCACTTCTAATAAAGTCAATCCCAACGACCAAACATCACTTGTGACTGTATAAGATTGACCTTTGATTCTTTCAGGTGCCATATAATACGAAGTACCAGTGAATGTGGTCAGTAAAGAATCCACAACTTCTCCACTCACACCGAAATCACATAATTTGACATTTCCACTCAAATCAATCAATATATTCTGAGGCTTGATATCTCTATGAATGATCTTACGATCATGCAAGTAAGATAATCCACGTAAAACACTCTCCAGTATCTTTCCCAACACCTTCTCACCTATACGACCACCACGTAACTTGATATTCTTATAAACTGCGTCTAATGATTTACCTCCCATATATTCCATCAGGATAGATATTGTGGCATTTTCTTCGTTCATAAATGTACCATAGTACTTGACAATATATGGGGAATTACATGATTTGTTAAAGTTCAATTCACGTAAGATCTGACGTTGGAACTCAGGGTTAGGATTCAGTGTGATAGTCTTTAAAGCAAACACCGTGGATTTGTTTTTCAATTTACATTTAACAACACTTCCACTTGTACCTTCACCCAAGATCCCAATCTCTTCAATTAAACCTTTTTCACTTAACTCACGCCATTCTTCAGGCTCCAAATCATTCACATCTTTCTCAACAAGAGGTCTTTTCAGTTTTCGTATTCCTTGAGGACAATCAGCTGTACTCACATCGTTATATACTGAGTCATTACCAGCCCTCTTCATTTCATTATGGTCGTTATCGTAAACTTCATCACGAGCATCCACAGCAGCAATGATCTCGGCAGTGAATGGACTATGAGTCTCTGAACTAGAGATCGGCGAGATAAGAAGATCCGCTCCTCCAGCTGATCTTGCAGAAGAAGTAGCCGAGCTCGCACTAACAGCTCCAATGACCGGTGGAACTAATAGACTAGTGTTACGCCCAGTATTCAATGATAACGCTGGACGAGGTTTGGGTTTCTGCAACAACGAATGGTTCGATGAATTATTGCTCTCAGGCGTATTAGAATGAGCGCCCGTGCCCGCCCCTGCAGGGATCGATAATATAGGGAGTCGTGGTCTCGGAGATACAGAGCCACCTTTAACGGAGCTGGGTGGCCTCAATAACAGCGGTGAACTATTTTCCAGCATGGTTCCTACTGTCTTGTAACACTTACCCCTCCTGAACTTGCCTGGTAATTATTATGTGTCACTTAACTATGAGGAATTGGAGAAAAGGAGCGATTTTTATTGCGTAGCTGAGCACTTTACAAATATTAAGGAGATCACCCAAATGAGCAAAATACAAATTAAAAGGGGGTTATTATACAGGTTTATTTTTTAGCCTTTTTCTTCAGTTTTGGTTTGACAGCTTTAATCAACTTGTCCTTTTTAATATCGTCAGTGTCTTCTTCCTCCTCTTCTTTATCAGGAATGTCCACGTCATCATCAATAACATCTTCGAAATCGGGTTTGGACTCCGAGACTGCTCCCTTCTTGCCAACTGAGACTGCCGTCTTGTAAATAGCGACTGGGTGTTGGTAAGAGTTGTATTTTTTGGTGAATTGGGTTTTGACGGAGGTTGGGATTTTCTTCAATTTTTGAGTCATGTCCAATTTCCCAATACCAAACTCCATTAAAATATCCCAATCTTCTTTTGTCAAGTAGTACTCATCCATTAATTTCAACACATCATCTACACCATCGTTTCCATTTTTTACTATCGGATCGAATAATCTCTCTATGAGTACAGGGATATAATTCAATCTTAATTGAGAGTAATCTGTCGAGGTCTTCAAAGAAGAATGGTAGTTCAATTGTTGCAAATACCGAACATATTTCATTTTCTTCGAATTCTGTCCCAACCAAGATGCAAAGTTAGTTCTTTGGTTTAATCCACCATTGACATAGGAGGATGGCAACACAGAGGACATTACTCCATAGAATGGTAACAAACTCCACTGTTGTTCGGCACTTCTAATCTTTTGGTTAACCAAATCAGATTGAGAAATTGCATCCGACAGTTTAGCTAATTGTTCCAAATTCTGTAAATTGGAGCCATTACTTTTAGAAATACGAGTACCCAAATAGTTTTCTTGGATCATCAAGGGAGTGAAATCAATGTCATTGAAGAATAATTCCAATTTTTCATTAAGAGATTGATTTCCAACACCCAATAATCTAGGAACAATATCAAAAGGTTTTAAAATGACATGTTTTTTCCAAGATTCCGAAATCTCTTTCGATTCATCAAATCCAATAGTACTATTAGTAGTTGAGACGGTCGACAACAAATTGATAATTTGTCTTATATCATTTCTTGTAGTCTCTACTAACTGGGAAATTACGTTCGGATCCAATTTGATTTTCTCTCTCAATGCAATTGTCATAAGTCTTGACTTCATTTCTTGAGCTGTTGGTCTTCTGAATGGCATATCGAAAGTGACTCTATCGAAAGGTCTCATCTTAGGTAAAGACTTATCATTACAAATTAAGATCATAGGAACCTTTGTAGTTCTACAGAAGCTCGACAATGCACCAACACCTCCACGGTCTCCACTCGACATACCATCAACTTCGTCCATGATCAAAACAAATCTTTTATTATTTTGTTTGGTCTCTTCGGATTCATGGTTGTCGGAGTCTTGATTATGGAAAAATCCTACTAAAGAAGTGTTATTTAATACAGATTTGATCTGTTCGTTAAGCAACAGTTTACTTCTGATATCACTGGCATTTCTTTCCAAGATATCGAATCCCAAAGATTTGGCAATTAAATGGGCCAGAGTGGTTTTACCAATACCTGGTGGTCCATGAATTAATACGGCTCTATAAATACCTGAACCATCAGGACCTCCATGTTGGAATCCAGTTCTGTAATTATCATACCAATTTTCAAGCCAATTCAGTAACTTATTAACCTGTCCTTTATTACCACAGATTTGGTTAATCGAAGTTGGGGCATATTTTACAGTCCATAACTTATCACTATCAGGACGATCAGAGATCTTATCTACGACGGGAATGGATTGCGATTGTGATTGTGACTGAGATTGCAGTTTAAGTTTCTTTCTTTCTTCTTCTTGACGCATCTCTTCCTCAGCCAGTTCCAATGCTTTCAGTTCTTCTTCTTCTCTTTTCAGTTTCAGTTTCAGAGCTTCTCCTCCTGAGCCTCCATCCAGAGGCATCAGAGTAATCAAAGCGACGAACCCATCCTCATCAATGGCCTTAATTTTCAATTTCTTGATTTTGGCAACTTTCGATGGACCCAGTTCTTCTCCAATCACGACTAAAGAAGTTTTACCACTAATACTTTTAGTGACACGAGCACCATATCTCTGGGCTAACAGTTCCAGAGCAGTTCTTTCTAAAGTAGGAAGTATACCGGTGAACACAATAGTCAACCCTCCTAAACAATTAGGTGCTCCTTCAGGGATATCTCTAGTTCCAGTAGGAGTAAGAGACAGTTGATTGGCTTTGAAATCCCTATATGACATTCCTTCAGTGCTTACTGCATCTGGTAATACAGCATCAGGAATAGTTTTCAACACCTCTTCAGCACTAGGACCTTCAATTGGCGTTGGAGGTGGCATTGGCTGAGAAGCACGTTTAGGAGTAGCCAGTTTCTTAGGAGAGACCAGTTTCTTAGGAGTTGGAGGAGCAGATTCTTTCTTTGGAATGACTCTCTTTGCTCTTGGACTCTTCTGAGTCGACGTCAGTTTGATTTCCTTAAGATCTTCCTCATCATCGTCTACAAATGCATCGTCCAGACCATCATCCATATCATCGTCACTCTCATCGCCGTCCATTTTAAAGTCTTCATCATCATCTTCGAGATCTGGTTCTTCTTCTTCGAAATCGTCATCTAAATCTAAGTCAATGACTTGTTTCTTTGGTGATGGTTTCGGTTTTGGTTTGGCTGTCAGTTTAGGTGGTTCTTCATGTTTCAATTTCTTAACCGCCAGAGTCTTGCTATTGCCAGTCGCCTTTCTCTTTCCAGTCTAAATAGTCGGTTAGTAACAAAGTGGTACGCTTTTTCGGATTTTTCATGTTAAACTCACCTTTGGCCCGGAATTCCCAAAGAAATCTCTAATATCAACCATAATTGACCAATATCCTGTCGATACTCAACCTCTGGGTAGTCTCATCAGATCAGATCTTTTCCCGCAAGACGCGTTTTGTACAAAAAATCGAGTGAAAAACCGAGGGCTCATGCGCAGCTCGCTTGGTAAGAAAAACTCTGAAAAAGATCCTTCTCAGTGCTAATTTTGACAGCCAAGTGAGCGTACAAAAAATGAGTTTTTATGATTTTTCACAGAGTAAGAAAAGTTTCATCCGCGCAACTACACACAAAATCAACTACGCGTGCGGCGTTTTCTCAGTCTGCCTGTGCGCAGTCTCGCTCAGTGCTCAGTTTGGCGCTGTGCCAGGTTTCGTTGGCTCCTTTTCGCTTGTTTAAGCAGGTCCAAACAAAAAAGAACAACTGGTCTAAATCAGAAGCGAGAACCGTGATGGCTAAGTGAAGATAGTTGGGATACAATGGGGAAGAATAAGAAGAAATCTCAGCAATCCAAGAATGAAGAAAAACTGGAGGTAGCGCCGGTGGAGAATCCAATTTCTGAGCCGGAAAACCTGGTGGGGCTGAACACTGAAGAGTCCAAAGACGTTGATGAAACACACGAGGGATCGGCTACAGAGACCGATACTCCAAAGATGAACGGAGATTCCAATGACCAATCCAAGATAATAGAGGAGTTACAGAAACAGATACTGGAATTGAAGTTACAACAAGAGCAACCGCAACTGGCCGACTCATCTGTCGATACAATACTGCAATTGAAAGAACAATTGGAGGAGAAGACAAAAGAGAGTGAACAGCATGAATCGAATTACAAGAATTTGTTGAGTAAGTTGTCGGGAATGAAGACTCTTTTCAGTAAGATGAAGCAAGCCGAGTCTGACTTGGAAGAAAGTGAATCTAAGAATCTGAAATTATCAAAGCAATTACTGGAAACTGAAGATGAAAAGAAGACATTGATAGGAACAATCAAAGATTTGAAGGATGAAATCAAGAGTTTGAACTCAGAATGTGAGCAATTGAGTGAGAGATCATCAGATTTACATAAAGATCAATCTGTAAGAGAGGAAGAATTAGAGAAACTTAGAGCCACGAATCAAGAACTTAGAGCTCAAGTTGTCGATTTCAAAAATAGTCAAGAAGAATTCTTCATAACGATGAACGAAGAGAAATTGATGAGACAGAATTTGTCTAGTGAGGTGTCCGACTTGAAACAAGCATTAGAACAGAAAGCACAGGAGATTGAGGTGGAGAAACAAGGCAAGGCTAAATTGAATGACGAGTTACTGAAGCTGAATAAAGATATTTTAATTATGAAGTCAGATCTTTCAGTTCAATCGACCAAGTATAATAATGATTTAAAGAGTTGGGAGAAGAAACTTGAAGCCAAAGATCAAGAAATGGAGTCCTTACAAACAAAGATCAAAGAATTGGAGAATGAAGTGACTAAAATTGCCAAGCTCGAGAAAGAAGTCAAGGACAAGCAGTTGCAAATTGGAAAATTACGTCATGAGCTGATCATCTTGAATGACCATCTTACCAAGCTGTTGAAATTAATTAAGAAGGATAACGAGAGCGAGTCAGTAGATAAACAGTTGGTGAGCAATTTGTTCATCAGTTTCTTGCATTTACCAAGAGGAGACTCAAAGAAATTCCAACTGTTGGAATTAATTGCTAGTTTCCTCAATTGGGATAATGAGATGAGAGTACTGGCAGGTCTTCAGAACAGTAATCCGAAGACAGGAGGTGCATCTGATGCTTCTACTACAAGTCGTGCAAGACAAAGTTTTGTTAGTCTTTGGACTGAATACCTTGAGAAGGAGTCTATAAAAGAGCATAGTGAGCCTTCTACCCCAAAATAGATAATAAATTAATAATGAATTCTTTCTAGAAGTGTTTTGTAGGCATTTTGTACTCTCTTTGATGCACTTCCCCCCTTCAATTCCCTACTTATTGTCCATCCCCTTCAATTATCTACCCTCCCTCTTCCTTCCCCACGCTTCAAAACTATCAATTTTCAATGAAAAATTCATCAACTCAAAAGAGAAATCGTTCACTCACCACTTGGAGTCTACCCAAAAGAGTACAGAAAAGACCAGATCACAAAATGCTCAGTTCATTCAGAATCAGCACCGCCGCTATAGTCAGAAGATCCGGTTTCAGATGGAATAGCACCTCCGCCTTCACCGACGTAGTCACCAGCATCAGAGCCGACTTGAAAAATAATATCCGTCAAAAAGGTGATCCTTTAGAGTAAGTGCTTCTATAAAACCATACGCAGAATCAACTCCATACTAACACCACACTACAGAAAAAACGTTATCCGTTCATTATTATCAGAGATCAAGAATTTGGAGATCAAAAACCACAATAAGAAAGATAATGACAAGTTCGATTTATACGAGTTGTTCAGTAGACAGATCAGCCAGAGACAAGACACAGCTAAAGAATATTTGGCCAAACTGGACGAGTCCGACCGTTACAAAGAATTAGGTGAGACAGAACTTAAAGAGAGCGAATTCATTCTGAAATATTTGAAAGGTTTGGATATGCTGACCGATGAAGAGTTGACTAATAAAATTGAGCAAATTATTTCAGAGCTTGAACTGAAGGGAACCCCAATCTCATTGCAGAACATTTACAAATCGATCCCGATGAGAACCGTTGAAAATGACTGGAATTGTTCCAAGTTTCAACTCAAATCCATCGTGGGCCGGTTGGTACTGCAGAAATAGTCTTGGCAACCGGACTTCCCGCTTTACTTCGAGACTCGTTTCTTCCTCGTTCCCTCGTTCCTAACGGCCCGCCATTATTGCTCACGCATAATACGATAACGAGAAGCGCAGAAATTTAACTATAAATTGCTTGTTAGCACCTGTGTATAGATAATTAGATCCATCAATTGAGTATATTAATTAAGTAATAGTAGTCTAAGTGAAGATGATTGGATATCCAGAAGTCATTGGAGGTGTGAGCAGAGCTTTATCGTCCCGAGTTTTCATTCATTCGTCCCCATTCAACAGGTTCCATGGGATCCATTTCGGAGCCAGAATGTCAATTATCAAATTGACATCGGGATCTTATTTGATGTTCGCAGCTATTCCATACAATAAAGAGATGATCAGTTCTCTTGCCAAGGAAATCGGTGATGACGATTGGTTATCAAAAGTGGCTTATGTGATCGTTCCTGATCGTGAGCATACTATGGGACTTTTATCATATTTAGGTAAGATTCAAGCTGATGCCAAGATTATTGGAATGAAGACGGGTAATGCTTCTGTTAACAGTGCAATTAATGTCACTGTGACTAAACAAGATGCTTATAAAATCATTGCTAATGAAGATATCACTACCAAATTCGGTATTACCGACCCGCTGTTCGTCTCGGATATAAAATTACTGTTTATTCCAAGTCATCCAAATCAAGAATTAGTAGTCTACGATGAACCTTCCAAGACTCTTTTGACTGCAGATTTGTTTTTCAATATCCGTAGTACCAATACTACTGGATCCAAACATTTCTTGGAACAGTTCGGTTACAAATCTCCTGGGTTCACCAGTTTCATGAATAGTGACAGTTGGTTCGGTAGATTATTGTTCAATACTTTCTTCGGTTCATCTGCTGAGAACAAAGCTATCGCTCAAGATCTTTATAGTTTGAAATTTGACACTTTTGTTATGTGTCACGGAGAGGTTATTGAATCTAATGGTTACGAAGCCTTCAAACTGACCTTCCCAAAGCTCTTTTCATAGATCGCTCAGTTTCTGTATAATTCATTAAACTTGATTTTAATAATAACTTTGTAGATGAGATGAGATCTTTACTGTTTTAAGAAATTAATGTCCGAGTCGCTAGTCATATCCGAAGGGTCGGTCATTGTAGAGGTGCCTGGTAATTTCAGGTACCAGGAGGCTAGGAGAGTGGTTACAGATGAAGTGATTGGGCTTTTACGGAACAACCGTAGCCAAGGGAGATTTTTAAAGCTTTTTGATCCTGATTGTGGGATAAGAGCTCTTAGATATGAGAAGGAGGTGCCATTGAATAGTGTGACAGTGGTGGATCTGAGTGCGCGGGATCACGAAAAACATCAGGATCCGTCTAAATATAACCAGATACAGTCTCTGATCCAGAGGATCGACCTCCCTGTCTCGTCTTTCCTTCAATCACAACTTCTTGACTTTGACATCATTGAACTTGATCCTCTCAAGAAGAATATGCCTCATCTATATCATGAGATCCTCAGCCGATGGAATGGTGGTATACTTATAGTGGGGATCCCTGAGTTTGGTCTTATATCTGGTAATGCTTATAATGAGAAATGTGAGGAGATTTACGGTAGGAAGTTGAGTAAGCATTCGGCTACAGTGGAGGGAGGAATTAGGTTGGTGTTAAGAGTGATATACGAGGAGTGTCGGGTACTAGGTAAGGAAATGAAGGTGATACATACCGGATATTCTGGGGGGTTTGCATCTGTTATACTTGAGGTGAGTGAAGGGAGAGAAGGTGCTAACACTGGCACTAGCCCTGACACTGTTACCGACAATACCGATGATTCTCTATCCCTAGTTCATTACTGTCCTAAATGTGATTACTTCACTACTAGTGCCCAACTTTGCATCCAATGTAGCACTCAGCTTCAAACCTCTAGTCCATTCTGGATCAAACCTCTCAGTCAGTACGATCCATCACCTCTCCTCTCTATAGATCTTCAGAAATTCACTAAGAACCGTCTTCCCCTAAACACTCTCAAACACCTCATTCTACAAGCCGGGTACTCCATCTCCACATCTAAATTCAACCCAAAGACCATCAAGACCGATTGTCCACTACATTTAATCCTTTCACTTTGCAACCAAGCTTAGAAACTCTAGACAACCACTCGCCCACTACATTTACTCGATGAAATTTGTATTACGAAACATATATAGACAACCCAGATTTAATCATCATCCATTTCACTTGGCTTCAATAAACCACCAACCTTAGCTGCCAGCTCTCTTTCAGTTCTTTGCAGCTCTTGTTGCTCGCTTTCTTTATCATCGGCAAACAAGTAATCAGTAGCATCTCCTCCAACTTGTTTGATTTGAACAAGGAAATCTCTTAAAGTGAGTTTGAATTTAGTCTGGTCTTGGTATTGAGAGATCAACAGTTTGATGAAATTGGAAACTTGATCCGTTTGTAAGTGGCTGAACGCATTAATCAACATATTACCAAGGTATTCTCCCAAGAATGTCTTGTTGGTGGTTCCAGCTGGAACTGTATCTACAGGGAATAAAGGCTCGGTAATGATGTTCAGCTCGACCAATTCAATCAATTTAGCCAACAATTGCAGTTGTAATCTGAATCCAGATTTATGATCCGAGTCGGTCAAGACGAAGAATGTGTCACTCAAGATAGGGAAATAGAAGTTTTGATAAAACGCTGTGGTGAAGGGAGTAACACCCAAAGATTCCACGTTCTTTAACAACTCAATAGCCAATTGTAAACCGGAACTCTCAACATCTCTATTGGTATGCTTGAAAGCCCATAAGATACTATCAATGAATTGCTTGAAAATAGGACCTGGAAGTTGTAGAAGAGCAGGGAAATTCTTGATGTTGACTTCCCTTAAAAGTTTATAGAATTCGGTTCTATGCTCTGGGTACTCGGTGAAGTCCTTGTTGATCATATCCAAAGTACATTCAAAGACACTGCCCATGATTTGAACAACTTGTTCAGGGATCATATGACCAACTTTATCAACCAAAGTAGTCATACAATTCAAGACTTCGGCATCACGAGCATCTGGGACATTGCTATTATAATCTTCCAAGACGGCTACTAATAATGGAGTTACGATTGTCTTAACGATATCGTCCAAATTGTCAGCCTTAGCAACATAGGTCTCGAATAATTTCAAGATCTCTTTCTTGATAGTTCTTAAACCACGAACTTTTGGAGTCTTTGTAGCAATGACACCATCACTCAGAACAGCGTTGGAAATCATACCACTGACAGCTTTATAAAGAGACAATAAATCAAGATAAATCTCTGAAAGTTGAGGATAAAATCCAGGTCCGAGAGATGTACAAACGGCAACATTGGTCTTGATGATATTAGCAATGATCTTAACAGTCTCGGTGTTGGTTAAAATATCAGGGTTGTTGGAGGATTGTTCGACAATAGCTCTCCAAGCAAAGTTTGGTAATGACATCAACTCACTCAACAAATTATCTCTGACTTGTTTAGAAGGTTGAGCACTAATTATACAACCACAAGCTTCGTAAAAAGTATGAACTTGTTGCGGAGCCAAATCATCGGTAATGCTCTGAATGTTACGAATAATCTCATCAATGAAAGGCTCTCTTTCATTTGGCTGTAAAACAACGAAATGTCTCTTACATTTTTGAGTGATCTTAATGAAAGTATCACAAGCCATATCTTGAACACCTTCATGAGTCTCATGCATGAACTCAAACAACTTGTTGACGACTGTCTTGAGGAATCTCCAATGCAGTTTCAAGAATCTTGGATATTGCCCAACAATGTACATGATATTCGAAGCGACAACAGCCTTGTTATCCTTACCTCTCTTCATCTCTGTCAAGGCCAATAAGTTCTTGATGGTGTTGACCAAGAATCTCTTCTCCATATCCTCATTCATAGTACCAGAGATAGATCCAATAGCCCAACATAAGGTATTAATATTACGCCATGACCATTCACTTCCATCGATTTGCTTATCCAATTTGTCCGACATGATATTCTCGGTATCAACAACGTCTAAATGAGTCAAATAAACCAAGATCTCTCTCATGGACTTGTATAATTGAATAGTATCACTTTCTTTAACGAATTCTCTAACGATTTCTCCCTCATCATTCTCTACAATCAAAACTTCTTCGGGTCTAACCATATTTTCGATAATAACAACACGTAATTTGGACAAAATCTCGGCGTATTGATGCTTTCTTAATGGGAATTTCGCCAAAATCTCAGGGTTAGGAGCTCCTCCAGCACTGGTAAGAGAATTTCCATAATTCAATTGCATCAATGGAGACAATTCTTGAGCTGGCAACTTCTGAATCTCAGTAAATAACGAGTGAACTAATTTCAGCCAATAATCAAGACACACCTTAAACAACTCACGTTCTTGAATACGTGATAACGATATAAGATATTCATGACTAATCAAATTCAATTCTCTCAATTCATGGTTATTCTCTAAAGGTAAGAGATGGTTGCCTAAGAAAGTAGTCAAGAACATAGCCAAATCTTGTAAGAAAGATTGGTCAGTGGAGTTGGCTTCCTCGTAACTCTTGTCAAGTTTAGTACCAGTTGGTAATATATTAGAAATCGACTCCATTGTTTGTTTGAACATAATAACAAACTTTGTATCGTATTGTTCAGCTACCAAAGAAGAGATCTCAGTGAGACATTTCAAAGTCACCGAACGGAATTCGGGATTGACCAAGAATTTAGTGGAGAGAAGGTTCAATAACTCGGTCTCAAATATGAACACCAATGGGATCCAATGTAAATAACGTAATAAAGAGTTCAAAGTCGACACGATCAATGAAGGTTTGGTAGCTTTATCCAATACCTCGAAACAAAGCTTGAAAATCTCAGCGAATTCCTCACTCATCTTGGTCTTTAAACTCTTAGCACGAGCTTGGGTGATTTGTTCCAGTGAGAAATCAAAAACCTCCTCACTCAACAACTTCAAAATCACCATGTTATTCTCACACACATTATAACCGGCACCACTGGATTGAACAATCTCCGGAATGAAAGTAGGCCAATTATCAGGCCAGTCTTGTTTGATGATCTGGACAAGCGTCAAATCACATTTGTTGATCAAAGCACGTTGGGACACGAAATTGGCATCGTCATCACACATCAGAATGATCATATTGGCGATGAAATTACGGATGCCAAAACGCTGGTCTTGAGGTAAAACTTTCCAGCGCGTTTGGATCAATTTGTCTAAAATCGATAAAGCAATGTACTTGGCTTGAGAATCCTGTGAAAATTGCAAGATTTTATCGGCTCTTGTCCAAGCGTCAGGATGTTCTTGAAACTTGGTCAATACTTGCTGAGCCTGTTTCTGTTGCTCACCAGATCCTTTATAAAAGGTGGAAACCACCTGATCTAAGAGATTGATGTCTAAGTCTTTGCTGAAATCGAGGATTTGGTCCATCTTAACCACCTGCTTTCTACTCTGCTTAGTCTGCTTAGTCTTGTTGTCTTGTTTCAGCGGCAATAAACAATTAAACGCAATAAATCTTAGGAAAATGATAGGAAAAGTAAACAGATTTTTTTGGAAAAATTTGCTTAGAAAGTGACTTAGGGGTGGGATTTTTGGGAAGGAGAGGTGGTGGGGGTCTACTAATGGGAGATATACGTAGTTATAGGTTATAGTAGTCAATTGATGAAAAAACTATTCCAATTGGACTACTGTACCTCGTTTTATTACACCTCCAATTCGACCTTCTTACATCATTACACCAAAAAATTGTACTACTGGAATTTGTTAACTATTACTTAATTGGGAAATTAGGATTGGGTGCACTACTACTCAACATCATAACACCAACACCCCCAACCCAAACACCCCCTTCTGGACCAATTCCATTTTATATATTTGTTAACCCCCACACTATCACAGTGTACTAACCTCCCATTTCAAACTATTAATAATATCATACCAATCAACTATCTTATCCCCATTAGGATTTAATTGCCAATATCTCTCCAGAATATAATGACATCTACCAAACGCAGAACTATTCCTAGTAGCTAACTGTACAAAATATCTATCCATCTCAAACCTATTATAACTGGTGCAACAACAGAAACTAGCTATCATGACAGGGAACAGCATTGCCGGAGAAATTTGACCTCCAGCAACAATCTTGATATCCTGGAGAGCAGTCACTAATAAATCTTGAATTACTCTCGATGAAGGAGGCTTCTTCCTAAGAAGTAAATTAATGAACAATTTGAGGGTAATCTGAGAGAGATCAAAAGAGGTTAATTGCATCTCAAGCAGCTCCTGGCTTATTCCTTTCAATTTATCAGTGACAGGTTTCAGATTCTCGATCTCCAGCTCGAGTTCTATACATCTCTCTTCAATTTCTTTCTCAAGAGCTTTCCTTTCTTGCAGTACAAGATCTAATTCGAATGGGACTCCTTCTGCAGCTGACATGAGTCGGATATTGTTCTCCTGTACTTTCAATTGTTCGAGCTTCTTGTGGTACAGATGACAAAGATTTACAATACTACCTTCTACTAAGAAAAGAGCCATATTACACCCGTTCAACGGGTCAATTCCGTAATCTACTTGCTCTTCCAGGGTGACTCCCTTGATCTCCCCCAAATGTCCCGTATATACTAACAGTTCTTTGTATGTGTCTATAGAGAAGAAGGTAGGATTATTGGTCAAATGACGAATATCATGGTAAAAGAAGTTGGCAATCAACCATAACAGTTGCTTTGGTCTAGAGGAGGCATGGTCAAGGTAGAATTGTTTCAATCCAATCAGTGAAAAGATATCGAAACAACATCTCATATATTTAGCCCAAATACACACATCACCAGTACTGACCTCGGCACCTATAGCTACTAAATAATACGCAATTACGAGGAAGGAGGATTGTTTTACATCTGCTCGTTGAGAAGGAGGCTTCTGTAACTCATCTTTCAAGAATTTAAAGTGTCCCTTGAGAGACACATTCAGTTTACGAAAGTACTCTCTTGAAGTATTACTTGATTGACCGGCGAGCATCATACCACCCCATGCCGTCAACAGATACAATATAGACTCTTCTTTCTCGGCCATTGGGATAAATACACTTTGGAAATAGTTCTCATCTTCAGTCGGCGATACTGAGATCTGCTCAGAACAGATACATCTGAAATGTTCAAAGAAGAGAATCCCAATATCGTCTAGCTTCTGGAAAATAGGAGGCAGAGCTGGCGATCGGAATACTTTCTGAGAATTGTTATAGATACGACTCAATTGCTGGATAGCTAACCTTTTATGAGGCATTACCCAGTAAATTCTATCATCTTGCTTACCACGAACAATATCAAGAAGGATCTGAAGGAATCCTTGCTCATCAAATTCACCCAGTCGAGTCTGTTGATTTTCAACTACTTGAGAGTCGTCCATTGGCATTACATAGCTGCTGTCATCATCTATATCATCTGTCGAATCTTCAACTGGATCCAATTTCACCATCCTTGTACTAAATTCTTCCACTTTCAAAGAGCTCACCTTCTTACCCTTCAACAAAGGCTTTACAGGTTTATCCAATGGCAAAGAGTCCGGAGGAAAAGCCAGTTTCTGGTTCTTTTCCGGAGCATAAACACACTCGACATCTTTCTTAGTACAAAGACCACACCTGGGCTTCGTTTGATCGCATCTCTTCTTCCGCTTCTTACAGAATTGACATCCATTCCTCGACTTGGATCTTGCTCCATAGAATTTGACAGTCGTCTTTCCCACCAGGGGCCTCAGAACAGTATTAGCATCAGTCAAACTCCTCTTTAGAGGTTCCTGGATCTCAGATTCAACACTCCAAGTAGTAAACATTATCTCTCGGCCCTCTAATCTTGTTCTTTCCAGGTATGTTCCGTCTTATTTACAATCAGCCGTTGAATATCAGATAATGGCTAAATCGGGAAATATGCGCTCCTTACCCGGCGCATAATTCCCAAAACGGTAAAAACGGTCTAAAATTCCATCGCAAATTATTGGACACACTGAAAAGTATGGAGGAGAAGGTTTTTGAAGGTTGGGATTGTTAAACGATTAAGCAATGCATTCACATCATTCTCATAGTGGAGATTACGTAGCTCATGCTGCTGATACTCTTGAAGAAGTTCTTCAACAAGTATTGAACTTGGGATTCGATGTCTTCTGTCTTACGGAGCACATGCCCAGAGTGGCCATGGCCCATTTGTATCCTGAAGAGCTTGAGAGGAAATATGATCCAGCCGCACTTTGGGATAACTTTGAAAGGTATTATAAACATGCAATTGAGGTGAAGAAGAGGTTCAATGAGGATCCTAATTGTTCCACTAAGATTCTTGTAGGATTTGAGACCGAGGGAGGACTCTCGGAATCTTATTTGAACAGTGCATTGGAGATTCGTCGTGAGAAGCAAATCGATGTCATTGTCGGTTCCGTTCATCATATCAATGAGATCGCTTTGGATTACGATAAGAAATTATGGGATGAACTGAAGATGAGTTGTGGTGGAGATATGGAACTGTTTTTCAGTGCTTATTTCGAGAGACAATACGAATTACTTGTAGCTTTGAAACCTGAAGTGGTTGGACATTTAGATTTGATCCGGTTATTCCTTCTTGATTCAGATATCGACAGTAAGGGCGTTAAATACTCTTCGGAGAACTACATTGAAACCAATTGGCCTAAAGTATGGCTACAAATCAAACGTAATATCGAATATATCAATAGTTATGGAGGGTTGATCGAATTGAACTCGGCTGCTATTCGTAAAGGATGGGATGGACCTTATCCTAAGCCTGATATTGTTAAATGTGTACTTGATTTGAAAGGTCGTTTCTGTTTCAGTGATGATTCTCATGGAATCAAGCAAGTGGGTTTAAATTACTCCAGAGTGATGGAATATTGTGAGAAGACTGGTATTAATGAGATCTCATATTGGGACTTGGATGAGAGCGGAAAGGCTATTACTCGGACTAAATCATTGAGTGAGATAAAGAAACATCCTTTCTGGGATAAGGTGAAAGATATCGTGACTAAGTAGTGTACTGAACACTGAACGGTTTGCCTTGCATTCATTACACTACCACTACACTACCACTACACTACCACTACACTACCACTACACTACCACTACACTACCACTACACTACCACTACACTACCACTACACTACCACTGTGCGAGGACTGTGCGAGGAACACCGTGAAAGGGACACTGTGCGAGGGTGCTCCTTCTTCAATATGTAAATTTAATAGAGAAAGCTGCGCGGTTTATATGTATTGGATTAATGTAGTAGGGGGTGGTATCACGGAGGGTGAGAGGGTGGGAAGGAGGTTGAGAAGGGCATTGGTTGGGCCATGCTATTCGGGGGGTTTAAAGGGTATAGGATGGAGAACAGTTTTAGAAAAGTATTATAAATAACGATGACCTACAATTCAATTCAATTCTCTCTACTAAATACAGCCCCTGTATTGTACTTTCCATATTGTATACCCGACATCACCCCCTCACCCCTCACCCTCACCAAATACCTCACCCTTATTCTTTCCATCTCATTTCAATTACCTTTTCCCTCACCCCTTTACGCTCAAGATTTTCCCTGCTTTTCCTTCGATAGTAAAAATTTTAAGCGCAAAGAGATTCTCATAGTCAAGACCCAGTATTGCCCTGCTACCGCGATATCAAGAAATGACCGAATTAGAGAGAGTCCCATTGGGTGTCACTGCCGACATGCATGTCCACTTGAGAGAAGGCAAAATGATGGAGTTGATCACTCCAACTGTCGACTCGGGATGTGTATCGATTGCCTACATTATGCCTAACTTGGTTCCACCTGTGACTACGATCGACAAGGTGAAAGAATACCATGCTTCTTTACAAGCTCTCTCTCCAGAGACTACTTTTTTGATGACCTTTTATTTGTCCAAACTGTTGACTCCAGAATTGATTGCCGAAGCTGCTGAACAGAAACTCATTCGTGGAATCAAATGTTACCCAGCAGGTGTCACTACCAATTCCGATGCTGGTGTCGATCCTAATGATTTCAGCCTGTTCTACCCTCTTTTTGAAGAGATGCAAAAACATGGTTTGATCTTAAATTTGCATGGAGAAAAGCCTCCTAGCAAGCAAGAGGAGACTTTAGAGAACGAAGATGATCATATCCATGTCCTTAATGCGGAGCCAAAGTTCTTGCCTGCTTTGTTCAAGTTGCATGCTGATTTCCCAAAGTTAAAGATCGTTTTGGAACACTGTACTACTCGTCTGGCTGTTGAAGCCATTGAGAAGATCAATCTGGACCGTCTGGCCGATGAACCGATCACTGTTGCTGCTTCTATCACTCTGCACCATTTGAGTTTGACTGTCGACAGTTGGGCTGGAAATCCTGTTAACTTCTGTAAACCTGTAGCTAAACTTCCAAGTGATAAACTTGCTCTTGTTCAAGCTGCTTGTTCGGGTAAACCTTACTTCTTCTTCGGTTCCGACTCTGCTCCTCACCCTCTTGAAGCTAAAGCAAGACATGTAGGTGTTTGTGCTGGTGTATACACCCAATCTCATGCTTTATCGTACTTGGCCGAGGTCTTTGATAAGGCTGGAAAGTTGGACAACTTGAAGGCTTTCGTCAGTGATAACGGGTTGGGATTCTATGGCATCAAGAGTGAAGATTTGAAGTCTCAGAAAACTGCCTCCGTTGTTAAGAAAGCTGTCACTATTCCAGAGACCATTTCAGGTCATGGAATTGATGTAGTGCCTTTCAAAGCCGGTGAGACTTTGAGCTGGACTGCCGTTTGGGATTAAGTCAGATACCCGTAAAGATAATTATGTATTTAATTCAAATGCTATTTCATATATACTCGTAAAATATGTACTAAATGACCCCCAAGACCACAGTGAATTTGGAGTCCTTTGGGTTGAAATCATCAACGACCAGCATATTCATCGCTGCAAGATTACTACTCTTCCATCCCCAACTTTGAGACTTCTTAAAAGTATCTGAAGCTGTTGTAAATGCCGTCATTCTCAAATGTTCTTTCCTGCTGGGGGTGATAATCGTGAAATATACAGAGATATCTGACCGATGGTCTTCGTAGTCAATGAGAGAATCTTTGGCCACTACTTCATCTAAAGCTTGACTAAGAGAAGCGGTACTGAATACATTTAAGTTCTCTAGATCTTGATCAACAGTATTCTCAGGATTACCTTGGTTTGAACTATCTCTCCTATGAGTCTTAATGTCAGACGAGTCTGGGTGTTTGCCCAATGATGGACTCGATCTCCTGGCATAAGGGTCCAGATTAAGAATCCCATTCCTCGTAGAGCCTCTAACAGAGCTCACTCTGTGCAAATAGACTCCCATTTGAGTAGACCCAGTCTTCTCGTTGTATATTCTCTGGAAATACAAGTTCCAGTACGATCCAGCATACCAGAACGTTCTCGAATATACTCTGAGATTTGGCTCGAGGCTGGCCGTGTCTTTAAAACATACAGAGATTCTATAAGGAGGTACCTTTACCCAATAATACATCTTCTTAGTGATTTCTGAAGTTTCTGACTCCAACTCTATCAGTTGATGCTCGAAAGAAGCCGCAGAAAGTCTTTTGAAACTCTCACTGACTGTCACATCATAGACAGGAATCCGGAACCAGTTCTGTGACACTCCTGCCTCTTCAGTATATGTGCCAATAGTGAGATTCAAATCTATATCATCTCCTGCACTCACCACTGCTCGCTGAATAGATAGACTCTGCCACACAGCTCTTTGAAGATGAGAAATATGGACAAGAGGAAGTCCATTACAGTCGTAACATGTGGATAATTCGTTCAATTTCTCCGTGGGAAGATGACAAAAATAGACCTTTGTCTCTAGCAGAGAGCGGAGAGCTCTTAAATCGTCGTCATAATCATCAATTGAGACGTTATCCTGATCCTTCAAAAGAGGAGACCTCAGCTCAATTATATCTATTAAGAGTTTACATCTACAAGTCTCATTGGGCACAAAAAACAGATCAGAAGTAATGACTTCAATAACAATAGAAGCGGGAATACCTTCCCATACACTAGCTCCTTTCTCCCATCCATCATAACACAAGCATCGTTTACAAGTCTCGAGTATCTCATCGTTAATTGGGCCAAAGTCATTCATCGAGACGAAAGCGATGAGCTCCAGAACTTGAGTAGAATCGTGGATTGAGTGGACCAATCTCGACACAGATTCGTTTAAGAGTGATTCAATATCCAAAAAAGACGATATTGAAATCATTTTCTTCAAATCAGGTACCATTGACCAATTTACATCCCTTCCATATAACCAGCTCACAGTGATATCCAATATGTCTCTCGATATGTCATCTTCGAATGAAATTTCGAAAATATCACGAGATTTCCGAGTATTTGACTTTTCTTCTGAGTCACTATCATCTTCACCTCTCTTTCCCCATTGAAATAAGGTCCGAAAGTAGCCAGCTCGCCCCAAGATCACCTTGTGAAGTTTATAGTTGATCCCAAAAGCCTTAATAGTGACGTCAGAAAAAAGGCCATTGCCTTCCAAGAAGAGATATTGCACGAGTTGTTCGGACAGATCTCGATGTGGTATATAATCATCTGGTGGGTCTCTCAGTGTCATTTGCTCGTCTCAACTCCAGATATACAGACAGTCATCTACTGGTATCAGTTTATATGGCACTTACTTGGTAGATGAGATTACCTAAATAGGATAATAATCACGTACACGACTAGACTTGAATGTAAATAAATTAACTAATTAGGAATTTGATATTTCATTCACTACATTTTACACCACCCCTATTATTCCTAATGAAGAAATATCTACTAACCCCCAAAATTAGGGGTGATTTTCATCAATCAATTATTAATTTATTCACTATATCTCACTAGGACTCAGCAGTTGCTTCGAAATAGATCCCGAAGTCGAACTCCTCAGTAATGCATGGGAAGAAAACAATCTCGAAGGTTTTCTGGTAGGATTAGAAGACACCCTTTGAGGGTTGATAATAGAAGCACGAGGCTTTACATAGCGGTAAGTATCGATGTCCTCATCATCTTCCTCTTCCAAGTCTTCATAGGTGGTTCTCAATTTTGGAGCTGGCAGAGAAGACAGGTGATGAGTTGACTCCAGGCTTGGCATACCTGTGAAGTTCATTCCATCGGTATTTCTCTCGATCAAATACCTCAAAGAATTATACCAAACATTGTGACGTTGTCTGGTTGGGCAAGTGATCTTGATTTGACGGTCGGCAGAATGGACAATAATACTCTTATGATACAATCCCGGAGGAAGAGGATTATTATCTTCGACTGTCTCAACCTTTAAGATAGCCGCAGCACGGATCTTATTGGAAGATGGGTCACCAATTACAGGATTAGTGGAAGACCAGTACAAGGTCAAACTATAAGGATGAATCCAGAAGTATCTCTCGTGTCTATTTTCGGAGATAGAACTGAATGGACCAAGACGACGGAAATATTTGTATAAATATTCTCCAATGATTGTCTGAGTAAGAGCAGGGATCATCTTATGGTCAGTAAGAGATACATTGGTAGCGATAGAGAACAGCGAAGGACTGGACTTGATGTGAGCACCAGGAGGCGAAAGAGGACGGTTCTGAACTGGAGTTGCAAGAGCAGACGACGAAGGGAAACCTGAAGGTAATTTAGGAGAATTACGTCCAGTTGACCTGACAAACGAAGCAGGACCAGCAAGACCATTTCCATCCTCAGCGAGAGCAATACCTTTACGACGACAATGCTCCATTAATTCATCTCTTGTAAGTCTTTCGACCGAAAGAGTATGACTTCTAGAAAGCTTATTATAATATGTCTTTGGTAATACGACTACATTGTCTACGTCAGGAACAGGAGCCACAGTAGTAGGAACATAAGAAATCTCCGGAACACATAAGAATCCAAGACGTTTGGCTGCTTCGACCATATCATCACTACCAACACTGGTGGATTTCAAGTCTTCATAAGCTTGTTGAGAAATAAGAACCAAATCCAATTTAGCAGCCTTAATAGCAAGCTCATTGGCACTGATTTCTTTATTTTTCAACATATCCAATTCACGAGTCGATACTATGGATAATCCAAGCTCATTGGCACGTCTTTCTAAGGCTTCTACGGAGATTTCAGTCACCTTTTGACCTTCAACTTGGCGAGCTACTTGCATTCGTTGATGATCAGCAGATGTCATAACTACACAACCAAGGGAACCAGCAAGACCTTGAAGTTCTTCAATATTGGAAACTTCAGGTTCTCGTTGCAGTAACGATTGGAGATCATCATATTGTTCCTTTGTGAGAGAAATAAGACCACGGTCGCTAAGAAGAGTCTCAAGATCAGAATCCGAGACTTCTTTAGTTGGTATAGAGGTCAAATTCATATACTCAGCAGTGGTTACAAGTACGAGATCACGCTCTTTAGCAAGACGAGACAATTCTTGATCGGTCAATTCACCCTTGAGCTGATCAAACTCTTCCTGAGTAAGAACTACATATCCCTTAGACTCGAGAACTTGTACTAATTGTTCTGGAGTCATTGATCTGGCATCATTAGCCTTATAATCGGCTAATTCAGTCAGAGAGAGGGCTACAAGACCTAATCCTGCGGCAAGGCCAGTTACTAATTCTAATGACGGATTCTTATGAGCATGTAAAAGCTTCTCATACTCATCAGTCTTAACTACAGAGAATCCACGGGCACCAAGGACTTCAGTGAGTTCCTCCGTGGACCTTTCCTTCTTCAATTCTTCATATTCGGCTTTGGTCATCGATACACAACCGAATTTAGGAGCGATTTTACTAAGATCTTCGGCTGAGAAGACAGCATTCGACTCGATTTCTGCGATTCTCAAGTCCTTAGCTTCTAATTCAGCCATCAAAGAGTCATATTGAGCCTTAGATACTGTCTGAATACTGCGGATAGTCGTATCAGGAACCTCAGTTCCCTCATGATCAGTATCGTACTCGTCAACAGAAGTGTTCTCTCCCTGATCTTCATCCAAAGGCACTAATTTATGGCCTAACTCGGCGGCCCTACTACTTAATTCCTCGACTGTCATAGGCTCAGTCGATTGGATTTTACTCAAAGCATCCTCGTATTCCTCACTCGATACTAAGGATTGTTTACTACTCATATGACTTACAGCATCCTCGAAATCATCATCCGTAGACGAGGACAAGGTATCGGTGGATTTCGAGGTGATAGACCTGCCGACATTCAATGGGACAATACTGAACCCAAGCAGTTTGGCCAGAGAAGACAAATCGTCGGCATTCTCAGCATAAGATTGCTTCTTCAATAAGCTCTTATAATCGTTATTAGGTAAGACGGTCAAGCCAAAGGTTTTGGCTCCATTATAAATGTCACTAATAGTCGGCTCAGCTACCTGGGTCTTCGCTATCAATCTCTTATACTCCTCGGTACTCAAGGTGACGAAACCTAAAGCCTTTGCGGCGCTCAATTTGATCTCTTTCTTCTGGTTTTCTCTACGAATCATCTCCTCAAAGTGTTCTTTACTGGTGAGAACCTTACTCTTTCCAGTGAGAGAGTCAACCCTTGGAGAAGAAGGAGAAGACCCAAAGTCTGGGAATTGCAGAGTCATTGGGGACAGTGATGGTGTCGTGGTAGCTGAGGAGATCGATCTCTCGTTGAACTTGCTCTTCAAAAACTCATATTCTTTTGCAGGTATCAATGTCAATCCAAGAGCAGTTGCAGCCTTAGTTAAAGTATCTCTTGAAGGGTTAGTCGACTCGGCTGTCAATCTCTTGAGCTCATCTGTAGGTACTAATTCCATCCCCATTCTCTTCGAGAACGCAGCGACTTCTTCTGCAGTAGGTAAGGTGGCCTTACGTTCAAGAATCTCCTGCTTCCATTTAGGTACGATCACATGGTCACGGACCAGAGCATGAGCTGCTAATTGTTCCACAGTTGGAGCTGTTGCCAGGGTGGAGAGCTCTTTATAATCTTCGGATGAGAGTACGGCCAACCCGAGATCGGTGGCTCTAGTCATCAAAGTGTCTTTATCGAAACTGAGCAGTTTCTGCTTCTCCAGTTCTGTCTGAGCCAACTTCAGCTTCAAATCATCGTATTCACCAGTCGAAAGAAGAATCATTCCTTCTTTGTTAGCCTTCGACACTAATGGCTCATCACGAGATTCGTATAATTGAGTGACCTCGGAGTTTGGAAGGACAGTATGACCAGACAATTGAGCATGTTGGGTCAAGAAATCGATAGTTGGCTTCTTAGCAAGGTCAGCTAACTCGGTGACCTTTGAGTATTCTTCTTCTGGGATCACAATGACGCCTTCTTTCAGAGCACGATCATGAATTGATTCTTCATTGGAAGTCACAAGATCATTGAGATCATCTGATGATATGATAGCATGATTATGAGAGTTGGCAAGTTCCTTGATTGTTTCTAACGATGGAGATTTCAATTGGTGGTGCTCATCTTTATTGAGAACAACTACACCTTTAGCTTTTGCAATTGAGTCCAATTGTTCGTCTGATGGGTTAACGAGGATTTGTTTAAGGTTCTCATATTCGGATTTCTTGACAATCTCACAATCCAATTGAGCAGCACGACTCTGTAAGAACTCCATGTCAGGTTTATTCCATTTCTCGGCTTCTACCATTACATAACCTTCGTTTTCCGCTTGAGTTTGCAATGGAGTACGTAATTTCTCAAGCTCAGTCTCGTTAACTACTGCGAGACCGAGAGCCAGAGCTTTCTCATGAAGATACTCCTCCGATTCAAGATCCTGAGGCAGGGGATCAGTAGAAATCTGTTTCTCAATAGCATGAAGCTCTGAAAGACGTTTAGATTTGACAACTGATAAGTTATGTTTGGAAGCTAAGCTACGGAGACCGTCTTCTGATTGAGCAGATTGGATAAGTTGAGCTTGGTCGGTTGTGATGACCGTTAAACCAAGGGTAGAGGCTCTAGTTTTCAAGGATTCTTCAGTTGGATGATCCAATTCTTCTTTGGCCAGAGTTAACTCGTCATATAATTGAGTATCTACAGTAGTCAAGCCCTTATTTGAGGCAAGTTGGGTGAGCTTTTCAATTGGAGGATCGGTCAATTCCACATACTCCTCAGAATCTAAGACGATTTTATCATTTTGCACAACTTTATGACCATGAGAAGTAGCTTTTTCAGTCAAGAATTCAATTGAAGGTGAGGTGAAATGAGACTCCAATTGGTTGTATTTCTCCGCAGGAATAGCCACATGAGACTCCTTCAGAGCACGTTCAGAGAGAGGCTCCTCTGCCCGTGCTGTAAGCTCGTTCAACTCCTGCTTGGCCATCACTTTATAACCCAATTGGTCCAGTTTCGAAGCCAAATAATCTACCGATGGAGAACTCAATTTCGTATGTTCTTCTTTATCAAGTACCACCAATCCAGCAGTAGTCGCATATTTATATATCTGATCAGAACTTGGATTAGTAGCCTTCTCATTGAGCTCGGAATACTCAGAAATTGGGACTACAGTATACAGATGAGATTCAGCAGCAGATTTAAGCTGATCAATAGTAGGTTTCAACAGTTTCTGGCTCATTATCTCATGCTCATCCTTGGGTATTACGGTAAGATTACTCTTAGCTGCTAAATTCGTCAATTGCTCAACTGAAGGGTTCACCATCAGCTCATATTCTGTCTCTTCAATCGATACACAATGATAATCCTCGAAGAGCTTGGTCTTCAAGAAATCAAACGAAGGAGATTCAATGCTACGAACAAGTTTCTTATGCTCCTCAATAGGTAAGACCACTCTTTGAGTCTTAGAAATTCTCTCTATCAATTCTTGCTCAGTAGGTTCATAGTTAGCTTTATCGAGAAGAGATTGATACTCGGTTTGGTCGAGCAGGACCATTCCCAGCTTCGAGCATTGAGATTGTATGACCTCAATATCGTCCGAATCGTACAGACGAAGCCTGGTGTACTCGGCAGAATCCACAAGCACAAGGTTATTTTTGGTCGTGTACTTCTTAACAATTTCTTCAGGGTCAGCCTCTAATTCTTGGGAGAGAAGGGGTGGATTGGCAGGGGAGTTGAGATGATCTTGATCGTCTTCGTCTTCATCGTAGGTTGTGGTCAGGATGAACAGACGCAGAGGTGAGTTTGAAGAAGTGAAATCGTCCCAATCATCGTCCCCTTTCTCACTGCCCTCATAGAAAGAGTACAGTTTGGAGGCACGCTTGGAGGTGGTGAGCGGTTTACGAATTTTTGAAGGTGATCCTGAGTTGACCAGGCTGAGGTTGACATTCAGATTCAGATTCAGGTTCAGACCCAGACTAAGTACTCCCCTTGGTTGAACACTCAACTGACTCTCAAGAACCTCTTTCTCCCCCCTCAATTTCACCACCATAGCCCTCAACATATTAATCGTCTTAGTAGAATTCTCCAAATTGGAATTCAATGTCTCTTTCTCTAATTCAAGATTACGAGATGGTCCATTTTTGATCGGAGATTCAGGCTCATCGACTGGCTCGAATACTGAGAACTCATGTCTCAACTCAGGTGTATCATTTAATTGTGGAACAGACACGACCTTCTTAGAAACACTCTTCAATTTTTCCATCTGATCCCTCAAGTCAGAAACGTCTTTATGTAATTTATCATTTTCATCATTCAATTCCTCGTTAACGGTTTTGTAGTGTTTGGTCTCCTGAGTCCATTGTTGCTTGACAGACAGTAACTCCTGTGTCAATTTGACGTTCAGTAGCCTTTGCAGCTCAACCTCATTCTTTAACAAATCACTATTTGACTCATGTTCATTCTTGGTTTGTGATAATTTTAAATGGTCGGCACGTAATTTATCGTAAGATTTCTTCTGTTCTTGGAGCGAGGTTTCTAATTCCCAGTTCTTGTCTTTCAACAGTTCTTCTTGTTCCATGAACTTCTTATTGATCACCGAGACGTTGGCCAATTGTTTAGTTACACGTTCCAAATCATCTCTCGTGTCTTTCAACTCCTCTTTACAAAGGTTATTCTCTGCTGTAAGACGACGGCATTCAAGTAAGAGATTTTCACTGAGTCCGACGACGAAATTGACGTCATTTCCTTTGGAATCCTCAGATGAGGACTGTGCAAACATCGAACTTCTCTTCTGTTCCTTCTTTTTACCGAATAATTTCGACCCATTAGACTCGCTTTCTAATGACGCCATACTATTTCTCTTTCTTTGTGATTTTGACAGCTGATTTTGGGTGAGTTTAGATTGAAGATCTGCCAATTGATCTTTTAAGTCAAAGGCGGACCTACGCTTGGATGAGGATTCCGAACCTTGAGATGCCATGTTCGTCTCTCAGGTAAATATCAACTACTCCGTCGACTTGTATTTATCGGCGGCTACTTCTGTTCTAAAATAACCTTGAAAAGTAAACAAGGAAGGGCAGATCTGCGCGAGAAAAATAGGGAGGGCTGGGGCACGACAGGTGATTGAGACTGAGACATCTAGGCGAAAGAGGGAGTTTGGGAGTGAGGCGAGATTTGGATGGCTTGGATGGGATAAGAATGACTGTTCTGGGCTGGAATAATGGGCTGGGATGAGTTACTCGAATGGGAATTTATGTTGGGATCGAGATTACTTAGGGGTATCTAAAAGGGCATATCTTGAAAAAAAAAAGGGCATGGCCTTATTTGATCTGCAATGAGCATTTTACAATTATTTAGTTCTAGACTGTTTGAATATTTTTAGCATTTTAGTAATTTATGGATTTAGATTGGATTTGTACAGTATACACGACTTTTAACCTCTCCACTGGACATACACTTGCCTTTAAAATTTCATCATCACCATTCCGTATCTCTGTTCTCCTCTATTTCCCTCCCTACTCATCATCCTGCTCTTTAAATAACTCCTCAATCTTCTTAGTCAATTCAATATCCTTCAGCGATAACTTCGATGGATCATCATCATCATCATTTGGGTCTTGTAACCAAAACAAACTCTTAGCACCCGAACTCAAAAACTTCAATTGGAATACTCTTCCAGTCTTACAAGTAGTGACGTGTTTCCAAGTCACATCCCCCGGTATTACCAACAATTCTTCATTCTCAACATTACCTCTGCCGGTCTTCTCGCGTGGCGACCAAATGAAATCGAAAAACGACTCGGCCTCCTCACTTTGTCTAATTTTGATCTCTCCCTTGAGAACCTGAGGTGTACAGACCTTGGTCTCTTCGTTTACATCAACTTTACCAGCGTTGAACTTGATGATCGACATCCTTTACCTTGTGACTCGCCACCAGTTTCAATCTCAACAACAATTAACTGCGCAACGCTTAAGAGTGAGGGAGGTGGAATTTTTTTGGTGTTACGATGTAAAAGTGCCCGGTCTTAGCGCGGGCTTGATGTCAAATCGAACCACTCAATTAGAGAAGGAGGAGGAAGAACAGTAGAGACATATCACAATGGCAGAAGAGTTCCCACCTTCAGATATCAAGGATCTCGTACAGAAGGTCGCTTCGTTATTAATTGAACGTGAACAAACAATTTCAGTATCAGAAGCAGCATGTGGTGGTTTACTCTCACTGTATCTCGTGTCTATCCCTGGGCTGTCTAGATTCTTCCAAGGAGGTACACTTGTATATAGTTTGAAATCAAGATTAAAATTGAGTGGATGGAGTGAGGAAGATATTGCTAGTTATACGGGTCCGAGTGAGAAAGTGGCGTTACGTTTGGCCCGTAATTTACGTATAGAGCTTGGATCCACCTACGTGTTGAGTGAGACCGGATTTGCAGGTCCTTCTACGGTGATTAGGGATTATCCACAATCATCAGCTGCTATTAAAAATACCGAGGTTGGTACGGTTTATTTGGGTATTTCCGGTCCTGCGGGGAATAAGTCGTGTAAAAAGATCACTCATATTGATGACAGATCCGAAAATATGAAGTTGTTTGCAAAGTATGGATTGGAATATCTTTTAGAGGAGTTAGAGGGAGTGAAGAGGGGAGGAGAGGAAATAGAGGGTGGGTCTGAACCTGAAGTTCGTGTATCTAAGAAGCTTAAGACGTAGGTGTTGACTGGCGATGATCTGCCTGGGCTTGACAATTCGAGTCTGAAAGTGGACGCCCTGTACTAAATCCCGAATTGAATCCCATACAAATCTCCAAACTAAACCCCATACAAATCCCCTACTAAACCCCTACTAAACCCCATACTAAATTCTCATGCCCCTAAAAATTGCCCTAAATATTACCTTAAATATCACCCTAAATAAACTTATAATGTCCCTTAAGTAATACTTCCAATAGCCCATAACTTAGTAAGTATGCGGAACTGATCTTATACTCTCGTCTATCGTCTTCCACCATCGCATACCACCGCTCAATCAGCCTCCTCTCAAATCTCTACCCTTACTAAAGCCCCTCACTGCTGCCTATCCCTGTCTGCCCCTGCCCCATTTAAAAAGTTTCCCTATTACCCCTTTAGGAAATGTAATTGGCTAAAAAATTTCACCCACTCAGATTTCAGGGCGACGCCTTGCATTAGAGGTTGATCTGCCAAAAATATATATTTGATCAAAATCCAAACTACGCAATTGAATCAATTCGAACTACAATCCAATTTGTATAATGGGCTGGACTGCTTTGTCTTCGATCAAGCATGTAAAGGTGATCAAACCTTTCTTGCCTATGGACAAGCCTAACCTTGTCAAATATTCGGACAATTTCTGTAACGTGTACCCTGGAGACGATGTTTATGTGTTTGAAGAGAATGATAGTCAATGGGGGAGAGGATATGTTGTTTCTCAGCTGAATCCGTCGGATTTTTCCTCGGCTGTTATCAACATGAATAAGCTTCCAGATGAGAGAGTTACCGTTCTGATCGTTCCTCTTTCTCATGTTCGTTTATTACGGAACCTCGAGGTCGTGAAGGATGTTGCCGAGAAGAGCATTGCTCAGATGGCTGTCCAAAGAGGAACTGTTCCTAGTATGTTAGATACTGAAATCTCCACAGATGCCGCATTGAATGGGTACGATTCTCTCTTGAATCCCGGTCAAGTCAGAAAACCAGAATTACCAACTAATGAGTTGGAAGATGATTTGGTTCTGGAATTGAAATCGGCCAGTTCGTTCTTGACTTCTCATATTTATGCCATGTACTCCATCGGAGAATTCCAATTGTTCAACAAATTACTCGCCCTCTACGATGAACTTGAAAATTTAAGACTCACCTTGTCAAAGAGTTTATACACTAAGCAAGAGGGAGTTCAAATGAGGAAACTTGCCTCGTCATTGTTGGCCAGAATTCCTAAATATCTCTCAGCTACCGAGAAATTGACCAAATTCGACGAACTGGAGAAGAATAAGTTGGCTCACGTCGATATCTCAGGTTACCATGCCGTCATGGCAAGAGACCCAGAAACTGGGGAACTTTTGAGATACTCCGAGGCCAAAAGTCACGTGACCCCGGATAAAATCGCCATGAACCAGATGCTTTATGCACTTTCGGCGTCTTATCCGTTGAACGAGTTGAAGCTGAGCTTAGAGCCTAAATCTCAAGGTGTTTTAGACCGGTTGCCCCCATCAAATATTATGGTGAATTTTGAGGCTGTTTCCGGTTCCACCAAAAACACCCCCAAAGGTTACAAAGGCATGGTGGCATATCTCTACTTACGTAATAAGAAGAAGAGATTGACCGAGCTGTTCGCTATCCAGGTCGGCTCCAATGAGGAGCTCATGCTCGAGAGGGTCTCAGCTGCTTTATTCAAAAACATTTCGGCCACAGAAATCGATAATAACGGTAAAGTTTACCTTGTGGCAGTTTTAGCCGAGGAAGTTGATATTTCTCATTTACATAAAGACTTAAAAATAATTCGTAAAGGTATAGCAGCCGGTGTTACCGACATCTCCAGAGTCTTCTCTAGACATCTGGGAGCTTTAGCTGCTGGAGAATCCCATCAATTCACCATGAAGATGTACGGTTCTTTTATCACCCCCAATGATAACATTGCTGGCCTGACAAAAAATAATGGTTGGGGAGAAGTTGTAGAAAGAATCATTTCGGGCTCAAGTGTCGGTGTGGCTATCAATCCTAGAGCTGAAAGTTTGCTCGTATCGGTAAAAGAGATCAAAAACCGGTCAATTGCCGACGAAAATATGGAAACTGCCACCAATACTCCTCTTGTACCTGTGAGGACCACTACTTATGACCCATTAAGCTCCAGTAATGAGAAGATCTATGTACATTTGGGGCTGATCAAGTTGCTGGACAACGATGCCGTTGCAACGAAGAATTCGTATCTCTCATTGCACATTGAACTCTCGGATTCTCGTCTTTCTATAGTAAAAGGTTCAAATCAGACCAAAAAACCTGTCTGGGACTGTGTTTCTGTGGTTCCAGATGAAGTAATCGGGGAAGTGCTTTCTATTGCTGGGTTTGACCAACTCAGCTCATCCACTTCCGCCTCTGCTACCTTTACTGTCTACTCAAATGGTGTAATTCGTGCCCAAGGTCAATTCCCTATCTGTAAAGATGGTATTATTACCAGTACTGAAGGAATTGACTCTGAGATTGTTCTTACTTCACCATCTGGTGGTCGTTTCGGTGTCTTGGCTCTCTCCGCAGACTATATAGGTACTCAGTTCAATGTCGATCCTGCTATCGTGGCAGTTTTGAATTGGAACTCCAAATCTCCCGATAATACTGTGCTGTTCATGAAGCAACTCCAGAAGAAATCTCTGCTGCAGTTGCTCAAATTCTTCCCTCAATTGATGACCAGCTTATTGGATATTTTTGAGTCGAATTCCCAATTGTCGGGACCGGCTTTCGACTCTCTTATCCACATGCTTGATGTCGTTATTGGTCGCAATGACCAGTATATATATATATTTGACGATTTCTGTAGTGCTAATCAGGGCCGTTTCCGAGTGGGTTCTTTGCTTTTACTGAGAGCTGCTGCGCTTCTTCTGAACCTGCCTACGGAATGGACTCAGGCTGGTCGTCAATTCTGTAGAGTTTCTCCATTTATATACAAATTAGCAGTGATTTGCACCGACAAGAGCCATGTTCTGGACTTGAGCAAAGCAATTTCCACTCTTAATTGTTCAATTTTGGACTTTGTTGGTCATTCCGACTCGAAATTCGTCTCCGAACAAGTCATTATGATCGATAACTTGGTCTACTACTTCGAATGTGTCTCTGGAGTAGTTCCGGCAAGCGAGATTTGGTCCTTTGCTAACTCTTTATTACATAATTTGGGAACTCGTGGTTTGGGTCTGAAAGAAGAAGCCGATTTCTTATTAAATAAAGGCTCTAAACCAGACCAGAACCTCGATTCCCTGCTGAAGGCCAAATCCGACGCCGGAAATGCAATGCTTGCCAAACGTAAGAAAGACGAGCATCGCTTCATCGTTGCAAAATTGACTTTAAACCGTAAAATATTACATTCCTTCTTAATGACCACCGACCAAAGAGATGATATACTTTTCAGCAGTATAGAATGGGCCTTGGAGGTGTTATTAAGCTCTTACGACATCGATGCCTCGAGATTAGCTTGTGGTAATATCGCTAGATGTTTCCAAGAGATTTGGAATACCGTAGTCATCCCTAATAATACCGAGAAATGGTTCTTAGTTAGAGCTGCTACCCGTTTATTGCCAATTTTCTCCCGAATCTTCGTCAAATACAACAAATATTGTAAAGTTCAGGGTCTTTTCAAGAGTAAAAGAACTTTCACCAACCTTTTCCAGGTCGAATATCCTTTCCCTGAACTTACAATGGATTCTATTGTGACTAGAGAGACATTTGTGGAGTTATTGCTCGAACTCGGCACTTTAATAGCTTATAGTACTAAATTCTCTAAGCACTGTTCAGAATTGAAGACTGGATATGATGCTATTGTAGTCACTAGTCAAGATGAGCGTTATTTGACTCAAAAATGCTATACTAGAAAGCTTGGGGACTCGACTATCATCTCCTTGATCCAATTGACCAAGATTATGTACGATGCCAAGTTCTTCCCCTCCGATAAATGGCTTTCTCTTTATGCTGTCTTTGCCGAGAGTGCTGTCACCATTTTGGAGCTCTTGAAACATAACATGATCACTCAGTTCATCCCTCCAAGTGATCAGAGCGAGAAATTCAATACTGCGATCTGGGGGAACTATTTAAAGACTATTCTTAAATTAACCACATCTAAACCGGCAGCTACCTGCCAGTTGAGTAAAATTCCTAGACATGGGTGTGACTTAATTGTGGGTCTGTTGAGATCTAGAGGTTCCTTCTTGATGTCCCGAGTTTGGGATTGTCTTGGATGGGACGCTGTAGAAGAAGATCTCGTCAGATTCCAATTGAAAAGATTCACCGGATACCAATCTGAATTCCTCAGCTCAGATTACAGTATATTGAGAGATTTGATTCTCTTCTGTTTCCAAAGACATCTGGGATGTCAAACTGTAGGTGTAAATATTCTTTGGACCATCATTGCGTCTGAATGTATCTTGAATGAGGAAGGTCTTTCAGAGCTTGCTAAAGAGTCAATTACTGCGTTCTATGATTTATTCCATTCCGATGGTTATAAACCTCTTCTTCCTGAGATCCGTACGTTCATCAGGTTAGTGAAATTGACCGTCAAAATTGACCCTGAAGATGTCGCCTATAAACAGATATCTCAATTTGTGTCCAATATGACCGATTTCCTCTACCTTTTGAACGATTTACGGAACGTCCCATTCAGCGATGAGTTCGACGATGATCGTACCGCTCATAAATTGAACATTTTAGGCTTCTTATTGAACTTTGATCAACCTGAATTGTTATATCAGTTCATTGACGATATGTATCAGAGCAATATCCAGAAGGGTAACTTTGTTCAAGCAGCCTTGAGTTTAGATTTGTTAGCTAGTACTTATACTTGGTCTTTACATAGTTTACTTCCTCCTTCTACTAGGCCTCACTTCCCTCAACAGACCCCATTCCTGAGAAAAGAGCTGCTTTATCGTATGATTGGTCATAATTATACTAAGGGTAATGCTTTGGAACAGGCTGTCGAGATCTTCACCGAGTTACATGATGCTTATGATAAGATTTCTTTGGACTTGAAAGGTTTGGCTTATGCTAGTGCTAAATTGGCCAAACTTTACCTGGAAATGAGTGATGTCGACCGTATAATGCCTTCGTATTTCAGAGTTTCTTATCTTGGTACAGGGTTCCCAGACTCTCTCCGTGGTAAACATTTCATTCATCAAGGTTTACCATTTGAGCAATTGTCTTCAATGCAAGACAGACTTAGTAGATTGTATCCTGGGTCTAGGGTTATTGGAAAGGAATCGGAATTCCTTAAACTCCAAGACACTACTCCTATTGGAAAATATTTATACGTAAATTCTGTAGAATCCGGTAAAGGTTTTGCTGCTCAGAACTCGTTGGTATGCTATGCTTCCAAATTATATGCTCAGAACAAAGAGTTGCGTAATTTTGTCTCGGTTAAAAGATTACCTGGAGCCACTGGAATTGAAGATCTTTGGTGTGAGGAAATTCTGTTCGAGACTTATGAGTCGTTCCCTCTGTTGATGAACCGTAGTGAAATCAAGACCACTCGTGTCAGTAAGCTTCCTCCTATTGAGAATGCTTACAGACAGATTGTGGTCAAGAATCAAGACTTGGCCAATATGGAGTCTTTGATTACGGTTTCCATTAAAGAGGAAGAAGATCCTTCTCAATTCTTCGGTGACTTGTCTAGACAAGTTTCAGGTACTGTTGACTCTCCAGTCAATGGAGGTATTGGACAATTCCGTGTCTTCTTTACCGATAAATATTCGGCTCCTGAGCATGTCGAGCATGTCGAGAAGTTGAAGATCGCTTTCAACGACTTGGCTATCATTTTAGCTCGTTGTTTGGAGTGGCATGGTCGGTTATTATCTTCGGCCAAATTACGTGAAAGTCATCTCGAGTTATTGAGATTATTCAAGACTAACTTCAAGCCTGAAATTGAAGAGTTAGGTTTGATCGTCCAAGACACCAGTTCTGAGGAGAATGGTGGTGGTATGAACGGATACACTCCATCTACTTACAGTTCTGAAGACAGTAACTCTCAGTTATCCCGTACACACACCAATAATTCCATGGGATCCAATGGAAGTTCTGAATTAGGTGCTTCGGTTCATAAGATCGGTACACCTTCTTTAGTTAGTTCTTCTGGTAATAGTACTCACAGTGGATCCGAGATCAGTACTAATAGTAGGAATACTAATGGTAGTCGTTTGATGAGTTGGAAACAACGTCGGTTTGCTTAGATAATATTAATTGAATTGTTAGATTAAAATGTGTAGATTTGGAGTGGTGGACTCATTACTTGTAAACTCAAAGTCTTATATTGTGGCTGACTGGTAGATTGTAAATTGTAAATCGGGGGTAATGGGCAATTGGGGGTAACGGTCAATTGGGGGTAATTGATTTATTCCTATTACAGTATATTAGGGGCTGTCCCCTTTTATTTCCCCTTACAGTATCTCCAGGGCGCTCGTTGGAGCACTCGTTGCGCTAATCCAATTAAGGAAACTCAAAGGCGCCCCGGCCCAAAATTTTCGCCCCGAAGAAAAAAATGATTAAAACGACCGACAAATTGCCTTTTTAACAAAAGAACCTGATTACAAATCAAGTGAGATCTATCAAAAGATGTTATTCAGAATTGCCTCCAGTCGTGCTTTGGTCAACAGCAGACCATTAGTTGCCAGAACCTTGGGTTCCGGTTCCGCCTTTGTCACCAGAAGAATGCTCCACCAGAGCTTTGTTCTGATGAACGCTACCCCTCAATTGACCCAAGATGATGTCTTGGCCAGAAGTATTCAAGTCTTGAAGAGTTTCGACATCAAGACCCAAGATATCTCTTTGGAAACCAAGTTCCAACAGGATTTGGGATTTGACTCTTTGGATGCCAACGATGCCCTTGTTGCTTTGGAAGAGGAGTTTGATGTCGTCTTTGATGACAAGACCGCCAATGAGATCAAGTCTGTCGGTGAAGTTGTAGAGTACGTTTTGGCTAACTACTTGCCACCTCAACAAAACATCAATGAGGCTTTGCGTTAAGGGGGATTACCAGTGAGGCGATGGTTTAGATGAGTTCTTTGAAGGGACTTGTTATCCCCGCTTTTGTACATAATTTATTTTATTGATATTGGATAATGTAGGATGTAGGGACTGGGGTCCAGTTAAGTAAAGTGTTCGGTGTGTCTCTGTTGAGTGTCAGCAAGGGCTACTAGTCTCTAGATCTACTGATCTACTGATCTGTGAGTCTACCACTAAGTCTACTAATCTCTAAATCTACTACTGTGTACTAATCTCTAAATCTACTACTGTCTACTAATCTCTAAATCACTATTAACCTTTCACTATATACAGCATCTACATCCTATTTCTCATGCTCAGGAATCTCCTCCTTAGGAACCTCTTGTGCTCCAGAAACCTCCCTAAGCTCACTCATTATATCATCATAAAACTTATGTTTCATATCGATCTCCTTCTTCGATCCATCTTCAAATACAACCGTCAACTTAGCCGGACAAGCAACACTTTCAGTCTCATTAGCAACCTCTACCCTGGTCACACTGATCGGCAACTCGGGATTATGGAATTGTATCGTAGGCAAGTTATTTCTCCAGAACTTCTTAGCTCCCATATGACCATGTTTATTATCCTTCTTAAAGAGTAAATCCAACAGTTTTACATTGGATGGGAGCTTGACAGCAGAGTTTGGGAAGTTCGAAATCAAGTTCAACCTTCCGAACTGTCTCGACACTCTAGCTTTTGGAAGAGAACTGAACATTTTCTTTATATCTATGGCTCCCGCTGCTTGATCAATCACAGTCTCCTACTATTTCCAACCCCTTTTCGCTTCACTGTGACGAAAATTTTTTTTCGTCTCACAATGTATGGGATGGAAACGGTCGTGTATTTAAATACCAAATACACTAACAAGGGTCTTATTAGGGCGAGTTCGACTAGGATCAGATTATATAAGGGATGTAATGGTGTGTGGGCAATGGAAGGGTAAATATGCTGGAAATGGACTCTTCACCTTATGATGAGAATAAAATAGAGAGATACTACGATATTGTGCTCAGTCCGCTAAGACGGCAGAGATTCGAGTTGATAGCCCTGAAAAGAGGCCTCAAGAGCCCTGGCGCTGGACCGTCAAGTGGTGAAGAAGCAGATTTGAACGATTTATTTGTAGGGGAGCTGTTCTTGAAACGATACAAACGGAGTCTAGACTCATTGGAAAGTCGATTAGACCGGTTTAACAAATTACAAGCTTCGATTCTAGATGATATCAACCAAATGGTATAATATATTATTATTTACAAGTGCAAAAATGTAGAGACTGTGATGATTAGACAGCCTTTGGAGCCAAAGCCAAGACTTTACCGAAATCTTTTCCTCTTAACTCTTTGGCAACGACACCCATTATTCTGTTTCCGATCGGTTGGTCATTCTTGTTAAGTAAAACACAGGCATTGTCATCGAATTTGATAGTGGATCCGTCTGGTCTTCTCAATTCTTTCTTTGTCCTTACTACGACAGCTCTTACAATATCACCTCTTTTGACCTTATTGGCAGAAGAAGATGTGGCGAAAGCGGTGGAGATCGGTTTGGCTTTTTGAACAACGCATACGATCTTGTCTCCTATCAGAGCATTATTCTTTGGACTCTTACGTAAAACTTTGATACATTCAACCATCTGGGCTCCCTGATAAAGGTGTTAGTAAACGATTTTTGACTCAAATTTTTGTGTAATCCGTACTTACAGAGTTGTCGATCACTTTTAACATAGTTTTTAAGTAAATCATTGTGAATATTGGTTGTCTTTAATACCTATTTCTTCCTGAAGAATATCGATTTAAATTTGGATTAGCGCTGATTGAAAATTTCTTCAGTATTAAATTGGTTGTGCACGACTTTTGGTTTATATTTTGCTAAGGAATTTTGTTTAAGGATTTTTCGTGTCTTAGACACGACTTTAGAAGGGGGCACTGTTATTGTTAAGGCTTGGAGCAACTGGGTGGGGAGGGGGGAGTGGCAGTATTGAGATTTACCAAGAATCACAAAATTGATTTCTCACAAGTCAAACTTCCTTCAAATTTTATCCACCAATCTCGATCCCACTCTATAATTTCACCCCCTAAGCTTTCCCCCAAACTTTACCCCCCATCCTTAACCCCAACCTGTAGCACCCATCTTTTCCTGTCTCACTGCCCCTCCTGCCCCTGCCCTTCATTTACTTCAAACGCACTAAAAATTTTTCTCTATAAATATTCTGTTGTGTATATTTTATATTAGCGCCGAGGTTGATACAGAACAAGGATAATACGTAAAGATGTTCGTGTATAAACTGGTAGTATACGCGTTGATGACGTTGATGGTAACGGTATGCCGTGGTGATGTGTCCATTTCATCCCCAGGTGAAGACAAGACATACACCGTTTCAGGAAGTACTGTAGCTGTCACGGTCAAATGGATCGATTCTGGAACTGATCCATCATTGGATGATATCACCTCTTATACATTCAGTTTGTGTACTGGATCCAACAGTGACATCGACTGTTTCGCTACTCTTAGTAAAGAGAGTGCCTCTTCCATTGGAGATGATTATGAATACGATGCTTCTATTGATGCTGATGCATGTGCCGATGGTTTATTCTATATACAAATCTACGCTCAAACTGATGATGGTTACTCTATTCATTATACTAACAGATTCACTTTGGATGGTATGACTGGTACTCAAAAGGCTTCTGGATCTGGTGATGCCCCAGACCTGCAAACATCCCTCAAAGGAGGAGCCACCCTGGCCACTATCGACTCTGCTTCATTCTCTGTAACATACACTTTACAAACTGGTAAGACCAGATATGCTCCAATGCAAATGCAACCTGGAAGTACCGTCACCGCCACTACTTGGTCTAGAAGATTCCCAACTAGTGCTGTCACTTATTACTCTACTATTACCGGTTCTCCAGTTGTATATTCCACCATTACTCCAGGTTGGAGTTATACTATGGAGTCTCTGACAAACTACGCTGCTGCTGCCCCAGATCCAAGCTCTGTTGGTTGGTACCTGGCCAGTGAGAGATTGGAAAGTGCCTACTTAACTGCTACTGCCTCTTCTGGATCAACTAACAAAAGAAGAAAGAGATGGGACATTGAATGATTCTTGCTTTATATTTTTACACTTATTTTCACATTTCATCATATATATTTTAAAACAAAGATATATCAACTATTAAACAACTCCGTAGAAATATCAACTTAGTAGAAGATTTCTTTACATAAATTGGAGTATTTCACTAAGTTAGCAGCACCTTGTTCGTTGACAGAATCCCCGAAATCTATACAATCCAAGACTCTGACTGTGAGATCTGGTTGCACTTGTCCAATAACCTCGTAATAATTGTCCAACTTGCTCAATTTACCCTTGACATTATCGAACTGAACCAACAACTGAATCATTCCACGGTCATTGGTAATAGAGGTGGTAGAAAGTGTAGTAGGCGAGGTCAACTTGCCGATAATACGGACTACGCTGCCGCTGAACTGCTGCAACATAGTATGATCGATTCTAATATTCGAAGAGTCCATTTTGAATGTTTTGCTCTATATCTTTTATCCTCATCAACCTTACGCGTAAATGATAATATAAATAGGTTTAGCGCGATCGCGAGGTTTGCCCCTGAGATTCCATTATGGGGAATGTTTTATATTACTTTATATGGTAATCATAATCCCGTAGTTGGTTATTCGTAATTTGCTCGCCGATGACTCAAGTTTCTCGGTAAAATTTTTCCCTTTGCGTGAGCGGGCAGTTTGGGCGGAGATCTACTGGGATTATCAAGAGGTAGGGAGGAACTAGACAGTGAGAAGTACAGTTCATAGAGTGAAAGACGATATATAGACCAGATATCATAATCACATTGTCGGATAAGATGACTCTGCAACAAAAAAAAGTAGTATTAATCGATAACTACGACTCGTTCACCTGGAACTTGTACCAGTACCTTTGTCAAGAAGGACTGTTAGTGGAAGTACACCGTAATGATGCTGTGACAATCGAGGAAATTGCCCTGATGAAGCCTGATATGATCTTGATTTCTCCAGGTCCAGGTCACCCATCTACTGATAGTGGAATTTGTATCCCAGTAGTTGAAAATTTCAAAGGTAAGATTCCTATCTTTGGTATTTGTATGGGAGAGCAGTGTATTTTTGAAAGTTTCGGTGGGAAAGTATCCTTTGCTGGAGAGATTGTACATGGAAAGACTTCCCCAGTTGAACATGATAACAAAGGTATGTTCAAAAATGTGCCTCAAGGTGTAGTTGTCACCAGATATCACTCGTTAGCTGGTACTAGACAAACTTTACCCGATGAATTAGAAGTGACTGCCACCACCGACAATGGCATCATCATGGGTGTTAGACATAAGAAATATACTATTGAGGGTGTTCAATTCCATCCTGAAAGTATATTGACCGAGGAAGGTCATTTGATGATGAGAAATATGTTGAGTATCGAGGGGGGAGAATGGGATCATGACCTGAAACCTGTCGTTGTCGACAAGAAGGAATCCATTTTGGAGAAGATTTACAAACAGAGACAATTGGATGTACAAGCCGATTCTTCAAGACCTGGTTTCACTTTCGATGACCTTAAAGTTAACCTTGAGTTAGGATTGGCCCCAAAACAAATTTCCTTCTACGACAGATTGACTCTGACTATCAATGACAACAACAAGTCACTGATATTGGCCGAGATCAAGAGACTGTCACCTTCGAAGGGAAATATTGATATTCTGCTGAATGCTGCCAAGCAACTGTACACTTATGCGACTTCCGGAGTTTCTCTGATCAGTGTGCTTACCGAACCAACTTGGTTCAAGGGATCTATCCAAGATTTGGTAAATGCCAGAAAGGTGATCGATTCGTTACCAAACAGACCGGCTCTCTTAAGAAAGGAATTCATTTTCGATGAGTATCAAATTTTGGAACTGAGATTGGCTGGTGCCGACACCGTCTTGTTGATCGTCAAGATGTTGGAATTGCCATTATTACAAAGATTGTACAAGTATTCTCAATCCCTTGGAATGGAACCTTTAGTTGAAGTTAACTCTGCGCAAGAGTTGGATTTGGCCTTACAAATTGGAGCTAAAGTATTGGGAGTTAACAATAGAAATTTGACTAATTTCAATGTCGATTTGAACACTACTTCCGACATTAGTTCCTTGATTCCAGAACAAAAGGATGGCAAGCCAATAATATTATGTGCATTGAGTGGCATTACATCTGTTGATGATATCAAGAAATACAAGCAGGAAAATGTCCATGGATTTTTAATTGGTGAAGCTTTAATGAAGAAGGGGGATGGTGTAAAGACTTTTATCGATGAATTAATAAATGCTTAATGCGGTAGTGTGATATGGATGTAGAAGTAAGATCCGAGAGAGGTTTGTGGGTATGAATGATCTGCCGAATTGCGGGCACTAACCGAATTGTGGGGATTAAGGTTGGATTACGTAATATATCCTAATCGGGAGTTTGGGTGTGCACGACTTTATTACCCCCAATTTATCCCCAATTGACCCCAATGATAGCCTCAATTAAATGACACTCTGGTATCCACCCATTATGACACCATATATGAAGCTGATCCCTGTTTTTCCACTACATGTCATCTTTTGCAAAGTGGAGTTCTAAATTATACTCAATATTCTCACCACCCAATATATCTTATATATCTCATCTACTCTAAATTATATCTTTTATAGTGCATTTTGAATATTTTAGTCTATATATTACTCATCCTTGAATGCTGGTTTACCCAAAGGAATGTATACCGAGTTATATAAAGCATCATCATTGGTGACTCTTCCTAATAAATTACGAGTATCGACAAATTCTGGTCCTAACTCTTCCAATTTATTTACACCGAGCAAACGCATTCCATTTTCGATCTCTTCTTTCAAATTGGAACATAATTTCTGGACACCTTCAGGTCCATATGTGGAATTGGAATAGAGGAAAGCACGTCCTAAGCCTACACCTTTAGCTCCTAAACATAACAGCTTCAAAACATCGGTTCCACGGGTCACACCTCCATCGATATATAATTCGATCTTCTTATCTAAACCTTTCTCTTTCAATAATGGAGTGGTTTCGGCCAAAACTTCCAAAGGAGCTCTAGCAAATTCCAATTGTCTACCACCATGGTTAGACAATACTACAGCATCTACACCATGTTCCAGCAGAAGGACTACATCTTGAGGTCTCTGGATCCCCTTGATTACAATAGGAATATTAGTACGGCTCTTGAAGTCCAGAATATCTTTCCAAGTTAACAGGGTATCGATAAATGGAGATAACAGTTTCAGGGCACCTTGATCTCTGTTCAACGAGTCACCTTCTAAGATATCGGCATCGTCTTCGAATTTCAAACGTCTATCTTTCTCTCTGTTTCCTAAGACAGGCAGATCTACGGTGATGAAGATTCCCTTGATGTTCTTCTCTTCACATTTCTTGATCAAATTGTAACTGACCGATCTGTCTGGGTTGACGTACAATTGGAACCATTGCGACAGACCAGGGACACACAGATCGGTGATATCATCGAAGGAACAAGAAGCTAAGGTGGAGAACATTTGAATGATTCCAGAGCGACCACAACCTTTCAGAATTCCAACCTCTCCTTCTTCATGACCTAACTTGGCCAAGGCAGTAGCAGAACAGTAGAATGGAGCAGCTGTTGGGACTCCTAACATAGTGGTGGAGCAGTCAACTTCCTTAACATCGACAAGAATCTTTGGGTTGAAGAATACACGGTGGAACAGGTAATGGTTCTCTCTGTAAGTGATCTCATCATCAGCCAGAGAAGAATAATAGGCCCAGGCATTTGGGGGAAGAGTTTCTCTAGCAACATATTGGAAATCTTGGATGTTGAACATTTGTGATAATGGAGGCTTGTTCTCGACTCTCTCCAATCTCTCGATCTCCTCCTCGGATATCTCCTCTTCTTCTTCCGGTAACTCTCCGATCAACTTCCCAAGATGCTTTTCTTTTGGTAAGAATTTGTCTACGATATCTGGAGCATGAATTGGGTTGAAGATCTTCGAGGCATCTCTTCCCAGGTACCTTAAAATGACCAGTCTTCCACCAGGATGAGAGTTCATGAACTCTGTCAAATCATAAACATTCCCATTGATCACTACCCAGACACCGGCATCAACAGTGGTGTGTTTTTGCAATTCTTCAACGGTGACTCCATTGGAGAAACTAATGGATTTTTCAGCATTTGCCTCGGCATCAGATTTCAAAATGAAACTGTCTTGCCAAATATATACACTCAGCAAAGCTAAACCGGACAATCCGGCACTTAAAGTCCAAGCACGAGATTTTTCAGATTGAAAAGTGGCTCTTTTAAGAGAGCTGAAAGATCTAGCGGAGCTGAATGCTCGGGATACCGATCTCGAACGGACCAGCAATCTCAGTATAGGAAGCATCATACTTGTCACAGATACATAAACTCTCCAAAAAATTGACTAGTCTACTCCTACAGTTTAAATACTTCGACGGTTGAAAAATAGGCTTCGCGCAATTCATGTACCGAAACTTGGGGGAGCCTCGAGAAAGCGTGGGGCTCGGAGTGCGCGCAATACAAGACTGTTACTAGCGGTGCCCCACTTTATCTCCGCAAAGCGCATCTACTCTCCTCAACAAATTACACAATTTTGATAGGTAAGAAAATCTCATATTACAAAAGCTTGCGCGCGCGCTAACTATAAGAGGTCACGAAAGGGGGAAAAAATAAAAAGGGGGTAAAAAAAGGCTATTTCTCGAAATCGTCCAGCGATATCGACAGATCGGTGATCTGCGCGATGCACTCTCTCTTTCTTCTTTGGTAACGGTCGAACATAAGGATCAAGAAAAGGTATGGGATCAAAAGAACGGCGCAAATCATACAGGCGAGATTACCCTTAGTGAAGCGGGGTCCGAAATCGGTGTTGAACAAAAAGATGTTGAAAGGGATACCAACGAGACCGGCGACAAAATTCAAGGATCCGATGACAACAGCTCTATTTTGGTCATCGTCTTTAGTCAATTCATTGCACCAACCTACAATAAGAGGCGAGAGAGCATAACTTAAGCCAAGTAAGGAGTAGCCGAACACCAACAGTTTGTGGGGAACATCGTAAGCGACAATGATACTTGATCCGATAAGAACACCAATTGCCAATACTAAACCGGTATCCCATCTTCTCTTCAAGATGTCAATTGTAAATCCGGAAATTATGCACGAAACGATTCCGACTCCATAAATAATACTAGGAAGATTGTTTCTGTTGTAGATATCGTAACCCAAGTCTTTCAAGACAATTGACATGAAACTCGATTGAGTTAAGGTATTGTTCCAGATGAACCAACAAATAACAAAGAGGTATATTTGGTAACTGCTGAAGATTCTCTTGAATACCGACTTGTCCAACTTGTTATATCTGGCTTTTCCCTTGACCTTAAGTCTGTCCTTACAGTACTGGATCTCATCCTCATTGAGGAAGAATCTGGCAGTGGAATTGTTTGGAACATCTGGGAAGATAAGGAATCCATACAAGGCGACAGGGAAGGTGACAGAAGCATCGATAATAAATAACCATCTCCAACCTGCTATTCCTTGGGCACCGTCTAAAGTCAGTTTCAAAGCTGACTGAATAAGACCAGAAAGCATAAGACCAACGACACCTGCGGCAATGAAAATAGAAGTACGTTTCAGCAACTCATCGGAAGTGTACCAAGAGCCTAAAATGAAGTGGATCAGCGGCCAAGCAGCTCCTTCGCAGAAACCTTGAACAGCCCTCAAACCAGCTACTGTCTTGAAATCTTGGGCCTTGTACACGAACAAACAACATAACCCCCAAACGAGCTCCAAAGCAGGCAAAACATAATGTGGCTTAAGACTACCCATAGTCAAGTTGGTGAATGGACCAGCAAGACAATACGCAGCACTGAAGATTTGGGTAATAAAATTGTAATCGGCTCCCGAAAGGTTCAAATCCTCAGCCATACCACTGACGTATGCCAGTGACACATTTTGCAGATCAAGGTAACGAACAAAATACGATAAGCAAACATAAGTCATGATCAGAAGATCAATTTTCGTGACAATTTTCTTTTCTCTTGTGGTCTGATGTGGAGGGAACCAGAAAAAGAAAGGCTTCTCGTCCTCAACTGGTGGAGGCTCTTTAGTCCAGAACAAGCTCCAAGAAGTGGAAAATGGGAGGCTAACTAATTTCGGCTTACCTTCCTCAACAGTCATGGCTTCCTCATCGGTTTCCACGTTGACCACATGGTCTAATTTTTCATTGGTAACAAGCACTTCACTGTCCTTCTCCTTAATACTCGTCATTTCTATCTTCTACTTCTGCTCTTCCAATTCCCCTCCTTCCTCTCGTTTTATCCCCTTTTATACCTGACCGTTATTTTTTCATAGGCCAAGCCTGCATACGTCGGCGTGCGCATATAAGTCAAAAAATGTCCCCTGCTTGAAGGGTTGAGCGATAAGATAAGATAAGGAAAAAATCACCCGAGAACAATAGGAAATGAGGGATCTACGAGCAGCAAGGGAGTCATAAGTCTTGGTGACGCTTAAAACTGTTTATGGATGGGAAACGTGTAAATTAGGGGAGAAAAGGTGCTGCATTTAGAGTTTAGAAAAGGAAATAATATTAAAGGAGATAAGAAACGGGGAAGGTCAATTCAGATCGATTAAAATATAACTTACCCCGATCAAAAGTATTCCGGTGCACATCCAACCTAAGACAACTCTTTGAGATCCGCCGAAAGCAATAGAACTGGCGAACATTTGGAACCCGATAATAGTAAGAAATCCCGCCGTTAATGAGACCAAGTTACCGAAAAGGAAATCAAGGGATGAGGGATTTTGAACCGACTTATTCAGGAAAAGCATCCAACCTAGAACTGCACCGATTGGTTGTGCAAGTCCACCGAAGATTCCGGTAATTGAAATCAGTTTCATCCTCGATCCGAGCAGTAAATACATGGGTAGGCACATCGTAAATCCCTCGACAAAATTATGTATAGAAAGTGATAAGAACAATGTGAGGCCGAGGGAAGGATTAGCTTTCGAGGTCGCATACATCAAGAACCCTTCAGGGAATTTATGTAATGATATCAGGAGAATTGTTTGTAGACCAATTGACAATAATCTCGAAAGAGGTGTAGTAATATGATGATGATGTTGTTGATGTGATTCATGTTCATGTTGTCCCACATTATCTTCGTTTTCCCCTTCCCCGTCTTCTTCTCTTATCGGGCTTATCTCTTCATGTGCATGATTATGCACCTCAAACGTTTCGCTTTTTTTCAAAAGAGGTGATTGGATCACAATATCATGATAAATATGATCTTGGCTACCTGAATGCAGCTTAGCATGAAATTGCTGTTGAAAGAATAGTAAATTCTCGGTAGACGGCAATTCACAATAATGCAATTCATGTTTGGTACTAATAGTTTTTGCCCCAACTGAGTTGCTGCCTCCATGAATGGACCCTGCACGGGAGCTTGCATGACTGCCCAAGTTATGCATTAAACATTTCTCAAAACTATTGTAGCCCAGACACTCTCCAACCAGCTCTTCCTTAGGTTTAATCAATGCATGTTGTATCGTTTGTAGTGAGAGATCTATTATTGAGTTTCTTTTCACCATTGAGGGCCTTTCTAACAAAGCGGTAGTTTCGGTAGCGTCTTCCCTAAGCCCTGAACCTCTGCGCAGATGAGAATGTGAATGAGATGCCAAGGCCATGCTATGTGACTGATGATGTTCATCATGGGTATGATTAGGACTATGACTCTGCTCAATATTGGGCTGTAATAACTTCTGAGACGTATCTGACATGGAGCCATCAGATGATGACGAGCCTACGCCTGAGTCATCAATACCCAACTCATGGTGATGACTGTGACCCTGTTCTTCATCGCCATCGATCCCATCATGTACACAATGTACAATACTTTCGCTGGTACACAGGTGTATCAACAGATTGAGGCCCCCACAGATGACTATGCCTAGCACGTAGAACCCCATCAAATACAGTGACGGGTTTCCCACCTCCAATTTGTCATAGTAACTCTTCAGTTCAGGCAAGAGTTTGTACATGCTAGTGAATATCAACGACCCCGCCGATAATGCCAAAGCCAGAATTAAGAATTCCTGATTCTCCTGGATTTTGAAAGGGTATTTCTTTGCCAAAGAGGGGAATAAGAATCCATAGATGGCGTCAGTGGTGACCAAAAGACACCCCAGAACACATGTAGCCGATGCCATCAAGCAAAGCTTGAACCCTTCATCGAGAGCCATATTAGATGTGATCAGTATAATACAAGTGATTATAGCTGTCAAATAACCGTCTTATCTTTATCTTTTTAGATGTAAAGTGACACAGTGACACCGGTAGAAATAACCGTTACAGTTGCTGCAGCGCAGTGACACGATGACACTGTAGAGAAGAGATGAAAAATTGTACATTGCTCACGAAGAGCTCCAAAAGAGGCTACACTACGAGGTAGCCATAGTAACACAGGATGTGATGCTACATGCAGATTGAAAATAGATAGGTGGTTACTTAGTTAGTCATAGATTTACAAATCAGTCATCATTTCCCATTACAATTGGTCGTCAGATTTCGAATCTATCTACTACAATCGATTCTTTGATAGACTCTTCACCTCGGTTTGAGATCAGTTGTCCCTATCATAATAATCATCATAAAATCCAATTGAATATGAAATTGTGACTGATTTCAAAAGAGAAGGATACTGGTGAGTACCACCTGGTGCTTAATCACTGACATCTTTCTCTTCTGCTGTCTTCTGACACTGGTAAAATCTGAACAAGATCGAGAAAGAAAATTTTTTCTCTTATATAGTGTTTATTGACACGTAATCTGCCATCGAGATGAGGTTCAGAGATGAGATGGCCAGGCTTGTATCAGATGGGACATATTCATACTTTCGGGTCCATTGGATCCAATTACATTATAATATAATCATTCATACGTCATTAATCGTTATTTAGTGGTTGAAACCAAGCAATTTTCCCAACTCAAAGGCTTTCTGATCTCTATATTTCGACTTCAGTTCCCCTTGTTGACTGAAATTGTTTAATAAAGTTTGTAATTCAGTGAGGTCAAAGTCCTGGTACTTTTGTTCCAAGTCATAGACATGCAGTTGGAGAAGACTAGTAAGAGTAGTTGGTTTAGAGGCCTTGGTCATTGACAGACCAGTCTTCAATGAAATCCATAGCACTGGATTAGGGTCTCTCATGACTAGTTCATGTGATAAAAAGTTGAGAAGTAGATTCTGTTGAGGAGACCACAGTGTCTTCTCTTGAGCAACTATAGAAAGAATGTCAGGGAATTCGTCAATATGCAAGTTCTTTTTCGAGTTGTAGAAATAAAACAGTTCTAACAATAACCATTTGCTAGGTGCAGTATCTACAGTCTCCAAAAATGATTTGACAGTTTCGATCGGTAACAAAAGAAGAGCAGTCTTCCATAATGTTCTTTCTGCAAACTTCGACACTTGTCCACCTTTTAAAGCTTCTATCCAGTAATTGTTATTCATGTAAAATTCTATCAATTTCCTGTTGGAAACATGATCACCCAATTGAGAGTTCTTCTGTAAAAGACTTAATTCGAAATCGTTAAATTCTCTCAAATTCCATTTGATATACTCATTTTTATTGAAAATTTTTGATGTAATGAGATCAATATTCTTCAAATTCTTACTTAACAAGATCTCTATCAGTGTCCTGCATTTCAAATTTCCTGTGTAATAGAATATATCAAAGATTTTTAATATTTCCTGTTCGGATTCAATATTACTTAACATCTTTGAAAGATCGTGAGCTGAGATTTTCATGAAATCATTCAGAGAGCCCTCTGCACCTAATAACTCCTTGTTATTAGACAATATATTCAATCCGTCAACAATCTTCAAGTAATGGTCCCTCTTCAACACCGGTAAATTCTTATCTTTAGGAAGATTCACCAGGTTCATAAGCCCCAGCAATTCTTCCAGGTACTTTATTTGCACCTCTGGTGAAGTCAAGTCATTATTCATCTGTCTGAACAAAAACATCATGTTATCCTGCTTTGCTTTACTGCTTGACACTAATGAAAGCAGCCTTTCCAAGTCTTGAGGTGATAATCCAGAATTGACAGACTTTGATGGCGTTAGGTGAGCATTGGAAACCCTGTTTGTATTGATTAATTTTTCGAGAAAACTGTTTCTTTCTGCAGCGCTGTTCTTCAGTACCCCAGATAGTATACCTGTCCAACTGGACTTGAACAATCTACCTGTATATCGCATGGTTGAATAGGCGCTTGTCTACTAATACTTTCTAGCAAACTTATTAGGGTAAAATTTCTTTTTGAAGTGGTGATATTCGTAATTTGCTAAGGGAAAGAAGACTTAGTGGGGGAGCGCAAAGGGGGAGGGCACAGAGGATGGGGTGGAGAAGAAGGGTCTCCAGTAACGGACTACACTGGTTCATAATAATAAATATATTTACAATAAAACCTTCTTGGTTTGCGATTGCAATCTTTTATGTGCAGGACGGAAATTACTAATTTTATCAGACTCGTCAGTCTGGTCACCTATATCATAACCAGTTTGAGAGCCATGAAGAATACTATTCAAAGCCAGATTTAACTCATTATAAGGCAGTTGCGGATCGTTTGAATCTAGCAGCTGTTCTTGAGTAGGACGTTGTCTTAATTTCACTTTCGTAGTAGGAACGGAGATAATCTCTTGTAATCTCAAAATCTTATCTATGACTTCCTGAGGAAGTCCTAAATTGGTATGATGATCATTTTTAGACATGATGATTTCTTTGAAAAGCCGCGCATCAAGAACTGGTCTCGAATCGCTCATATTATCGATCAACTTCTTGTAATCACTTTCCAATTTGCGACGATGCTGTAATCTTTCCACTGAGCTGTGACTGGTGTCGAATTCCATTTTTTCATATTTGAGATCCACTTTGAGATTTTTTTGAATAAAATCAGAGAGTGTCTTTGTATCTTCAGTTCTATTGGCTTTTGTCAGCTGGGCGGCGGGTGAACCATTCAAATCACTGTCCAGTTTTTGTTTCAATTTACTTTTGATATTGGCTAAATGATCGATATTCTGACTTCTACTTATCGTCTCTGTCGCCTTCGCGACATTTTTCGGAAGACTTCTTTTAGTACTCGATACACTAGCTCCCATTATCACCAATATCTTGTCTGTGGAGTATATTGCGGAGACAAAAAGTATTAATATGTCGATTGAACAATTCGTATTATGCTAAGATTCCAGTTTTGATAATTTGCTATCTATGCTTAGTCCTATCGTTAGATTCTAGAAATAGATAATAAGTCGTGCACATATTACATAAAGGACCGTTGAGATGCAAGAGCAAAGATACCAAGCTCTGCATTGCCACTGACCCTATTATTCATGCGGGTTTTCGAAAGGAATTAGCCTCTATACGCATAGTATCGTCATCCTACTTCAACAACTACCTCCTATTCTCCCTATTCACCTTTCCTTTCACCTCCCCTCCTCCTCCTCCATCTTCTCTAACCACCCCTCCCCCTACATAACATCTCCCAAAACGGTAATGCGCAAAAGAAAAGACAAAAAAAAAGAAAAGAATTTATTAGAAGCACAGACAAAAACCCACCCAAAAAGCAAAGTGGAAATTTTTGTATTGAAAAAATTTAGTGGTGGTTTATTAACTAGAAGAGGAGGGCATCTTGGTAGAGATAGGTAATATGGAGAACCAGATGCTGAGTCAGGAGCTGGGGTTTCAGCAGCAGCAGCAACCACAGCAGTCACAGCAACAACAGAACACTGCACAGGATTATAGTCATTTACAACCACAACAACAGTACCAACAGTACCCACAACAGCAGCAACAACAGCACCAGCATGGACAGTATCAACAATTCCTGCTGCCACAGGCTCATATTCCAGCGCCGGCGCTGCCACAACCAATGATTTCATCTCAACTACAACTTCACCAACATTCAACTCCACCTGTACCCAAACTTCAACCAAGACAAACTAAGGGTAAATATAATATCAATGACTTTGATATATTGAGGACTTTGGGAACAGGATCATTTGGAAGAGTTCATTTGGTCAAATCCGTTCATAATCATCGTTTTTATCTGATGAAAGTACTAAAGAAATCCCAAGTAGTCAAGATGAAGCAAGTCGAGCATACCAAAGATGAGCGTAAGATTCTCTCGTTAGTGCAACATCCGTTCATCATTAAGATGTGGGGGACATTCCAGGACTCGAATTCTGTTTTCATGATCATGGATTTCATTGAAGGAGGTGAACTTTTCACCTTACTTCGTAAATCCAAAAGGTTCCCTAACCCAGTTCTGAAATTCTACCTGCTGGAGATTTGTCTTCTGCTAGAATATTTGCATTATCATGGCATAGTATACAGAGATCTTAAACCCGAGAATATTTTACTCGATAGACATGGGCACGTCAAATTGACCGATTTTGGATTCTCCAAAGAGGTCTCCAATATCACTTATACTTTATGTGGAACCCCAGATTATATAGCTCCAGAAGTCATCGCTTCCAAACCGTACAATAAGAGTGTGGATTGGTGGTCTTTTGGGATTTTGATTTTCGAAATGTTATCGGGACACACACCATTTTATGACCAGAGTCAGATTAAGACGTATGAGAACATTTTGGAATGTAACTTGAAGATCCCAAGTGGGTTCAATGCTGATGTTGCCGATTTACTCACTCAGTTGATCACCAAAGATATCACCGAGAGATTAGGTAACTTGTCCAATGGTTCTACCGATGTTAAGAACCATGTTTGGTTTAGTGAGGTGGTATGGGAGAATTTGATCAATGGAGGTATCGAGAGTCCCTATGATCCTCCAATCGAATCTGGTGTTGGAGATACTTCTCAATACGATACTTATCCTGAATTGGATCATCTTGACTATGGTACTACATCGGTGCCGGATGAATATGGACACCTATTCACAGAATTTTAGACTACATAACTGCATAACATAGAATTTTTCACTTATTTGATGTAAACCTGTCTGTTTTATAACTTTTCAAAATCACTGTACAAGTTGAAGAATCTAGAGCTTTCCCATTTGAAAGCACCGGATTTGAGGAACTTTTTAGATGGAGCATCGTTATCCAAGATAGCCAAGTTCCCTACAGCAATCAATGATCTGTAAGCTACCTCGGAATCTGGAACTAAGACTTCTTCTTTCATTAAATCGGCCAATTTAGGAAGTAAATCCAATCCATGATTTGAAAGATTGTATGTAGATACATTTAAGAACAAAGTGGCCAAACTCAAGGTCAATTTCTTGTTTGGAGGTATCGACATTACTGTTTTCAATAAATTTCCCGATAATAATGGTTTAAGAGTTTCATGGGAAATATTACATAAGATTTTTAATGTCAAATTGACAATATTGATGTTATCGGAGGTCAATCCAGCTTCTAAAATAGCTGGGTCGATCTTTGAGATCAATTCTGGGGTCAAAAATTTGATGATTGATCTGAGGAAATCGAAAGCAAACACCTTGTTCTGGAATTTAGTATGGAAGTAGAGCCATTGTTCAAGTAAAAGTTCACTTTGATGTTGTAAAAACATCACTTTTAATTCGGTCAATTGAGTAGTCGATAATTGAATTCCTTCCTGTTCCGATCCGTTCACTTTCTGGATATTGCTGAAATCGATCAATTTCCCAAATTGTAAACGAATTGTTTGAGGTATAACATTCATATTTTGTTGCAGTTGGGCTGGATTACGATCCAGGTAAGGATTATCCAAAGCTGAGTTTGAGGTATCGGCTCCTCCCAATTTAACACCCTGTGTATTGTTCAAAATAAACCTAACAACCTCCTCTTGATAAGATTGAGGCAATTCATGTCTCTCTAAAAAGTTCAGCAGAACAACGTATGGATTATCAGTGACGTTAAACAGCAATTTCAAAGGAGGTGCACCATCTTTGATATCGACATCAAACACATAATCATAGAATTTTCCGTCATATTCTTCCTTCTTCTCCTTTCCAGATGAGCCAACAACTTCTCCAATCTTAATCCACTCGGTACCAGACCATTGATGAGCTTCGATTATTCCAGTTGGCAATTTCACCATAATTGTCTGACCCTCTTTAGATCCCAGTTGCTGTAACAGTTCAGGGCCTGGGATTTTCTCTTTATTCAAATTGTCTACCGAGTTTTCATTAATAGCGGAATTTTGAACATCTTCTTTAAAACGTAATTGAACTTCCTCTGGAGCCATTCTTTCCTCTGATTTGGTGAAAATACGTATTTTCGAGTCACTGGTGCCGACAACAAGATCATCATTAGGTTGAACAGTGACATCCCATACAGAAATACAAGGGAAAGTGATCACTTGAGCACAAGTATCTCCTTCATTAGTCCAAATTCTAACAGTCCGATCTTCTCCACTACTAACAATGTCACCATTTGATAATAATGCCAAAGAATAAATAAAACTATCATGGGCCTCGATAGATTTCAAACATTCACCACTGGAAATATTCCAAAATTTGATAGTTCCATCATTAGAGCAACTAACAAAGTTCTCTGCACCTGGTAAAAGAAGCAAATTTCTAACAACATCTTTATGACCAATGAATTCCCTAACTTTATGATCACCTTGCCATAAAAAGATCTTCAGATCGGCACCAGCAGTCAAGAAACTGTCCTTACTGACGATCTTGACGTCCCAAACTGAACCCAGATGACCAACTAAATCGTATTTCAACTGGAAATTTTCCCATACTTTAGCAGTTCTATCCCATGACCCACTAATTATCAACCCAGTCTCGTCAGAAGAGTCCAAAGCACACACATTTGCCTCATGGCCAACTAATACAAAGGAAGGCTCTGTAAAGGGGGCGGATTTCAATTCGGTCACATTAATAACTTTTTCTTTGCCCCCGCTCACAACATACTGGGCGCTATCATCATTTTCGTGTAAAATACTCACGCAATTGATGAATTGATTTTCAGGTGATTGGTAATGAATTAAATTGGCCCATTCGCCACTGATGGGATCTTTTGACCAAAGTCGTACTGTGGCGTCACGGGAACAACTTACAATTGAGTCTGGTGAGAGCGCTTTCACGGCTCTCACATCTTGATCATGGCCGTCTAATGACGCCGATAACGTGTATGGTATAGACATTTTGTAAATGAACTCAATTTCAATTCGCCACAGTTACCCCTTATTGATTGAAATTTAAGAAAGGATATAAAATTTCTCCATAGTTTCTACGACCCAAATCTTCTCCGGAATTTTTTCTCCGAAAAGGTTTCTGCGGCTCAAATCTTCTCCAAAATTGTTCTAATCTTCTCCAGAAATCTTCTCCACTCAAACCCTCCAAATCTTCATATTTGGCTACGCGCCAATCTCAGAAATCCTGAAAACAACACCTAATTCATTAACGGACCACCATCCCTTAGGACCCACCACCAATCAAACGCTAAACCCCTGGAAAATGCCTCTTTTGATCACTCATTTGCCTGAAGGATACTTAGTCAAAGGTAATACAAGTTCAATTCTTGTCACTAATACCGGTGTTTCCTCCGTCGACCCAGAGAAACTCTCCTTCAATTACACGTTTTCTCAAGTCGATGGGATTATCGGTATTATCAATTTGAAGGCCAACAGATATTTGATCACTATTGATAGCAGTGTCGAGACTGGTCTGATTAGTACTCATAAAGTATTACAAATGACCAAATTCTCCGTCTTACCTATCGGCGTTATCAACCGTAATGAAGAAGACAGACAATATTTATCATTATTGAACCAACATTTGACCAATGCTACGTTATTCTACTCGAAGAGTTATGATTTGACCAATAGTTTACAAAGACAATCTCAATTGGCCATTGATGGTGTCGATTTGAGTAAATTAGATGACCGTTTCTTCTGGAATCATTACTTGTCTGAGCCATTATCCGAGTTCCCAGAATTTGTCACTCCGTTGATCTACGGTTATGTTAAGACTATTCAAACTTCTATCATGACTCATCCTATCCAGTTTGGTATCATCACTAGACGTTCCAAATGGAGAGCCGGTACTAGATATTTCCGTAGAGGTGTCGATGAATATGGTAACGTTGCCAACTTCAATGAGACTGAACAAATCTTGGTTCTGAATGGTGAGATGTTTTCTTATTTGCAAACTAGAGGTTCTGTCCCTACTTATTGGGCTGAAATTAATAATTTGAAATATAAACCAGAATTGGCCATCAATGATTCCAGTTCTATGCCTGCTACTCAAAAACATTTCGATCAACAAGTGGCCATCTATGGTAAGAATTATTTAGTTAATTTGGTCAACCAAAAGGGTTACGAAAAGCCTGTCAAGGACAGTTATGAGAGAAGTGTCGAACAGTTGAACAATAACATGGTTCAATATGTTTATTTTGACTTCCATCATGAATGTCGTGGAATGAGATTTGGTAGAGTTTCAATCTTATTAGAACATTTACTGCAATTAGGTTACTCAAACGAAGACTTCTTCCATACTACTTCAGAACTGGTTATCTCTGTTCAGAATTCTGTCGTCAGAACTAACTGTATGGATTGTTTGGATAGAACCAACGTTGTCCAGTCTACATTAGCCATGTGGATGTTAAAGACTCAATTACTGAAAGTAGGAATTAATACTATCGACAACAAATTCCAATTCCAATTCCAAAATATCTGGGCTGATAATGCCGATTTCGTGTCAAAACTGTATTCAGGTACTGGAGCTTTGAAAACCGATTTCACAAGATTAGGTAAACGTACTAGAATTGGTCTGTTGAAAGATCTTCAAAACTCCATCGTTAGATATATCAAGAATAATTACTATGATGGACTGAGACAAGATGGTTATGATTTGTTCCTTGGACTGTACCAACCACTGACTGAACATTCCAATCCATTCCATGATTCTCGTGGTGTACTAATCCAGTCGATTCCAACTGCTCTTTGGTCATCTTTTGGTGTCTTGGTTTGTTCCCTTCTTTATCCGCTGGGTTCATCTTCTTCTTGGATCATCAACTTGATTTCACTCTCCATCTTCGTCTCCACCCTCTACTACATCATCACTCATCACAAACTTTATGTTAATTGGCCTAAACTTATCCCTGTTCATACTTATGTCAAGGGTTCCTTCTCCTCTAAGAAAGACTGACAAGCATGTCCGGTAATACACTTTAATTCGTATTTTGCTCATTGTAAATCCTTGTAATCTGCTAAGACACCAACTGCTTTTTTTCCCTTTTAGAAATACCCCTGAATTCTGGACAGCCCCGATTTCCCTTTACAGTAACCAGACTCGCTGTCCAAAAAAAAAAACAACAAGGATCGCGCGGGCTGAGCGCGACTTATTTAAAGGCGCTAGATGACGAGAAGATTTGATTAATAGAGACGAGGAATATAAGGATAGAAATGACTAGAATTGTGCCTACATCTGCTACAGTAAGTAAAGAGAGAGAGATGTTGGGAGAGCTGGAGTTACTAACCCCCATTAGTTGAGAAAGAAGAAGACCTTGAAGAAGAGCATCAACTTCACGTTGTTGGTCGTGGGTGAGAGTGGCAGTGGTCGGTCGACGTTTATCAATTCGTTCTGCGATCAAGATATTGTAGAACTGTCTACTACGATTCCATTGCCAGATGACTCTGACTTGCCAAAACGTGAGCTCACACTTCGTAAATCCATCGTTGATATGGAAGATGATGAGGGTGCTAAGATCTCGTTAAACATTATTGACACGCCAGGCTTCGGTTCATCTCTCGATAATGAGTTCAACTTTGATATGATTGTCGATTATATCAAGCATCAATATGATGAGACTCTTTTTGAGGAGAGTCGTTTGAAGAGAAATCCACGTTTCAAGGATGGTAGAGTTCATTGTTGTTTGTACTTCATTAATCCAACTGGACATGGATTGAAGGAGATGGATGTCGAATTTTTGAAGAAGTTGGGAGGTTTAGTTAATGTTGTTCCTGTTATTCTGAAGGCTGATAGTTTAACTCAACAAGAATTGGCATGGAATAAGAAACTCATCAATGAGGATATTGTCCACCATAAGTTACCAATCTACAAGTTTGACGAATATTTGTACGATGAGGATGATGTTGACGATGAAACTTTGGAATTGAACTCTGCTTTGATGAGAACTATTCCATTCCTGGTGATGGGAGCCAATGGTGTTGTTGCTGACGAAGTTTCTGGGGCTAGAAAGAGAGTTAGAAAATATCCATGGGGATCTGTCGATATTGAGGATAACGAGATTTCGGATTTCACTACTTTGAAGGCCACTTTATTAATCACTCATTTAAATGAGTTCAAGGAAAGAACACATGAAATTTTGTATGAGAATTACAGAACCTTGGCCTTGAGTTCTGAAGAATACAAGGTTGATCTGACTGGTACTGGAATCAATGGAGCTTCTGGAGCTGCATCTGTTTCTGGCACTCCAAATATTGGAGCTTCTAATGGTAGTGTTCCAGGCACCCCAGTTAGTGGAGTTCCAGATTATAAAGCTTTGGAGAGACAAGCAGAATTGGAGAAGGAGAGATTGGATGCTTATGAAAGACGTATCAATGAGTCGATTAGACAGAAAGAACGTGAGATTGCTGCAAGAGAGCTGGAATTACAGCTTATCCAAGAGCAATTGCGTTTACAGAGTGAGGTTTCTTAAATATATAAATTGAATACTATGACATACAGATAGTGTATTGTAGAGAGGGAAGTATACGCCTGGCAGTAGCCAGCAGCTCCAACTAGAGCTAGAAGGACTTACAAGTAACAACCAGCAACTAGCACTAACTAGCACTAACTAGCACTAACTAGCAGATAGTAGCAGTTACTGGATGCTGGTAGTACTTGGCAGGGATAAGTTATAGACAAGAAAGTAGGAACAGTGGGCCAAAGGTAGGACTATACAGCATAATATTCAAAGAGTAGTGCTTATACAGTACTATCCACAGTACTATCCACAGTACTACCACAGTACTACTCTCTCTTAATATTTACTATGTTGCTCAACCTAACCAGAGAATCAAAATTGAGTTGCAAGCAAGTGAAGCCAGTCAAGCCAGTCCTACACACTATTATGCTTTTATACTATCTAAGCCACTGTACGGTCCACCATACTACCTCTCCACCACCGTACACCCCTCCCTACCTTATCTTCCTCCCCCTCGTGCGGCTCCAAATCCCCTCGGATATAAACCCAAATTTATCCTTGCTGCGTTTTTGATAAGAAATTACCTTGTCTTAGAAGTGAAACGGATGAGCATTGGAGCTAAAATTTGATCTGGGGAACTAAAAACTGATCCGAGTGAATAATATCGATCACACCAATTACTTAGTCACTTCAAAGTTGAATTTCTTCCCCTCAGCGCCAATTTTTCATATATTTAACCCCCAAGATTTGATCTATTGTTTACTAATCATATAAAAACATGTCGAGTCCAGTGGATGTGACGGAGAATTCGGCACTTTTGGAGACAAATGGGTCGGAATATTCAGCTATATCTTCAGATAATGAACCATCGACTTCCAAGCACCATAATAATCACTCTCATAGACACCCATTTGGCCACAGTCAGTTTGCCGAAGACACTTTAGAACATGCTGTCACAGATGCTTATGAGGCTCTGATTTCAGATAATGAACACGATGAGGAAGATGAAGATACCCGTTGGTTACGTCAGGAACGATTAAATCATAAATTAATGAAATGGTACAAGAGACCGTCATTGTTTATGATCTCTGGAGTCATGTTTATGTACCTGTGCGGGGTAGGAATTAGTACTAGTGCCAAGATTCAGCTTTATCTTGAGTTGGCTTGTATGCACATAATGAAAGATCCATCGGTGACTGCATGTGAGAAACCTGTACTCCAGCAAATAGTGTCAGAATTGCAAAGTTTGACTACGGTTGTTAGTCTGATCGTGACTACTTTAATTGCAGGTAAGCTTGGTGAATTCTCAGATATTTATGGTCGTAAGATCATGATTTTGTATGTATTGAGTTTACTGTGTTTATCTAAACTGGCAGTCCTGATCTTAGTATCGCCGCAGTTCGTAGGAGACCTTTTGGTATGGCCCTTAGTTGGAGCTCATCTCATCGATGCCTTTGGTGGGGGTGTGTTTTTATTATTAGGAATGTGCAATTCGTATATTACAGATGTGGTTGAAGATCATATGAGAATTTATTCCATTGGTGTGGTGATTGCCAACTTATTTTTAGGAATGTCTATTGGTCCTGTTCTTGGGTCATTCCTTGTAAAATCTATGGGTTCCAATCTAGCCCCCATGTATTTAGATGTCTGCATCACGCTATTCGCGTTGACGGTCACGTTTTTCGTACTTCCCGAATCGAGATCTGTGCAAGCAAGATCCAAGTCTAGACGCAATTCCATGACCCTGGAAGAGCTGAGAAGGGCAAATTTCTCTTCTAAGAAAGAATACTATTATAAGAGTTTCTTAGATGCTATTAATATTTTCAAGCCATTGAGTATGTTGTGGATTAAGGCAAAGAGACCTGATGGAACCCTCGATTTCAAACCTAGAATAGTCGTAGTATTAATAGTCTGTATAGATGTATGTTTGATGGCTTGTACTAGTGCATTGGGGCTGATTATCATCATGTATGGAACATATATTTTCAATTGGGATCTGGTTCAGATGGGCTATTATTTAGCTACTAATGCCACTCTTAAAACTTTGGTGCTTGTTTTCTTTTCACCCTTCTTTTTACATCAATTGAGGAAAAGAATCAAGATCTACCCAAAAAGAATTGATAAATTGGATATCAGTTGTATAAGGTTTGCCATTTGTTTCCAAATCTTATCTCTGTTGACGTTAACATTTGCCCCAAATTCCTTCGTTTACATTGGACATTCGGTATTCCTGTGTTTTGAGTCAATTGCTACTCCAACTTTACACTCCACAGTCATTAAATATGCAAATGTAGAATCTACTGGTGCAATGTTTGGAGCCTTGGCAACCGTTAGAAACATTGTTCATTTGATTATGCCTGCTTTATTACTTTATTTGTATGCAGAAACTGTTTCGGTTGAGCCAAAGGCTGTATTCTACGTACAGCTTGGTTTCTGTCTGCTCATGGTTATCTTGGTATTGGTTTTAGGTTCAGATAGATTCTACCATGATAAACCAACTGGATTCTCATCCGAGTCCAGAGTCAGTTCAAGTGTCTCATTGAATTTGAAACTGCAAAAAGAACAAAGAGAAAGAATTCATAAGTATATGATTCTTCGTAAAGAGAGTATTTCTTCGCTTAATTCTGCTGCTGGATCTCCAATTAAGACTCATTCTCGTAAGCCAAGCGGTACAATTCAACCTAAGAGATTGTCATGATCAACACCTTAATAGTATATAACCACTTAGTTTCATAGATCATATTTAATATTTCACCAGTATTGTAGGGTGCTCACGTCTTGATGATGTCGTAAACTCGTTTTCAACTGGAGTTGACTTCGGCTGTCGGTTATAAGTACGTCAGCTACGTTATTTTAGGGGTAACTTGGGGTAAATTAGGGATAATTAGGGATAATTTGGGGGTTATTACAAAATTAATAACAGGAACTCGTCCTAGACTTATATTCTCAAAGGGTATACATTATAGCAAACTAACATTAAAGCAATAGCAATTGAACTTGGTTTTCTTTTTTTATCTTACAATACAGGATCCATAATATCTTTACCCTCACCATGAATCTTCTTAGCCCATTGTCTCAGCAATATACTAACTTTGAAGAACTTCTTACTGGCATATTTCTTAAAGAATTCTTCGTGAACAATTGGACCCACAAGGTAATCGATCAATAATTGACAACATTCCTTCATATCTTCCTCTGTATAACCTCCACTATAATGGATCAAATTACCATTCCAATCGAATCTACCTAACATTTTTCTGGCTACATACATTGCCAGAGCCGAACATAATGATGGTAACATTCCAATGAATCTATAATCGATGACAGAAATTTCTAAAAGGTATTTTCCAATTGTTCTTGATTGAATATCATAATCATCGGCTTTAGAGATACGTCTCAAAAAATTCATTGGGTTTGGATAACTCAAATTGAATTCCAAAATTTCCAAAATAAATCTTTCTGCTCCTAAAATATCATCTTCTGTGAACCCACCATCCGTTACATAAGCATAATTCTTAATAGATGGAGAGTAAACTTCTTCGTATTTTGCCAGGATGAAAAGAGATCCTGTGGCCAATAATTGTAACTTATCCACTTGCACGATCTCTTTTGACATGAATCTGTCCATTAAATTGATAGCCAAGAATAAAGTCTCTGGTAATAATCTAAATCTCATATGAACTTCGACCATCCAATCGACAAGGATCGATCTCATTCTTGGTTTCAAATTTTTCTGCCATGATAAATAGTTTTTATCTGGTAAAGTGTCAATTTCCAATTTGCTCAAATATTTGAAGATATCACCAACGTATTCACTCACCATCAATGGATCATCCAGGTCTTCGGCATCTAAATCTTCCCAATAATAATCCACTTTAGGTCTCTTGAGTTCTTGGTATTCTAAAAGATTCGAAGCAGAATCGGTTGCCGTTCTCTTCAATGATAATCTTCTATTCGATTCTGTATTTGTGATGTTCATAGCATCTTCATCTGCCTCCATTATTACAGCGTCGGTGTCATCCTTAACTGTGGATTCATCTTCGATAGGTCTTCTGCTCGATATCTCATGATCAACAGAGACAAATTGCAGCTTTGTGTTCTCTTTTATTATGTTCAACTTACTCTTCAGTTGTTGAGAATGTGGAAGGGCCACCTTATTGGTCTCGCTGTGAGAATACACAAGGCCCGATCCAGGCAGAGTATTAGATCTATCACCCAATACAGATCTTCTTGGTCTTTCTTCGAGATGAGTCTTGGATCTCGTTACACGAGACGAAGAGTACAAATTCTCGTCATTGGTTAAAGAATTACGAGTCGATTCCTAGGTTTGTTAGTATGAGGTCTGGATCTGGATCAAGCCGGCGCTGCCACCTCTAACTCCAATTAAATACTTACTGAAGCCATCTTAATATGATTATGCTGGATAAGATGTCTGATATGCAAATTAAGTTGTCTGGATCTACCTTATTAATATGAGTTATGAATTGTGATTCGAGATGGATCAAGCGAAGGAATGGATTGCTATTAAAATGTCGATTGAAAGCAAAAGGGAGTCGAGTCGTGTCGTTCTAGATCTCTTTCAACTATCTCCTCAACCTCTTTGCTCTCTTGATTATCCAATATCAACTAGTATTTGAAAAAAGTAAAACAAAATGAAATTTAAAATTTTACCTCACCTTCTGCCTCCTTCTTTACTACTGAGAAAACACGATTCCTTGTTAGGAAATACCAAAACACGAACACAAATAAAAACAACACCAAACGATGCGTGGATTTCCTTATTTGGATTTGGGTGTGCACGACTATTTTGTAAGGGGTGCGCAACTTGAGGAATAGAGGGAGAGTATGAAAATTACTAGCTGCACTGTAATGGAGTTAACTTACTTAGGGGGACACTGAAAGATACCCTCGATAAAAGGGAGAAATCGTGGCTCTATCAAAGAATTATAATTTGTAAATTGCTCATCAAATAAGACTCTTATCAAGTAGTTCAAATATTCCACCAATTTTGATAAATATTCACAATATCTGTGATTTTGTCTCCTCACCCCTGTCTACTCTCATCAGATCCCCATTCTTCCTTCCCCCTCACTCTCTCTTTATCTCTATCCCACCCCCTCCTCCCTTCCCCTTCCTCCCCTTTCATCTTCACTCAATCTCCGCTTAGAATCGCTTGGAAAAAATCCGATCAAATAGATAGAAATTCTCCATACTTAAAAAGTTACCTTCTCTACACCAACCCCTACCACCTCACAATGGCCTCTGAAGCTCAAACAAGAATTTTAAATCATATGAACAGCTCTCATAAGTTGCTGATCGAAGATTATTTAGCTGTCTACGGTGATGTCCTGATCAATTCCAAGATCAGTAACATCAAGATGAAGTCGATCGAATTAGACCATATGGAAATCAGCTTCAATCATGACGACATCGAGTTCCCAATTGAAAAACCAATTGTTTTCGATCCTCCAATGGAATCTTTCAAGGATCTGAGGGTCAGATTAGTTGATATGCTGAAAAAGCTGGCTCTGGACAGAGGTTTCTCTCATATTCAAATCTCAGATATGACTTACCCTTCCACTATCCCTGAGTATGGTATCATATTTTTGGTGGGACTCTGCTTTTTAAGTGCTTTCTATCCATACTTGGTATTTGACTGTTTCCTTAACTACTTACATCTTCCATCATCAGTCCTCTCATTTTTATATAATTATAGAATTTCCTTCGCCATAGGGGGATTTTTGATCCATGTGATCGAATTACAGTTCGTTTTGATGCCAAAATTAAGACGTTACCGTGTCCCTACAGATTACAAAATCGAATGGATCATTTTCTGTCTCCTTGACGGGATCTTCTCTATCACCAGATTCAATCGTCTCATCGATGCCGCCGAGAATGGCAAGCACTGATCAATATTCAATACTATCCMCCTTTATTTGATATTCTGTAAACGACCTTTTTTATATGCCCTTCCTTTTTTTTTCACGTGAAAATTTTTTTTTTTTTTTTTTATTTTTTAGAGATGAGGTTGATGGTTGGAGTTGAAGAGACGACTGTTTGAGAGAAGTGTACAGGTATAGACGTTAATATGGCACCAAAACAGAGCAAGACCGCCAAAAGAGCGAAAACTCAAAATAAAACCAGACAAGTTGAGTCAGAAGTTCAGACTGACTCTCTTCTGAGAAATCTCTTACTGAATCAACCTAATTTGACACCAAAGTCTACTAAGCCAAAGGAGAGTAAGAGTCGTGAAAAGAAAAGATTGAAGAAAATCAGCTTGTACGGAAAGAAATCCACCAAAGAATATGACGAGAAGGATTTGGATATCCCAAAATTGAACAAACTGATTAATCCAGGTGTGATAGTTAAGAAGGGGAAGAAGAAGGGGAAGAAGTTTATTGATGATAATGATAGTCTCACTTTGACGAGATTAATTAAACAAATTAATGACTCAAAAGACTCTCTTGATGAAAGTAAATTGGAAAAGCTGAAAAGATTGGAAGAAATCAGAGAATTGAAGCGTCAAGAATTGGAGAGAAAAGAGAAGGAGAAACTGTCTAAAGTAGAGGACAAGAAACTTGAGTTGAAGAATAAGGCCAGTCTGGCTAGACTTCTGAGAAGAAAGAATGCTAAAGCTCTTACGAAGGCTACTGCTGCAGGAGAAGTTTCTTCCAAGAAGAAGAAGGTCTCTTTTGCTTAATTCCCATTTGTATATTATGATTGCATTAAACTGTTCCTATAAAATCGTATTCTGTAGTTGAGTTGACCGGGTGTGTCACCTTGAATATAGTACCATTTGAGTTGGTGTATTTTTCGTAATGTCCTGGACTTGGCGGTTCTGAATCTTGTTCCCATTGAACCGGATTTGGTCCAAGTTCGAAATGTAACCATGTACTTTTAGCATCTTTTGGGAATAATTCATCATGGGTCAACCAATTGCGGTACAAACGAACACCATTCAAGATGACACTCTCGACATAATAATCCGAAGTGAAATTGAGACTGTTAGCAGTGACTTCTAATATCGACCCATCTCTCTTTATAGAACTATATGGCAAGAATGGAGACAGCATTAAATAAGTCGTAGTCCCCAGAATTGGATACAACCCGATCATTGACCAGTATAACCACAGCTGCATAGCACCGGCATCGGAGTTTCCTGGTAATCCAGCAGGCCCAAGATGGTAATGGGTATTAATAAGGTATCTTATGGTCTCTACCGTCTTGTACTGTTGGTTTACGAAATTATAAAGAAAGGGGGTTAGGAAACTTGGCTCATTTCCGATATCGGCAAATGCTCGACCATTGAGACCAAACATATCGTCTAGTCTTCGTACGAAGGTGTCATTGTCACCAATGAAATTATGAAGACTCTTTATATCATGAGGAACAGCCCATCCATATTCGATAGGTAAACCTTCATATTCGTCTTCTCTCCAATAACAATTTCCACAATGAAGGGGGTCATAGTTAAAAGTGTCAAATTCACCATTGGCTTTCTTGGGTTGAACAAATCCTGTATAATCTAATTCTGGACTCGTAGCATTGAAATTCCAAATGTTTTGCCAATTCAGTGAGCGATCAAGAAACTTGGCCAGTTCTTCTTCTTTACCCAAAGCTTTAGCAATTACACTGATTGCGTAATCATTATAAGAATATTCCAAAGTTCTAGTGACGGATCTGGTGAAATTTCTAGTGACATATCCATATTCTATCCATTCCAATACACCCCCACGACCTTCTTTAGTAGACAGTTCAGGACTATAAGAATCATATATATATGGCAGAACTTCTTCGGCATCTTTTTTCATGGCCAGAAGCAGATCATTCCAATTAATATGACCATCATCGATACCTTTCAAATACAGGTCCAGAATCAATATCTCAGCATTACTACCACCTTGGGTTCTTCCATTCTGATTCAGAGATCTTCCATCTGGCATATACCCATCATACCTATAAATATCGATGAGACTTCTAATTAACTCGGCACCTCTTTGAGGATTCAAAACATTATATAATGGGTTCAAACATCTGAAAGTGTCCCAAATAGTGAACCAATCATCGTAATATGGTTCTGAGGAATTCCAGCCTGGGTTCTCTCCTGTTCTCTCACTTGGTAATAAATGGGCTCCATAAAGCAGGGTGTATATCATTTGGGCTACTGTCTCATTATCAGTAGCTATATCTACCTTATTGAAAACTTCATCTTTCCACCTTTGTTTGGAATTCTCCAATACCAGATCGAAATCATACTCATTGATCTCGCCAATATTCTGACACAGCTTTGCCTCAGATTTAAATGAAATTCCAACTCGACTTTTAATATGTTTAGTTCCCTTGGGGAATTTGAAAACTAATCCCATAGATCCATCTTTCTTATCTGAAGATACTCTATAATTATTTTCCGTGGCCACTTGATCTTGGAATCCTGATATTGTTTCTATTGGGGTATCAAAATCTCCACAGAAGAAAATACTCCATGGATCTTGTTCTCCCCACCCCCCTGTTAATGTGGTGTTCCCTGTATAATACTTAAATGAAGTTGAATTATTTTCAAAATGGGCTTCTACATGACCCCCTACAAAATATTGTGTCCACCATGGCCTCTGAGGGGCTATCAAATGCAGCGAACCATTCACGATAATTTGGATATCCTGCTCTGTATTATTAAAATGGTACTGGTAAATTCCAGACCTATTCAGCAGAGCTAATTCGACGTCAATTCCAGAATCGAAAAATGTATGATAATATCCAGGATACGCTTCATCTGGTTTTAAATTTCTAGTTTGGTACAGTTGGGTAGTATAATCGATATTTCCAACATATGGAAGTTGCAGAGCGACTCCATATTGAGGCAGCCCTCCAGTTCCGGATTCGTGCATCATAGAAATAGCCACCACTTTCCCTTCTGGAGCATATCCAGAATACAGATCTCCAAAGGGGTAATCTATGACGTCGACCCCCATTTTGACCATTCCAAAAGGTCTGGTAGAACCGGGGAAAACATTTCCTCCATTGATGGTGCCAAAGAAAGGGTCAACCATCAGAGCTGGATCTTTAAAAGAGAAAGAATCTACCAATCCGAACCATATCAGAAGCAGTATAACTAACATTTTGCCCATCAAAAGACTAACAAAATTAATATCTTTACTACACGAAAATATATATATAAAATTCTAACATTTGAACTAATTGTTGGTGTAATCCCCTCACCTCTCATTAAGCTGTCCCGTTATTATCTGATTATTTGGATGCTTCTGTAAGCTTATAAAAAAGGGATATTATTTTTGTATGTGAGTACGATTATTGCCCTTTTTGAAGGGCAAGTTTTCGTCAATACAATAAAAACATTGCTTTTTTTCGATTAAAGCTTTTTTGATTGTATTTTAGTGTGGGAAAAGGGAGTGAGAAAAGGGCATTTTATGCCCTTAAAAACTGAAGTGAGGCATATTTTTTTAGATTATACAAAAATATGTAATATTTAGAAGCACTGTAAGTAGACTTTCCGCGATATTATGACCCCCCAACAGCTGATCCTTCCTAATCTGGTTTTGGTCATCCCTAGATTTCCAAGACTTCTCCGGGATCTAACAGCGTCTAATAGTCTTGTCAACCGCTTTTCTTATATTGTATTCTTCTGCTTTTCGCGTTAATATGTATAGACGAACGCGGGGCTTCCCTCAGACAATAGACCTTGAACATTTTAGTACTACAACTGGGGCGTCAGACGTGCATACGATTGTGTTAGAGATACGCTTACAGAATATAGAGTGACCAGTATTCTTTAGTTATTCACGCATTATTTTTTAGCTGCTTAGAATGGGTACAGATCTAAAATAGTCTGGATTTTTAGGCAGAATTTTAGATAAGCCTAGTGAGTCGTGTGAGTGGACCTTCTCATACATTGTGTATTCTCCATCCTCGATACATTCTCCATTCTCCATTTTCCATTCTCCATTCTCCATTCTCCACTCCCATTCCCTTACATTCTCCATTCTCCATTCTCCATGCATTGTACATTCCCATAGATTCTAACCTCCATCTCTCCCTTCCATACAATACTCTCCCCTACATTCCTACACTCTCTATATTAATTATCTATCTCGTTATAAGCTAAGATTTCTAAATAAATATTAAATTAAAGAGTAATGACCTGGACTTGGTGGAACATCTCCAGATTCCCAAACTGTTGGTTCACTACCTAACTCGAAATGAATAGAACCTCCATGAGCAAACAAATCCTCATGGCTGACCCAGTTCTTATTCCATCTTTGACCATTGACAGTAACAGATTGGACATAGAAATCGGTCTCAAAGTTATCACTATTAGCAGTGATTTGTAATTTTCTATTTCTGTCACCATCGACGTAGATAGTAACAGAAGGAGCAAATGGAGCCAGAAGTAAGTATGTAGAAGTAGCAGAGACAGGGTAAATACCAATCAAAGACCAGAATAACCACAGTTGCATAGCTCCGGCATCGGAATTACCTGGTAATCCAGAAGCTCCAGTGGTGTACTTGTTATTGATCAAGTATCTGATAGTCTCAACGGTACGGTATTGACGGTTAACAAAGTTGTACATGAATGGGGTCAAGAAACTTGGCTCATTTCCAATATCAGCCAACGAATCACCGTATAATCCAAACATATCGTCTAATCTTTGAGAGAAAGTGTCGTTTGAACCGATGAAACTGAGCAAAGTAGCAACATCATGAGGAACAGCCCATCCATACTCAACAGGTTTACCTTCATATTCGTCATTGCCCCAGTAACAACCTCCACAACTCATTGGATCGTAATTACTGTAGTTGAAAGCTCCATTAGCATCCTTTGGTTGGATGAATCCAGTGTAATTATAAGACGAGGAAGAAGCTTCTGGGTTCCAGATGTTTTGCCAGTTAGCCGATCTCTTCAAATACTTTTGCAGATCGTCATGTTTACCCAAACCAGAAGCAACAACGTACAATCCGAAATCATCGTACAGATACTCCATAGTTCTGGTGACAGATCTACTGTAGTTACGGGTAATCCAACCATACTCAAGCCAATCTGGTAAAGCACCACGTCCATCAGCATTAGACAGATCAGGAGCAAAACTATCATATTTATAAGGAGGAGCAACTTCGGCATCTTTTTGCATCAGACTGTAACCATCTTGCCAATTAATACCATTTCTAACATTTTTAACGTAAGCATCGGCCAACAAGATATCGGCATTACTTCCACCTTGAGTTCTACCATTTTGATTCAGAGAACGAGCATCTGGCATGAACCCGTCATGTCTATAAGTATCGATTAAACTTCTGACGATCTCGGCACCTACACCACTTGGACTTAAGACGTTGAACAATGGGTTCAAACAACGGAAAGTATCCCAAATGGTGAAGAAATCATCATAGTATGGTTCGTCGGAGTCCCAGCCTGGGTTTTCTCCAGTTCTATTAGATGGCAATAAATGAGCTCCGTATAAAGCAGTATAAAGCCAGTTAGAGATAGTAGCATTATCAGTTTGAACTTGGACCTTATCGAATACGGTCTCATTCCACAATCTTCTAGATTCCATAACGGTGTCATCGAGATCCCAACTGGAGAAATCATCCTCAATGTTTTGACAAGCTTGTTCGGTAGAAATGAAAGAAATACCGACTCTGCTCTTGATGACATTGGAAGAGTTGGCAGGGAATTCGAATACAAAACCAAAAGATCCGTCGGTTTCTAAAGACTGAACGGTAGTTTCAGTAGTACTGTAATCAGATTCTTGGAAACCAGTAACGGTGGAAGGAGTGGTGTCGAATTCTCCACAGTAATAGATGGCCCAAGCACTTTGTTCACCCCAACCTCCGGTAATAGTTGTCTCACCGGTGTATCTATAGTTGGAGTCAACGTCCAAAGTACCATTGACAAAGTACTGAGTCCACCAAGGTCTAGAAGGAGCGACTAAATGCAGAGAACCATTGACGATAATCTGAGGAGTAGATCCGGTAGGGAAAGTATACTCATAGATACCAGCTCTATCAGCACTAGCAAACTCCAGAGTAATACCACTATCGAATTCTACTTTGTAATAACCTGGAGACAGGGTATCCAGGGTAGATCTGGTGTTATAAGCTTGAGAGGTGAAGTCGACACTACCAATGTAAGGCAATTGCAGAGCAACACCATATTCTGGCAGACCACCGGTACCGGATTCGTGCATCATCGAGATCAGAACGACGTCTCCATCTGGAGCATATCCAGAATACAGATCTCCCAAATCGGAATTGATGACATCGATACCCATCTTGACCATACCGAACGGTCTAGTAGCACCTGGGAAGACATGGCCTCCACCTTCGGTACCAAAGAACAAGTTAGCTTGATCAATAGGAGCGGTAGTGTTACCGGCAGACCCTCTGAACAGAGAGCTGGCAAAGAGTGACTTAGTTAATGTCGAAAACATATGTATCAGACGCTCGGGGTCTTGTAGACTTGCGAGGAAATAGTTAGCTAAGTTCAGGAATACCATGATGAAATGTGAAAAGTTGGGGTATTCCTTGTGACTTTATATGATGCAAATCGGGGGCCAATACGTGGGTTCCCCGAGGGTTCAAATTTGAATTTGAGATTGAAAAATTGGGGGTCCGATGATCCCTCGATGTTTTAAGCGTTTGATAAGCAGGTAACGCGGCAAAAATGAATGTGGATACCAGTTCTAAAGCCGGTTGAGCGTTAAAACAATGCAGGATGGGTCCTAAGTATCCTCACGGAATACATATTATAATGCAATACCTACTTAAGAGTATCCGGTATTATTAATAATGGGTTGAGCAGGGTTGAATTAGCGGAGCCGCGGTTTGAAAATGTACTCCCTTTCAACTGACTATCGACAGAATATCAACTGAATCTCGACAGAATATCAACTGACTATCAACTAACTATCGACTATCGACTATCGACTAACTATCAGCTATCAGCTCTCTATTTACTCCCTTGTATCCCTTAGATAAAATGCTTAATTATCTGCGTCTAATACTTAAGGAAATAATAGGGAAAAAATTTTCTTTTCTTTTTGCAACGTGCTACGAATCTATGGAAAAAAACCGGATCAGACAGGATAAACACACACGTTGGGGGGGAACGTGACGTAGCGAGGGGGGTCGAGGAGAAATAACGTTTATTGTTCCTGAGCTCGTGGGGTTGGCCGAGGATGAATCGAGGTTGCTCGAGGGTAACTTTTGGGCGATCATGTGGGTTCGAGGTACTCAGATCTTCATTTACTCCCCGATATTCTAACTAATCTTAACATAACAACAATAGATTGTGTAGAGTGATTTGCGATAGTAGGCAGCCGTAAATGTAGTGAGATTTGGGTTACGAGACTATACATGGTGATTGAGTTTTTGGTATAGTCTACTACTTGGATCTTGGGAATGTGGTTCCCGAGAATTTAACTCGAGTAGTGACTGCCAAGAATTGATATCAGTGATTTGTCATTTGTGTCTAGTCATTTTCTTTCCTGTCACTCAAAGCCCCAACCGTTTCTAAGGTACAAACATTTTTTCCCTATTTAAAGTTGGGGGTGATGAGCTTAAAAAAAGGGGGAGCACAATTTTAGACAAGGGTCAAACTTAAACGTGGAGAACAAAAGGGTTCCAAATAAAATATCCCGCAACAATATCAATTAAAGTGCACATGTGCTGAAGATTCCTACGAGTAAATACTCCACATATGCACAATATCCAAACTACTACAAATAATGCATGCACCTAAAACTACAACAACATTAAAAGCAATATAATATTAACAACGTTAAAAATATTAAAACAAATCATAACATGCACATAGTGTGGGTTTATTTGTTAGCCGAAGCATCGTCACTAGAATCGTTAGAAGTCAACTTCTCCTCAGTAGAAGTCTCGTAAATGTTGTCTGAAACGGCAATTTCATCAGCATCCTTCTTAATAATAGCGTTCATCTCGTCCTCTTGGTTGTTGTAGTGTCTGAAACAGAACCAGAAGAGAAGACCAGCAATGAAACAGGCAACGGCCAAACCAGAGTAAGTCCAAACTAACTTAGGATCTTCAGCAGTTGGAGACAAGGCAATACCAATGGCGGCACCAATAGCAGAGGTGAACAAGAAAAGAGACATGATAAAAGACTTCATTCTAGTTGGAGCCTTGGTGAAAGCATACTCTAAACCGGTAATAGAAGCAAAGATCTCAGATAATCCAATGAATGCATAGGCTGGGGTTTGAAGGGCAACATGGATGTGGTTTGGAACAGTTCCATCACCACATAATGGGTGGTCGTAACATGGACCAGCTTTGTAGATGTAGTGTTGTAAGACAGCAGCGTAAACCATGGCAGCGGTACCGAACATGAAACCCCAGAAAATCTTGGTAATTGGCTTGAATTGGATGTTAACCTTTCTCAACAGTGGGTAGATCAATCTGTTACAGATTGGAATGAAGACAATCAAGGTAATTGGGTCAATGTTTTGCATGATATCGTTTGGAATACCGTGTAACTCCATTTGAGAGGCAGAGAAGACAAAGTTGTTAACCATTTGACCGTAGACAATCCAGTAGATTGGGAAGAAGACAAATACCTTACAAGCCTTCAAAGCAACCTTGACTTCATCGACAAAGTCTGGGTTGAACTTGGAGTTCTCCTTCAGTTTGTCAACGTTCCAGTGTCTAAGACTGATGAAACTAACTTGGAAAGCATTCTTGATAACATTCTTGGATGGAGGAGTCTTGACGTACTTGTTTCTTCCGAGAATCAAAGCGGCAACACCGACAAAGAAGAAACATAATGGCAACAAGTAAGCAGCCCAGAAACCAATGTGTAATTCCATCTCAGTAGTAGCAATAGCACTTAAAGAACCAATGTTAATACATAAATAGAAAATCATGAAAACGGTCTCGATAGTAATCTTTGGGTCGATGATGACCTTGTTACCCTTCTTGTCTCTAGTAATTCTAGCCTCACCCAATTGGATTTGTTCGGCAATCAATGGAGAAACAGAAGATTTGATACCACCGGCACCCAAACCAATCAAGATAATACCGACAATGAAACCTCCAGTGGATCCACTGATACTGACAGAGTCGAAAGAAGTGGCGAAAAGAATAGCAATACCCAAGATATCAACAAAGGTGAAGAACATGATGGTCTTGTACTTACCCCAGTAAGTATCAGAAATGTAAGCACCCAAAATTGGACAAACGTAACACCAGAATTGGAAGAAATAAGACAAACCGTTAGCACCAACAGATCCCAAACCCAACTTACCAGCTGGAGTCGAGTCCATAGTTCTTTGCATATAGTTAGTGAATGGAGCAGTTAAACCATAGTAGGTAAATCTCTCGGCTAACTCAACAATAGCAACTAAGTAACAAGTAATTGGAATTGGGGCAGAAATTCTCTTCAAAGTTTGCATTTCCAATTCAGTTGGTGGTCTGCCTTCTTCAAAGTCATCGGCCTCGATGTCCATGTTTCCATCAACGTTAAAGTCGTCGACTGGTACTTTATCAGTCAGGGTCTTTTCGACATCGAAGACAAGAGCAGCATCACCCTTGCTAGAAACGGCTACGAGTTTCTCACTCTTAGCACTCAGAGTAGATTGAACAGGTTGAATATTCATTTTAAGCGTTGGAAAACAAAATATTAATAGTTCTGGTGTCCGGTGAATAGCGTATATATACCCTACAGATGGAGAGTCAACAGACTACAGAAAGTCGTTTCTTTTTCGAATGTTGATAAATGCATCTGAACAAATGAAGAAACTTTTGCGTCCAACGCTCTTCTCCTATAGGCCCAAATTATACCCTGATAGAGAGGAGTAATTGTGTGGTTCGATTGTCTCGGGATTTTCCTGCATGAAAGTCCCCTAGTGTGACTTTTCAAGGTGAGAAAAGGGGAAAAAAAAGAAAAGAAAACCTTAAATTTTCTGCCAGCGAGTGATGAGCTGCTGGCAGGGTTGCGATGAGGTCATGTGACTAGTTTACGAAATAAAATTCTACAACCACAGACGGTCTTTGGGTATAGTTACCACTACAAGATATGTCGTGATAAGGATGTCTTATCGATACCAGGTTGTTATTAGAGTGCTTCATTGCTTTGATATCAATTCCTTTCAAGATCCTCCCCTCGATTTTGAAAAATACCAAGAAAATGACCTCCTCCACTTCTCGCAAATGAAAAATTCTGTCGAATAGAGCGTATATACAATAGAGTGGAGACTGAAGTACGAAAAGTGGCTTGTAGCTAAGGTTTGTTTTCGACACTAGGGTGCAACATTAACCGTAAACAGAACAAAAAAAAAAAGAAATGCAACATCGACGTAACATTTTTCTGCAATGCCCTTGATGCGACTAAGAAATAGAACAAACATTTAGCCGTTCACTCAAGTGGATTTAAGTCACAATAGTTGTTTATGGTCGCTTAACTATGCTAGTTGTGGCTTTTTTGTAAGGTCCTGACGTAGTGTTCAGCCTTACTCATCTGACTAGTGGACCCTCGATCTGGCATAACTGGAAAAAAAGGAACATGAAAAATTCTATTTTCGCTTCAGTTACTTAATTAGGAGTCAGAGCATTAAAAGCTCATCGCCCGTTTTAATTCAAACGGTGTAAGCCGTACATATGTCTTCGGAAAATTCCTTCTCCGGGAGATTCGTATATGCTTTCAGTAAAGGTAAATGAAACAGGAAGCCTGTCCTAGCCTAATGGGTAATTCCGACGCCGACATTACCTCACCTCCATACGGCATTATACACTCCTCCTTGTTCACTTGGCATTAATTTCCTACTTGCTCCTATAGTGCATAATAGGAGAGGAATTATTTTCTAATAAACTGCTAATATCTAGACTTTCTTTTAATTACCCAATATAGCATTTCTAGTATAGGAAATATATATATTGATCACTTTTACACTACCCTTTCCTTGGCTGCAAAGAAAAACACCAAAAATTCAAAGATAAAGTTGAGGCCAAAATGAGATCTTAATTATCTTGAGAGACCGGTCAATCAATCAATTAGAAGATTCTATAAAATGAAGGTCAGTGGATTGGTTTTGTCTTTGCTGCTAATTGCCAACTCGGCGTATGCTTTCAAGAACACGGCTCCATTGTTCGTTCAAGATTTAAGCGCCGACATTGAGCCAAAGTTTGCCTACGTCACCAAGCAAGAGAACGTACCAGTTTGTTCATTATTGGGTGAGTCCGGTAAGAAGAACATTGTATTGCAAGTTCCTAATTTGTCGAAGGATGACTTTGAGTACAATTCCAAGCACTTATCTGAGTTTGCTAGCTTGGTAAAGCTGGACTTCTTCAAGTACACTCTTTACTACAAGTACAGTGGAAGTGAAGATATTGCCAGTGAATGTACTGATGTCAATGTTCGTGAGGTTGAACTTGAAGATGGATTGCTGAGCGATTTGTCTGATATCTCTGAAACTTTGGTCGTCAAATTCCCTCTGCTTTCTCCAAAGGCCTCTAATAGAGGTGAACAATTAGAAGAGCTTGACCAATTTATCGGTCTGCTTATGACTATGAAGAATGAGATCAAACTTGTTGTTCAAGGATTACCTCAAAAGTCATCTGACACCATCCTGAATAAAGTTTTTGAAGGAATTGATCAAATAATGAAGGGTAATATCTATAAGAGAGCCGAAACTGAGGAACAAGAGACCACTGGTTTTGAAGAGGCCGAGCAAGAAGTTGCCGATGCTTTCAAAGAGATTCAAGACTTACTTTCTGAAGAAGGTGATAATGGAGTCACTATTTACAGTTCTGATTCTGACGTTGGATCTTCTGCTTCCAACTCCACCAGTTCTGGTTTATTACATCACTATCAATTCTTCTCTCCTGGTATCTGGATGGCCACCATTGTTTCGTTTGCATTGCTTAGCATTTTGATAATCCTGTTCCAATGGTTGAACTCATTAAATATCAGTTACAAATCATTTGAAAAACCAATCGATAACCAAAAGAAGACTCAATAAATTTTATATATCAATATACAAATGGTATAATTTTGTAAGGTACTTTTTGACAGTAGACGTCCCAATCATCTCCATACTTTTCCTTGCAACTTTTCTCGTCTCTTGTCTGTCTATGGACGAGTAAGAATCCGAAGTAGATGACGTAGAAATAGGTGATAGGAGTATTAAATCCAGTTGGAAGACACCAAGCCCATGCTATAATCCAGTCTCCGAAATAATTCATATGCTGACTCAAACCCCACCATCCGTCGATCAATAAGTTGGTCCCACGTTTCGTCTTGAGACTCTTTAAATGCTGTAATTTTCCTCTACGGAAGTCGTTCTTTTGTTTGTTGGCACTTCTGAAGATGTAGAAGCCAATGACTTGAATAGACAATATCACCATTGAATAGAATGGACCAAGTTTTACAGTATTGAAAGACAAGTAACGACATTGTAAAGAGTAATTGAATGGAACCCAACAAAGATCCCCAAACACTAACATAAATCCGAACCCATCGGTTGCAATATCCATCATAGTAAGAATACCTTCCTCATTAAGAACACCATCGAATACATAAAACAGTTGCAACAAATTGACTAATAATAAAGAGTCACTTAAGACACCAGTTGTTAAGTATACGTGATGAAGACAACTTAAGTTAAGCATCAGCCATAACAATAAACCAGGTCTGGTTTCACAGAACATCTTCATATCCCAGGTCTGCCAGAACAATCTTGGGTTCAATTCACGTCCAATGAACCAATTATACAAATGATCGGATGAATTTCCACTGACCAGCAAAATACGTTCCCTAGTTCCCATACCATTTGGTGTTAAAAGAGGAACATAAGATAACAAGTATAGGATTGACGCAAAGATATAAGAGAAGATGATCGTCACGTACAACAACTTGTTATAATTTGCGTAGATATATTGCAATTCAGGCATAAGACCATCAGTGGCATAATATCTCAGACAAAGAACACCCACAAGAGTCAAACTCATTGCTTTACCATTGATCTTATATTCAAGATGGGTCCCATCACGTAACTTGACTCCCTTCGAAGTAAAGCCTGGTAATAACCAGGTATCAAGAACCATTAAGCCGAAAAACCATGATAAATAGACAGTCCATGCTTGTTTATCGAAGAAATTTACCCAAAAATCTTCTATGCACTCTTTATAAAACAATTCCTTGATCTTCTCAATGTCAAAGTTGATCCCATCGACTAAATAATTCTCATTGACCACCATATATAACAAAATGGTGATCAATGGTAATCCGGAGCTCAAAGTCAGTGAGCCAATGCTACCGAAAAACTCTTTCTCCACTGTAACTGGATTCAATACTGTTGCCATGACTACCGTTGCACCTCCACACGACCGATCCATCCAGGATTTTTCAGCTGTTAAATATAGTCAGATTTTTATATACGAAGGTACGAAAACACTAAACGAAGAGCATAATAATGGAGTGAAAAGGAGCGAAAAGGAGCGAAAATAAAAGGCGATTTAGGACGAGTAAGAAGGCAGTTCAAAAGGACAAGTTCAGCAGCCGATAAACTAGAGACAACAATGGCAGTTGATATCCCAAAGTGAGTACAAGACAATAATGCCAAGTGATTGATCCATTGTTATACTAACTAAATTAGATCTGTTTTGCAAAAGCTTGTGTTCTTCACAGCCATGATGATCATAGCCCCTGTGGTCACGTTCTTCGTCTCCCAATGGATTTTTGGTAAGTTTTTCCCCTCACTTCATATAGAGTTCAATATTAACAGTTGACTATAGGTAAGAATGCGATTATTAGTGGTGGGTTATCGCTGTTGGTCGCCAATATTGTGTTGATTGGTTATGTGATTGCTGCTTTTGCCGAAGATACTGATGAGTCTGTCACTGAATTGAAAACAAAGAAACAACAATAGTTGGTTATTATTGTACATACTAAAATATATATTCAATTTACGTAATCTACTGGTTTAATGATGTCCCCCTTATCAATTAATTACCCACATTTAAAGAGCGATGCGATAGATTTTTCTCCTAAAGATTTTTTGTAAATTTGATGCTTTTGATTTTGTTCTTCAATTCGAAGTGAAAGGGAGAAATTTAGAGAGGTGTTCAGTGCACGATGTCGGTTGTTGGTGTGTTGAAAAACAAACTGGATATTGTCAAGTTCATCAACGAAAAGAAATGGTCCATAGAGAAACTAGTGGAAGTGGCGACAAAGGGTCGTTCTGGAGAAAGTAAGATTGTAATCGATGAAGCCAAATTTAACTCTTTAGCTGGATTGAAGATGAGTAAACTGGAGATGGAAGAAGTGTTAAACGAACAGTTTGGATTTATTAAGTGGTTAGATGATATTGAAGTCGTTTCTAATGTTCCAAAGTTCACTTATAAAACGAAACCACTGTTGAAATTTAGCGACTTGTTAACAACTAATACACCACAAGAACAAAAAGGAGAACTTGGTTCCGATGTCGTCAAGACACTCCCTAAAAAGAGATCAGATGACTACTTCATCATAAAAGACTCAAAAGCTACTTAGTTGATACAGATGACTATTTCATTATGAAGATTCAAGAGCTATTTAATGGAGTTTATACGAGAATCCATGGATAATCTATCAGGAGTTGTCAATTCGAAAAATCCATTGACTTCCTTTGCAAACATTTCCAATTCCTTTTGACTTTTAGAATTATTCTCTAAATCGGTTGCCCTCTTAATGTTAATGTACAGTTTAATGAACCACGTCTTGGTTGGATCTAATAAAGACCCATCAGCAAATTGAATTTGATAAAACTCGATGATTATATTGTTGTAGTAAAAACGATCTCCCTTGAACCAGTACTCTTGGTCAAATTCGTATCCCAATTCGTCTAAATATCCCAATAAGTCATCATGAGCTCCACTATCCACGATACAAGTCTCATAGATGCTCTGCTGACACGCAAACTTCTTTCCCGCTATTGGAATATCGGCTATTTGTAAGGTCCATAATTTCTCTTTATTGAAGTTTTTCTTTCTTGATTCGTCTGATGTAGTTACACTATTCAATTCACCATCTCCTGAAGAGATCAATCTCATTCTATATTGTTCGATTTGGTTTACTTTCCCCAGTTGAAATTCTGGCTTGAATGGATATTTCGGCTTTAGCACTATGTGGTGTAAGTCCATCTTACTTGGTGGCATACCTGTAAGCAGTTGCAATGTCTGCAACAGCAACAGATGCTGCGAATTTGGAATTGACGATACTAAAGATAGTTGATGTACCATTACAGTCTATAGTATTCCTAAGTACTCTTCACAAGCACTTTTCATAAGCGTCTAAGATGGAGCTCAAGGACTCCAAATACTATTTTCGTACTTAATTATGTGAAGCCCCTAAATTACTTTAATAGGAGATTACAAATTGTCTTGTGTATCATATTATTTTAGGCTTACGAGCATAATACGAGAGTAATCTCAGGCAGAAGATATAAAAGGAGTGAATAATTGAATCTCAACGTATTCAGTCGTGTATGGCTCATTTTGGCAATGAGGAGCACTCTACATCCTTCGAGGAACCTAACCTCGGAATTTACACCCCTATTCGAATACAGTGGCTTCTCCCACCCCTAGATTCCCGACTCTTCCCCTATTAGAAATCTCCATCCTGTGATTGGCCAATTTCACAATTCTTCGGTTTCCTAACTTTTTTTTTGTCATCTGTAAAAATCCGGAGAGCTAAAAAAATGATCAATAGAGCAGATGAGCCCAATAGGACGCTTTGTGAATGCAAACGGAATAACTTCCTGTCGTGTACGATGGAAAGGGGATTGGAAGTTCTAGAGATGATTGTGGTTGCTACTTTGTAGTTTGCGGTCATTGGTATAGCTTTCAGTCATCCAATAGTGATCCTGTTTACCCCCCTCCATCCTCGGCTACCTCACCCGGTTTTTTACTAGATAAAGTACATAGTCAGGCATCTCCACCTTTTGCCCTCTTCTCGTCTTTCATATAGGAGGGAAAAAAATTTTCTGCCCTTTTTCTAAACCTAAGCTATTTGCTACTTAAAACGACAGATCACAAGGTGGATATTCCATTGGATCACAATTGACATGTCCTGTAGTCCTATACCGCATTATTCTTGTTCCTATAAACTACTCTAGGTAGATCCAACACCCCCCTCACCCCCTCCCCTCCTCTTCTGCCTCCGGAAATACCTTCAAATTTGTCCTTTTTTTTCTTGTTTTCCTACTCGCTAGACTGCTATCTGCCCCTGTCTTTACTAGCTCTCCTTGTTTCCGTCCATGATTTTTCCCTGTTTTTCAATTTTATAAAATCGAACTCGAATCCGAGTTATATATTTATCTTTTTACACATAATACTCGATAATTATTTTTAATTGTTCCGAATTCAAAGATGATTAGAAGCATTTGTAAGACTCTGAGTCTCCTGCAAAAGAGTAGCAGATTGTTCCACACCACTGCTGTCTCGAGACAGATAATAGCAGACAGATTGAACGGTAAGAATGCCGCTTCCATGGTTCAAAAAGACTACCATATTATTGACCATGAATACGATGCCATCGTTGTTGGTGCTGGTGGTGCTGGTTTAAGAGCCGCTTTCGGTTTACTGCAAGATGGTTTCAAGACTGCTTGTATTTCCAAGTTATTCCCTACCAGATCTCATACTGTGCTGCTGCAAGGTGGTATCAACGCTGCTTTGGGTAACATGCACGCCGATGACTGGCACTGGCATATGTACGATACCGTCAAGGGTTCTGACTGGTTGGGTGACCAAGATCTGATTCACTATATGACCAGAGAGGCTCCAGATTCTATCATTGAGTTGGAGCACTTTGGTGTCCCATTCTCAAGAACCGAGGAAGGACGTATCTACCAAAGAGCCTTTGGTGGTCAATCCAAGGAATACGGTAAAGGTGGTCAACTGTATAGAACTTGTGCTGTTGCCGACAGAACTGGACATGCTCTTTTACACACCTTGTACGGTCAACTGTTAAGACATAACACTCACTTTTTCATCGAGTTCATGGCCATGGACTTGTTGATGCACGACGGTAAGTGTGTCGGTGTTATGGCTTACAACCAAGAAGATGGTACCTTGCATAGATTCAAGGCCCACAACACCGTTATTGCCACTGGTGGTTACGGTAGAGCCTACTTCTCTTGTACCTCCCTGCACACATGTACCGGTGATGGTTACGCCATGGCCCTGCGTGCTGGTTTGCCATTGCAAGATTTGGAGTTCGTTCAATTCCATCCTTCCGGTATCTACGGATCTGGTTGTTTGATTACTGAGGGTGCTAGAGGTGAAGGTGGTTACTTGCTTAACTCTGAAGGTGAGAGATTCATGGAAAGATATGCCCCAACCCTGAAGGATTTGGCCTCCAGAGACGTTGTTTCTAGATCTATCACTATGGAAATCAACGCCGGTAGAGGTGTTGGTCCAGAAAAGGATCACATGTACTTGCAATTGTCTCATATTCCAGCTGATATCTTGAAGGAGAGATTACCAGGTATTTCCGAAACCGCTGCTATTTTCGCCGGTGTTGATGTCACCAAGGAGCCAATTCCAATTTTGCCAACCGTCCATTACAACATGGGTGGTATCCCAACTAAGTACACTGGTGAGGTTGTTAAGTTAAATGAGAACGGTGAAGATGAGATTGTCGAAGGTTTGTATGCATGTGGTGAAGTTGCTTGTGCTTCCGTTCACGGTGCCAACAGATTGGGTGCCAACTCTCTTTTAGATTTGGTCGTCTTCGGTCGTGCCGTATCGCACACCATCAGAGACAAGAACACTCCAAACACACCTCACAAGGAATTGCCTCTGGACATCGGTTACGACTCTGTCGCTAACTTGGATAAGATGAGAACTGCTAACGGTACTAGATCTACTGCTGATATCAGATTGGATATGCAAAAGACCATGCAAAAGCACTGTGCCGTCTTCAGAGACCAAGATATGTTAGACCAAGGTGTTGAGAAGATCATTGCCGTTGACAAGGACTTTGCCAACATCAAGACTTCCGACAGATCTATGATCTGGAACTCTGACTTGGTCGAGACTTTGGAATTGCAAAACTTGTTGACTTGTGCCGTTCAAACCGCCGTCAGTGCCGCTGCCAGAAAGGAATCTAGAGGTGCTCACGCCAGAGATGACTACCCAACCAGAGATGATGAGAACTGGATGAAGCACTCTTTGTCCTACCAAACCACCTCTGGAGATCTGGTCAAGTTGGACTACAGAGCTGTTATCAGTGAGACTTTGGATGCCAACGAATGTAAGTCTGTCCCACCAGCTATCAGATCTTACTAAGCTTTAGCATCTCATAGTTTTTTTCTTTTTTTGACCTTATAGTAAAAAAAAAAATATTTATATACATTATTTATAATAGTTAGTGCTGTATATGAAGGGATGGTTCTGATGTTACCATTGAGTCATCGACTAATACTATTTATAATATTCATTATTTAAGGTAATGTAGGGAGAGGGGGTAATGGGACTAGAAGTTAATGTTGGTTGAAAAGTAGATGAACTAGTTAGTTGGTCTGATAGAGAGTTAGAGAGTGGGTGTAGCAATACATTGAGTTTAAGTATGGTGTTTACCCCACCCCCTTTATATCAATTTAAGGAATCATCAGACTATTTATAGATAATTGTAATTGAAAATGAAATTAAAAGGGGCTAAATCACATGCAACTTTGAGAAAAGATTAACTTCGGTTTTCGAGTTCCGTGGATTTAGTGCGCTTGATTTATTCCTTCTCAGATGTTCCGATGCCTTCCCCTCACTTCCGCCTTCAGTCCTCCCCCTTTTCACTTTCACCCCTTTTCTCTCTTTCCTCCCCCTTTCTCCTTTTCTTCTTTTCCTCCCTTTTTTCCCTTTTCCCTCCCTTTTTACCTCCCTCACTTTTCCCCAGCCCATCCCATCGCTAAATCAAAAAAATTTTCTCTAGCAAAAAAAAGAAAAAAAATTTTCCATACAAAAATTTTCACATAGAAATTTTTAACTAACGGCGGTTAGCTTAACAGACAGTGTTAATACAATCAAGATGCTGAGAATAAAGAAGAAGAACACAACTGGTAACGCCAAGAACTTCATTACCAGAACTCAGGCTGTTAATAAATTACAGGTGAGTCTTGCAGACTTCAGAAGATTATGTATCTTCAAGGGAATCTACCCAAGAGAACCCCGTAATAAGAAGAAGCTGAACAAAGGTTCCACTCTGCCAGTCACCTTCTACTATGCTAAGGACATTAAGTATTTGATGCATGAGCCAATATTGCAAAAGTTCAGAGATCACAAGACTTTCAGTAAGAAATTGACCAAACTGTTGGGTAAAGGTGAAGTTTTCGCTGCTAAGAAATTGGAGTCCGATAGACCACAGTACAAGTTGGATCATGTTATCAAGGAAAGATATCCTACCTTCATGGATCTGATTAGAGATGTTTCGGATCTGTTGAACATGTTATTCTTGTTCAGTAACTTGCCTGCTACCTCCGACAAGATCAGTGCTAAAGTAACAAAGGATTGTGAAAAATTGTGTAACCTGTGGACTATGTACGTTGCTCGTGAAAGATTGATCAGAAAAGTATTTGTTTCCATTAAAGGTGTTTATTACTCTCTGCAGATCAAGGGCCAAGAAGTGATATGGTTAGTTCCGTTCAAGTTGCCACAGAATATTCCATCTGACATTGATTTCAGAATCATGTTGACCTTCTTGGAATTCTATTCCACTTTAGTCAACTTCATTTTGTACAAATTATACACTGGAAGCAATTTGCAATATCCTCCAAAATATGATCCTTCTATTTTGAAGAAGACTGGTGGTTTGTCTTCATTGATTTTGGAATCTTCTGATCTGAAACTGACCGATTCCATCTTGGGTCAAGTTCCTGTCGCTTCCACTACTGAATCTGAGCTGACCTTGTCTGCCGAGCAGATTAAGAAGCTGATGCAAGCCGACAAGAAACAAGTCCAAGACCAAGAAGACCAAGAAGAATCCACTGAGGACGTTGAAACTGTAGAATTAGATGAGTTTAAAGACTCCTCTTCAAAGAGTACTGGTGATATTTTGGTTCAACCTTCTAAATTCGACAACCCAGTCTCTACTTTATTCGAAGGTAAGGTCTTCTTCGTTGGTAGAGAAGTTCAAATTGAGATCATGGAACTTTTAGTTCTTGCTTGTGGTGGACAAATTATTCCTGAGATTTTAGTCGATGCCGATTCCAAGAAGTATGACTTATCAAAGGTAACCCACCAAGTCACCGATAGACCAAAGATCACCAAAAAGGTACTGGGTAGAACTTATATCCAACCTCAATGGATCTTCGATTGCATAAACAAACGTCAATTATTACCTGTTTCCAACTATGCTCCGGGAGAAACTTTACCACCTCATTTATCTCCATGGGGAGATTCTGTTGGTTACAACCCTGAACTGTCTGATGAAGAGAGTGATGAGGATGAGAGTGAGGAAGAACTGGAAGAAGAGGAAGAAAAGGAAGACGAGGAAGAGGAAGATGAAGATTTGAAGGCTCAAAAGGAATTAGAGCTGGAAGCTAAGGGCATCAAATTCTCTGATATCGACAGTGGAAAGGTCACAAAGAAGAAGAAGGTCACCACTACTGCCGAAGAAGAGAAAGAATTGGCTAAGATCATGATGTCCAACAAACAAAAGAAGTTATATAAGAAGATGCAATACGGAATCGAATCTAAACAGGATAAGATTGACCTGTTGAAGAAGAAGAAGAAGCTGTTGAAACTGAAATTGCTGAACTAATTCATATAAGGACAAATAAATGTGATAGAAACTTGATAGTAGTAGTAATTAGTTTACCTGATTTGTAAATTGTGTGTACACGACCAATTTGTCCCGATTTGGAATTTTGAGTGCACACGACTTTTAAATACTCAGAGCCACAGTTAACTCCATTCCTATATTACTCCCCTACACTAGTCTTACACACCAACATAACATTAATACAATTATTATTCAAGCCAATGGATCAAGAAAGACGAAAAGATGGTGATCACCAACAAAATGCATACTCCATTAACTCCATACAGAGCATCATAACGTACGGCTCTTTTACGTCTGATATTGTAGACTCTCCACAAGTAAGTAGCCAAACTGTACCATAAGACTAAGATACCGGAGATGAAGAAGCCGACACTCGATAAGATATTCAAGTTGGAGTTACCATAGTTCAACAAGACAGTACCCATGGAACCAATAGTCATGGCAATAGTAGTCCAAGTAAGATAAGTTCTCTCGGTAGCGAAATATACCTTTGGTTCGACTCTAACTGGGACGGAGATCTTCTTTCCTGGAGGCAGTTTGATCTTGGTATCAAAGACAGTACCCAGAGGGACCTTATTGAAAGAATGATCTGGTTGTAAGAAGGATCTTACGTATTCGACAAGAGAGAATTCTTGTGGAGCAGGCTCTCCTGTTGGAGATGATAATAATGGAGCATTTTCCAGGGAATTCTCGGTGGTGTTTGGTAAGAATTGAACTCTTGAGTCCAAATTTCCACCGACAAATTCTTCTTCATCAATAGAATTGTACTGAGAGGTATGAGGCAGTCTTACGATACCGAATTCTTCGTTATTCTTTGGTTTTCTGATATCTACATCCATTTGAGGTAACCAGAATGGAATCAAATCGACTTTTTCCGGTAACAAAGTGGCACAACCATGAATGAATTTGGAGAATTTAGGAACCAGCTCTACAAGATGACTGCTGACCAATTCACGAACCCACAGAGGAGGTTCTTGACCCAATTGAGTTTGTAATTTCACTTCCAAAACGGCGTATGGAAATCTACAAATATCTTTCTCTGGAACTTGAGAGAATGGGAAATCGACACCAATATCCATTCTTCTCCAGTTACCATGAGTTCTGTCTTTACCATCGAAGTTGTCTTCTCTAATTAAGGTCAACTCGGTATCTAAAGAGATACGTACACGGGCATCACCTGGCAATTGGAACAGAGTTCTGTTATAGAAAGATCTCATAACAGGTCTGAATTTATCTTTGATGACTCTGTATTGAACCTCATTAGCCAATCTTTCCAAACTCTCAATCTCTTTAGCACCCTTCTTCTTTTCCTTTCTCATTTTTTCAAAGACTTGTGGTACGGTGAATTTACCTCTCATGAAATCGTTAACATTTCTTTCCTTCATTGGGAATCTCAGTTTAACAGACTTCTCACCGGTCCAATCTTCTCTATGTGTCTTACGTTCGACAAAGACATTGTCATTGGACATACCACCGTACCATCTTAATCTGATCAGCTCGGCACCTTCGTCCTTCAACAATCTACCATAGTACAAGTCCATCTTGGAGTTGTCATAATAGATAGAAGTGATAGCACTGTCTTCTTTCTCGAATTCCTTGTTAGCATTGAAGACCAAGACTGGCAAATGCTTCAAAATAATCAACTTCAACTCGGTGATATTATCTGGATGAACCCAATACTTGGTAGTTTGTCTGACGAAATTCTGTTGAGATCCACCAGCAGCAGAATCTCCCTTGACTGGGTTACCTCTGGTACGAACCAAATCGTACAATTTGGACAATCTGACGATCAACCCATCGTAGTTATCTTTATAGAACAGCTTATTGTTCAAACGAGCCTGGAAAATCGGTTTCAAAATGAAAGCATTGTTGGTCATCTTGTCGTGCTTCTTCAAAATCTTCTGGAATCCAATGTAATTCAAACGAGAGAACTTCAGCAAATCATGGACATCGGCGATGATATCACTTAATTCCTTCTCCAAATCTTCGAAATCTTGCTCGTACATCATGAGCAACTCATCATTACCTTCATCGTGGTTCTTGGCGTCATTGTTATTCTGAATCACCTCATAAACCATCAGCTCGGTGTCCTCCATCCTACGTAAAGTCTCCAGATGTTTCAAGGTGACGAAATTGTACACCTTATCCAAATCTTTCTCGAGGAAACTGACGAATTCTTCCTCAGCACGGTCGGTCCATTTACCATTGTTGGAAGCCAAACCTTTCTTCAATTGGTACTTCAACTCATCGTACTGAACGTAGTAGTAATTGTAGTCCGGGATTAACGAACTTTTCAATGTTTCTCCAAACTTCATTCTGGCGGTGGTTCAATTGTGTCTTCAAGTCTTACTCAACACCCTGAAAAAATTCACCTTATATACATAAAGCTCGGTGGTCCCCGTCAGATTTCTCACTCATTGAGCTGAGGTTAAAATTTTGGCTGTATTAAATGCAGGAAGCGAGCACGTGGAGGCAGCGCAAAAAGGAGAGAAGGAGAAAAGAAGAGAGAGAAGAGCAGTGAGCGCAGTGAGCAGTGAGCAGCGCAGTGAGCAGCGAAAAAGCCTACTGGGCAGCACACTGGCAGCGCAGTTAGCAGCGAGCGAATTGCAGCGCAGCCTACTGAAGAATTCAGTGAAAAACTCAAATTGGGGCTGTCTTATTTGAGGTGCTGAAAAATTTTGGTAAGAATTAGGTCGTGTGACATAGTACAATTAGATCTAGTTAGGAATCTGGGGTGTCCCATTATCTTATTATGTATTACTCAGAGACTAGATATGCCGTAACACTGTATCAAGCTATGCCTGGCGAGATATCACTTTTACCTGTCTCTACAGACCACTACATCCACTAAATATACTATCCTTATATCATTTCTTATTTACATGACACCTATTCAAAACTCAGGTCCAATCTTCTATTATTAAGTTGTTTAAGCGTAGCTTGATACAAAAACAACAGAATACTACTTTGAATACTGGTCCATATGAATCTTGGTCCAACTCCACTGAAAAGTCCTATCACACCTTCCTGTTTAACTAAAGTTTTCAAACTCCCAAATGTAGATGAATTCAAAAGCAGTTGACTTGATGAGCTACTTTGTGTTTGTACTCTAGTCTTTATCACATCCAATGGTGTTGTGATCACACCGGCTAATCCTCCTGCACTAGCTCCTACACCCAATTCTTCTAATACCCCTAATTCTTCTCTATTATGTTTCAAATCAAACAGCCAATCTCTAAACTTCTCGTAAAATGCAAATTGTAACAGCGAGAATGGTAAATCTCTAACTAATGTCAGTTTATAACCGTAGAAAAGGGCTCCTGGACCTTCTGTTTTGCAAATGGTGGAAATTGCATCAAATGTAGATTTATAATTGTATCCACTATTGAAATATGGATTATTGAATCGTCCTTGTAATTGTAATCTAGATTTCAATACCTCTGATGGTACGTAGAAAATCGACGATGCCAGATCTCCCAAGAATCCAGCGGTCAAATGGGTCACCGTATCAGGAACTTTCCAATCTTTGATCATCACTCTCTTTGTATATTCATAAGTCACAAAGAACATAGCTGCACTTGGGAAAGATCCCAACATAAGAGCTCCATAACCTCCGTATAATCCTCTTCTAATACCTTCTTCTTTCATAATAGTCATATACAGAGGGAAAGTGCTCTTGTATTTCAAAGTAGTCGGAGAACCTTGTTGTCTTGTCTTCACTGTGTCTAAAGAATGCATCACCGTGTCACCAACGGCTCCTCCAAGTCCTCCAGCAAGTAAACAGTTAAACAAAGGGCTGGTAAAATCCTCTCCATTGTCCCCTTGATCTTCTATAACACCCCCACGACCAGACTCTCCAGCTCCGCCTCCCACACTCGCCACTCTTTCATCCTCAGTTATATGTACAGGGTGGAACGGGATCGTGGAGCTCAACGAAGCATCGCCATTCATCTTAATCTAACGGCGCCTCTTCTATATATACGAGAGGTGATAAAAATTCTACCTCAAACCAGTCAATTTTCTCCTATGAATCCAATCAGATATCCCCAAGTACCCTGGCAACTCGATTTATCCACCTTTCTCGACCGTTTCCTCTTTGGCCCCTTTTGCTTACGGCCGCTATTCTTTGGCTATTTTCGGGTTAAAGAAAATTTTTCGGGAGCGCTTAACTAAAGGGGGAATTTGATGAGCGTTTTACGGTTGTTCAGGGGAGTGCCCTTAAGAGCACTTTACGAATTGTGAAACTCCGGGCCAAGGGCATAAGGCAACGAGATGGGGCATGGAAGGGAAGCTGGTTAGTCAAATAGAATGGAGGTCAGATTTTCGGTGTCTCGGCGGATGAGTAGTGGTTTTCGACTGCTTCTGCGCACAAGTGTCAGGGGTTATAAAGTATTGGCGATCGAGACTTCATGTGATGACTCTTGTGTCGCTTTATTGGATCGGTTCTCTCCAGATGAGCCTCCGAAGCTCATTGCCCATTTGAAGAGTACTTTGGATTCGAGGGAAACAGGAGGTATTGTGCCCACACAGCTGTTTATTCATCACCAACAGAATTTAGCTCCATTGGTGGCCCGGATGTGTGAACAATACTCACTCCATTCATCTCCACCTGATGTGATCTGTGTCACTAGGGGACCTGGAATGCCTGGCTCTCTCAATATCGGCTGTGATACCGCTAAAGGTTTAAGTGTTCTGTGGGGGAAGCCTATAGTTGGAGTACATCATATGTTACTGCATTTATTGATACCACGTATGAAATCTAATGGAATTTCTCCAAAGTTCCCATTTTTCAGTTTGTTAATCAGTGGGGGTCATACTATGCTTGTAGAATCTCTCAGCTTGACGAATCATAAGATCATTTGTGATACCATTGATATTGCAGCTGGAGATCTGCTTGATAAATCTGCTAGATTACTTGGTTTCAAGGGAAATATGATAGCTAGAGAAATGTCTGAATTCTTGACCTCTTTCGACTCTTCTACAACTGATAATTCTACAATTGATTTAAAATCTATTCATACCCCACTACAAAATAAACCAGGACGTAAAGATATACAACTGTTTTCATTCAGTTCGTTAAATGGGATGGTTCAAAGGACTTTAGAAAAGAACAATATCACCCAAATTAATGATAATCATAGATATATCATCGGATCTCATATAGAAAGGACTGTTTTCCAACATCTTGTGGATAAAATTAGACTTTCAACCAAGGGGAAAGAAGGAGATCTTGTCATCAGTGGAGGAGTATCGGCTAATATGAGAATGCGTCAAGAATTAGAATCACAATTACCCCAATTCTCTTTCCATTACCCAGAATTATCTCTATGTACAGACAATGCGGTGATGATTGGCTGGGCAGGAATAGAATTATATGAACAATTTAATTACACATCCGATTTAGACTTCACCCCGATTAGAAAATGGCCACTTGATGAGATCTTAGTCTGATTTTCGGTTCCCCAAATACAGCTCTTTGATCTCAAACTGATCGATTAATTTAATCCATGTATCATACTCTAATTTAAAAATCAAATGTGACTTACTCTGACCCGCAGAGATGTACTCTGGCATTTTACCTTCCATCAGCTCTGGAATCAGAATGAAAGGAAGCCCCAGCTTGTCTTTATAGAGCATAAGTTTGTTATGGTTGATTAAAAAACTCAAATAAAACAAGTTTTCCACACTCTGACTATACGAATGGGGGTTAATAATGAATTGGAATAAACTTATAGGCACATCGTCATGTTTTTCCCGGTAGATATTGTAGCAATGTATCAGTGATTGATAGGTGTCCTTCTCGTTTGATCCCAGTGATAACTCGTCAAGTTGCACCAGTGTAGGTTTAACCAGACCACTTGTCTTCAAATAGTCCATTTCTCTTCTTGTGATGTTTCTCTTTTTAATCTCCACTCCTAATGGACCTAACATGAAATCGGTGGAAGCCAGTTTCTTCGATGTTTTGAAGTATAACAGTCCTAGTTTCTTCCAATTGTAAGAGAAATAAGCAGTGTTCATCAGGTCAGAGTCGGTATTGTTGGGATTAAAGAATAAATTAGTGTCACCGTCTTCTCCTTCTTCGGATTCTGGACTCACCCTAGAATCCAGTTTGGCATATTTGGCAAATCGTACAAGAAAGTCATCAAAATCTATCCCACTATCCATCAACCCTAAGCTAATGTTCGTTACACCGATGGACAGTTGCTCGCTGATCTCTCTGATCAGCTTGGAATCCATGTTTGTGATCTCATTTTGGAAATGAGAGTCTCCGATCTTCTGCGAGTTCTCATACAAGTGATTCAGCCTCTTCAAGTTCTCTGTAACTAATGTGATATCTCCATCTCTTGCTACTTTGGCTCTTTCTGATTGAATTTCAGTGGTTAAAGATTTGTAACTTCCATTCAATTCTGTGACGTACTCTTCATACAGTTGTTTGGACATACGAATATCTTCGTATTCATCTTCAGATTCACTTTCTTCGCTGGCTGATCCGCTCTCTGATCCGCTCTCTGATCCACTTTCTGATCCACTCTCTGATCCACTCTCTGATTCGCTTTCGGATCCACTCTCCTCTTTCTCATTAACGCGTCTTCTCTTATCCACCTCCTCTTCTACATCATCTAGATCTCTTTTCACCGCCATTTCGTACGCGACAAACCTTGCCTCTCCCGTCTTATCTCCTCTCTTCTCTTCGTCGCGCCTCTTCATACTGTTTATATTTTAATAAGCGAAATCTGTTTTCGTATTTCGCTCAGCTACATCTGGGTCAAATTGGGGGTATTCATTAACGTAGGCGGAGTAATTATTTAGGGAGTCATAATATTCATAATAAACTTTTGGTGAACCAGGACTCGAGTCCTCTCTCTTTGATGAAATTCTCGTTGGTGAGTAAAACATTAAACACTTTAATGTACCTTAAACTCTTACAATTAGAGGTGATTTGCAGATTAATCTGCTTAATTTTACTCAAGCTCAATTGACTTGGAGTGAGATGGTTCATGTTAAATTCGTAATCCTCAGTACTTTCAACCTCACCATATATTACGTTGTCAATGTAAGAATTATTGTCTCCCGGTATCATGAATGGAGATACCATCCCATTACTTGCAGTTACATTTGGTGTAGTGATGTTTAGTTTGTCGTTCTTAATCACATTAAATTCCTCGATTACCAATTCGAGTAATTCCAAATTAGGTAAATGTGGGAGTACATTGTAAATGAATCTCGAGAGGTTGGAGATGGAGATGGTGATTCGGAGTTTCTTCAATTTCTTATGTTTAGTCAATTTACGTTCCAAGATCTTTATTGGAATAGATTTCAACTGGTGGTCATCTGGAGTTGAATAATCTATAATAAGTCTTGTTAAGTCACGGTGCTTATTGACCAGCTTGAAAAATAAAAGAGGGTCCCAAACCCCTTGGATAGAACATTCTTTGATGTTAATGTATAACTTATCGAGATTTTTGATTTGAGAAATCACTTTTGGGAAATCTTTGTAAGTGTCGTAATCGAGATTTAATTCTTTTAGGCTGCCTAAATGTGGTGTTATATTGGCTAACCATTTCAGTGATTGTAACTCGCTGCAGTCGGTGATGGTTAATTTGCGCAATTTGGTTAAATCGCAGTATCTATGCAATATTTTATGGTCGTCTAAATCGAATATTATTCCGTCGAAGCACAATTCTGTGATCTTTAACTTTTCTGAGCGATCTGAGTAGGCAAATAAATGTTTGAGAGTATCAATATCAAGATCTAAGGGGGAATTTCCGTTTAATGATCGCGTGGGACTCGTTGCTCTATTGAACACCATGGAACTGAAATCGTTCTGTTGTAACTCGTTTGTCATTCCATTGTAGAAATACTTATTAAAACAATCCTGTAAATAGTTGAAATCAATTCCAATCAGATTTACGAGACTATATGTAATGGGGAACTCTGTAGGTTGGTTCTTGCATATCGATAATCTAGATACTGTTTTTGGAATCTGAAGGTCATGCAAGTAAACTGATTTACCGACATTTATCAAGGATAACTTATCTAAAGACTGCCAGTTACTGATATCTTTCGAGAGGTTCATGGCTCCATGTATGTTCTTCTTCTTCTTCTGAGACAGACTGGTGGTGAAATCACCTGTTAACTCATATAATTGATCACATGAGGGTAAAAGAGTGATCAAAGAATCCAAATTGATGAAACAGGAATGATATTGAAAATCACATCCTTTCAACCTCTTTAATCTTCCAAAAAGATACTTGAAATAATTCAGTAACTCAAACTCAATAAAATGATCTGGTAATCTTACAACTTTTATGAAGTTGATCAACCTAATTAAGTCTTCATTGGTCTGTAAGGTTCTGAAAAAGTGCTTTAACCCATTACAACTTCTGATCACTGTAGATCTGTACTTGGAATTCCCAAAATTAACATAATCATTTGAGTCGACCAACTCCTTGTGGAATACCTGATTAGTAGAATCAATAACAATCGAGTCATATAACCTGGAAACACATGCCTGGTAAATGCGCTTGTTAGTCAAAATTAAATGGTAGCAATCAGACTGACTCAAATACGACAGTACCACACCAAGTAACTCATGAGGGAGTTTATCTAACATTTTCCACACTTCTTAAGCTCTCCAAATGTGACTCCTCACCTTCAACCTTTCAAACTTTTATACAAATATCCAAAATTTTTTGACCGTGTCATCATTCTCCCCCCTTCATGCAGACCTCGGTCCAATGAAAAATTATCGAAACGATCTACGATTTTTTTTGTGTGTTTGGTCACGTGACTTGATGGGATATCGGATGGGGAGAGCTAAGCGACGATGGTGCGATCTTTATCACGCCAAGTTGATTCAAGCCACTTTTCGAGATGTTTGCGTTTTGTGGGGACTCTGGAAAGTAACTTACTGCGAACCTGAATGTGTATCTCGTAAGGGGATGGAGTAATTGAAAAGAGTTGAAGAAGCGTTGGAGGGCTGGAAGATACCGGTGATTTTTTATGCGGGAACAAAGGGGTGACCGCGGAGGAAACCTCGGAGAGAAGAATAGGTGCTGGGGAATCTGGTGGGGTATTATTTGATGTTAAATACGAGATTGTAATATCGTAAAGACGAGTAGTTGATGAAAATTCGAGCTGTTGAATCGCATTGTAGAAAGCTGAAAATCGCGGATATAATAAATGTTTAAGCTGGGGTAGATAAAATTTCTCGCTCATTTCCGCTTGGAGCTTATGAGATTCTTCTGTGTAAATATTCACCTCAGGAAAGAGGGCTATCCATTGAGGTTTATTTGAATTCAAAACTTTATCGAAAGTTGCGATATTCAGATCAGGTTCGAGTTCCCAATTTTCATCCGCCGAAATCATACTTTTGATAATACTCACATTAGGAATAGACCAGAGTCTATACCAGGTGAAGAATCTAAGTTGAGGCTGCAGAATTCGGTGTAGATCGTATTCTTTATCTCCTAGAATAGCCATATACTGAAGAGCAAAGTAATCAACCAATGAAAGATGGTTACTGATAAGAAGTGCGTTATCATTCTCCAACTTATCTCCTTCTATAACGAATTTAGCCCCTATCAAATTCTTCTAAAAAGTTAGATATATATAATTTATAAATCATTCTCTTAGATCCACAATAGATACTTACAATCAACAAATAAAGACTTAGTCTCCAAAACAACTCTGACAGAAATCCCTTAATATTTTGATAAACACCAGGAACTAATATTGCCATCCAGATACACGTCATTCTAAAAATATGGTACAGCGCTAAATACAGGAGGAGAACCCCTAAAAACAAGTACCCTTTAAGAGAATTGTCCTCACCCCAAATTCCAATATGTTTCAATAATTCTGAGGACAAATTCATTATCAGCAACCTAAATACTATTTCCAATAATATTTCCAATCAATTAGCCCACTTCTCCTTGTCAGCGGTATCCCTTCTTGATCCCTTCTCGAGCTCTCTCATCGCCAAAATTCACCCCTTAGCAAAATACAAACATAAAATGAGCATTGTACAACTTTCTTGCGATGAGCGTTAAAGCAAAATTTCTTTTTTTCTATTTTTTTTTTCATTTAAAAATTTTTTTCTGTGCTAGTTCTAGAAGGGGATCGAGGGCAGAGCAGAGGTTCAATTGACGGAAGGGATAGCTAAAAGACGCGATGTCTCGTTTAATTGTGAAAGGATTACCTAAATACCTCGATGAGGAGAAGTTGAAAAGTCATTTTTCCAAGCAAGGAGACGTTACCGATGTCAAGTTGATGAAAAATAGAAATGGAGAATCCAGAAGGTTTGCATTCATTGGATACAAGTCAACGGCGGATGCCGAGCTGCTGGTACGGTACTTCAACCAATCTTATATAGACACTCAGAGGATCTCTGTGGAGTTGGCTAAGAGTTTTGTGGACCCATCTGTGCCATTGCTGTGGAGAGAGAAGAAGAAGTTACAGGAGCAAAGACTTAAGCAAGAGGCTGAGAAGTTAGAAGAGCAAAGAGTTAGGTTGGAACTGAAAAAACAACCAAAGAAGCAAAAGATTAGTGAGATAATTGATCAAGAGATCTCTAATGACCCAAAATTGAAAGAATTTATGGAGGTTATGAAGCCTAGTCATGAAGCTAAGAGTTGGGCTAATGATGCTGTAGTGAATGAAGATGGGGTACCATCTGCCAGGGATTTGGAGATTGCTTTGCTGAAAAAGGATTGGACATATGTGGATGAAAGTGAAGAGGTTAGATCTAGTTTACCTCCGGTCCTGGTTGTAGACCATCAGGACTCCAGTGATGATGAATATGAGGATTTCAAGGCAAAGACAGTTGAAGATTCAAAGGACCAAGATGACGACGAAGAAATGATGATCCCATTGTCTGAGATACCTGATAAAGACGAAAATACCGAAGGAATGACCGATTTCGATTGGTTGAAGAGCAGACAGAAGAGAATCAAAGAAGGTGAAGTTCAAGAGGAAGAACAAAAACCTGAAGAGACTCCAAAGCCTCTGCCAAAAGAGCCAGAACAGCAAATAAGAGAACCTGCACCTCAACCAGAGGACGAAGGAGATAAAGTGATAGCCAAAATTTCCGACACAGGTAGATTGTTCTTGAGAAATATTTCTTACTCAGCCAAAGAGGACGATTTCAGAGAGTTATTCAGTAGATTTGGAGATTTGGAGGAAGTACATATTGCGGTAGACACCAGAACCGGAAACTCCAAAGGATTTGCATACATTCAATTCAGTGTTCCTCAGGATGCTGTTGATCTGTATTTGACTTTGGATAAACAGATTTTCCAAGGTAGATTGTTGCATATCCTTCCAGCTGATGCCAAGAAGTCTCATAGATTAGATGAATTTGAGTTGAAGAACTTACCATTGAAGAAGCAAAGAGAGTTGAAGAAGAAACTGGAACTGTCAAGAGCTACTTTCAGTTGGAATTCTCTTTATATGAACAATGATGCCGTTTTGGAGTCTGTTGCTCTGAATATGGGTATTGCCAAGTCCGATTTAATCAACCCTGAGAACAGTTCTTCTGCTGTCAAACAGGCTTTGGCCGAAGCTTCGGTTATTGGAGATGCCAGAAAATTCTTTGAAGACAGAGGGGTTGATTTGACTTCCTTCGAGAAGAAAGAGAAGGATGACAGAGTTATCTTGGTTAAGAATTTCCCCTTCGGTACCTCTGTGGACGAGTTGTCTGATTTATTCACTCCTTTTGGTGAGGTCAAACGTCTTGTGATGCCACCAGCAGGAACAATTGCGATTGTTGAATTCAGAGATCTGCCAAACGGTAGAGCTCTGTTCACCAAGCTCGCATTCAGAAGATTCAAAAAGTCGATCATCTACTTGGAGAAAGGTCCAGAAGGTTTGTTCACTAGAGAGCCTACTCTGAATGAATCGGTTTCTGAAAAGAGACCCGATGAAGCAGTTGTGGATCTGAAGGAGGCCAAGTTATCTGCTAATGATTTGATGGAGACTGAGACCGCAGAGGCTGTAGACGATTACTCTGGCCCAACTGTAAGTGTCTTTGTCAAGAACTTAAATTTCAGTACTACAAAGGAACAATTGACTCTGCATTTCAAACCTTTGGACGGTTTTGTCGTTGGTATTATTAAGACCAAACCAGACTCCAAGAATCCTGGTAAGACTTTGAGTATGGGTTTTGGATTTGTTGAATTCAAGACAAAAGAACAGGCTGAAGTGGCCATTAAGACCTTGGATGGAAGTCTTTTGGACGGACATAAGTTGCAATTGAAGTTATCGACAAGAGCTACCAGTTCCACCAACTCTTCATCCAAACCAAAATCTTCAAAGACTGCCAAGATCATCGTCAAGAACTTGCCATTCGAAGCTACCAGAAAGGATATTGTGGAATTATTCTCCAGTTTCGGCCAATTGAAGTCTGCTAGAGTTCCTAAGAAGTTCGACAAGAGTGCCAGAGGTTTTGCTTTCATCGAGTTTTCTCTCGTTAAAGAAGCAGAACTGGCTATGGACCAATTGAGAGGTGTGCATTTATTGGGAAGAAGATTGGTCATGCAATATGCCAATCAAGAGTCTGATAATGTAGACGAAGAGATCGAGAAAATGACTGCTAAGGTCAAGAGACAAGTCGATACCACTAAATTATCGAACCTGTCTAGATTGACCGGTAAGAGAAAGTTGGATCTTGAAGATGAAGAGGATGATGTTGGATTTTGAGTATGTAAACTATGCACCATGAAAACTAATAAACTAAACGATCAAATTGTTCTGTGTAAATCCCTTGATCACCCCCAAAATTGGGGGTAATTTTTCTGCGCAACCGGCCCTACTCCGCTCGGATTTTCCCCTCGAGGAGCCGAAAAAGTTGCCCGGAATTTTCCAGCGATGGATTTCACTGAGGAATCGATAAGATAGGAGTGAGAAGTAAGGTGAGAAGTAAGGGAATTGGGGCGATATGATCAGAGGTATTGGTAGAATAGGAGTAATTAGGAGAGGAAATGCCAATTTTGGGGTTGGTAGAAGATTTTTAAGTACTAAACCTACTCCCTCATCAGCTGAGGCGGGTCTTCTGCACAAGTTTCTGTTAGTTACCGCCAGTGTGGCTCTTGGAGCACTTTTGACTCAATATTATTACTATAGAGACCCACCAAAAGGTATTTATCCATTGAATTCGACTGCTCCATTGAATGAGTTGCTTCCTGTAACCTATCTGAATGAGAAGGAGTTTGAGCAGGGACTTAAAGAGATCGAGGAAATCTTGGGTGAGCAGCATGTTTCTCGTTCCGTTGAAGATATCGAACATAGAAGTGATTCCTTCTTCAATACTCATAAGGCCAAGCCACATGAACGTCCAAAGGCAGTTGTGTTCCCAGGTTCTACCGAGGATGTATCGAAGATCATGAAGGTCTGTCATAAGTATCGTATTCCTGTCGTTCCTTTCAGTGGAGGAACCTCTCTTGAAGGTCACTATGTTCAGACTAGACAAGGTCTTTCATTGGATATGTCAAGAATGGACAAGATCATCCTGTTCAACAAGGGAGATTTGGATGTTGTATGTGAACCAGGTGTTGGTTGGCAAGATTTGAATGCCTTTTTGGAACCTCATGGGTTAATGATCGGAGTCGATCCAGGACCTGGAGCTCATTTAGGTGGAATGAGTGCTTGTTCATGTTCAGGTACTAATGCTTTCAATTTCGGAACTATGAAGGAGAATGTAATTGCTTTAGAAGTTGTTTTAGCTGATGGAACTGTTATCACTACTAGACAAAGACCTAAGAAAACCTCAGCTGGTTATAATTTGACCGGTTTATTCATTGGATCTGAAGGTACTTTGGGAGTAGTCACCAGAGTCACCATGAAATTACACAGTAGACCTCAAAATGAGAGTATCACTGCTGTGACCTTCCCAACTATTAAGGATGCTACTCTTCTGGTAGCTAATATGATCCAAAATGGAATCAAATTGAATGCTGTCGAGTTCTTGAACACTGTCATGGTCAAATGCTTGAACGAATCTGGTCAATTGAAAGATCCATACCCTGAAGCACCAATTTTATTATTGAAAATCGGAGGTCTGACCCCGACTATCACTAAAGAAACTTTAAAGAGAGTCCAAGCTATCACCAAGCTGAACAATGCCATTTCTTACAGATCAGCTACTACAGAGAAGGAGAAAGATGAGATTTGGAGTGCTAGAAAGTTGGTTCTTTGGTCGTCGATTGAGTACGGAAAGAAGATTTTGGGACCTAATTCTCAGGTTATTACTACCGATGTCGCCGTCCCAATCTCCGATTTGCCTTCTGTCATTCTGGATACCGAAGAAGATATCAACAACTCCGGAATGCTCGCAACTATCCTCGGTCATGTTGGTGACGGTAACTTCCACGTCTTGGTCGTGTACGATGACACAAACAAGGACAAGGCGATCGGAATCGCCGATCGAATTGTTGAGAGGGCTGTCGTTAAATATGATGGAACTTGTACCGGTGAGCACGGTGTAGGAATTGGAAAGAGACAATATTTAAAGATGGAATTAGGTGAGGACTCGATTGATTTGATGAGAAAGATCAAGATAGCAATGGATCCACTTCGTATTTTGAATCCTGATAAGATTTTCCAAGTTGATCCTAATGAACCTGTTCAAGATCATTGAAATAGATTGGATAGAAATATATGTTTAATTTGATAGTGTGTAGACCACTCCCCCTCGCCCCCCACATCCCTTTTGACCTATGTGATGAACTTAACGAACTGAGCAATAGAGTAAAAAAGTGAAATATTTTGGGCGGAGATCAGACAGAGCCTAGGCGGAGCTTTGGCGGAAAACGCGCGGAGAACGCGCGGGGTCCAAGGGCGCGTCGCGATTTGATCGAAATGTAAACATTAGGAGATGAGCTAGATTAGTCATATACTCAACGGATGAAGATGGTGGGTATTGAGAATGACGAAATGGTTACTGATGCTATGAAAGCTTCGGAAATTTCAATTTTGGACCGCCATGAACTGGCTTTGCTGTCTCTGGATCGATCCGATGACCCCTTACAGCTCTATATCGAATACATTGAGTATTTGAGAGAGGCAGGGGAGGAAAATGGAGATAAACTTGTGGCTTTATTGACAAGATGTGTTCAGACGTTCAAGGATGATGTAACTTATCGATCAGATGTCCGTTTAATGCAGATTTGGTTCCAATATATCGAGTTTTCAGACTCCCCAGAAGATATCTATTTATACATGTTCAGGAAGCAGATGGGGACACATTTAGGGTGCTTTTATCAGAGTTTTTGTGATTTATTGGAAAGAAATGGTAATTACCAGCAATGCTATGAGGTATATAAGTATGCTACAAGTATAAAACAACATATTCGTAATGAAGTGTCTCTAAGAGAACGGTTTGAAGAATTCAAGCTGCGGTTGGTGAGTTATGAAAAATTCACTGGGCTGATAAATAGGGATTCTGTTCCATTTTTAGCATTGCCTAATGGACAAAGAGCTTTGAATTCGTCTCCTCCTCGAAAGAAGTTGAAGCAAACACCACATATCATTACTACAGCATTATATCCACCTCAATTAACTATAGTGAATATTGAAGGAAAGAAGCCCGAGAAATGGAGATTAAATTTGAATGTCTTGTATACGAATGATGAGGAATTCACCCCAGAGGAGATTTTATGCATGGAGAGGGGTATATATAGTTCACTGGAGAGTAGCCAAGAGACCGTAGTTCTGTCTCGTAGAGAATCAATTCCGGGAAAGGTTCCTCTTCAAGAAAAATTGGGAAATGATATGAATAAGTCGTCCAATATTGGGTCTGCGGCACCAGAGAGCAATGACAGAGCTGAGGACTCCAGGAAGATAGTCCAAAAAGAATTAGACCAGAGTTATAATCTGGATGTAGAAAAGACTGTAGCAGATGACATTGAAAATTGTTCACCGGAGGAAATAAAGCAGGAGAGGGATGTTAAGCCACAGTTTAACCCAGATCATAATGTTGATCTGGCTATAAATAATATTAAAATAGAGAGTGGTCAGGCTGTAATAGGTGATAACGTCGTTGTGGCATCCCCTATCCCAGTCAGTGTTCCAGTTTCAGTCACTACTGCTGAACCCGAAATCCTTTTATCTGAAGATGAAGAACCCGAAGATTTCCAACCTGATTCCCCTCAAACCCCTAAATCCAACCAAATATCTTCTGACGTTTTAAGTGGCGATAGTTCTGTTAGAAGAACCAATTTAGTACCGTATCTCACGCCAATCCCTGAATTATCTGAACCTTCAACAACTAATCATGGATCTGATCTAATGAGCTCTCCATTTATAGAAGAGCCTGACGATCTGGATAAAATTAAACCTCCTCCAGTAACGACAGATCTCATTATCAACCCTCTTGACGATGATATAAGATCTCAGATCCTTAGTAGAGAGGGATTGCATAAATATGATGACTACAACGTATATAATCGTGAGATGGGCAAAATTCTGGTTCTCAAAAGATACTTTGTGACCAATAATCGTAAAGCTGCGGTAGGAGATAAGAAATCCATGTTAGAATTTGACGATGAATTATATTGTGTTCGATCCAAATTAGGAGAAGGAGGATATGCGACAGTTTACCTCGCTGAGAGTTCGTCTGGATCTATGGATCTGATCAAAATTGAGAAACCTGCTTGTCCATGGGAATATTTCATATTGAAACAGATTGAGGAACGGATTCCTCAAATTTGTAAATTTATTGTGACGACAAAGGGGATGAATATCTACAGTGACGAAAGTTACTTGATACTAGAGTATTTGCATAGGGGTACATTGTTAGATTTAGTTAACCATTTCCGTAGTAAAAATGAGAGTCTTGATGAGAGATTAATCTTGCTGATCATGCACGAGCTTATAGAAGCTATATGTTGCTTGCACAAAAATGGGATTATCCATGGTGATTTAAAGCCAGATAATTGCATGATCTCTCTTTCTAATCAAGATACTTTGACCAAGATGATTGATTTTGGTAGAGCCATCGACTTAAATAAACTTCCTAAAGGTGTAAAATTCAAACTGAGTTGGGAAACAGATGAACAGGATTGTCCTGAAATGAGAAATGAAGACACATGGGTTTTTGAAGTGGATTATTTCGGATTACTGAATATTCTTCATGTTCTTTTATTCCAAGAACCTATTAAGATTGTCGAAGACCCAGAAAGAGGGGGTTATAAGTTGAGAAATTCGATTAAAAGGTATTGGGATGAGGTATGGCTGGTGTTATTCAATGTTTTAATTAATAGTAGACAGTTTGAGGATGGAATGGCCATTGATATGCTCGAGCATTTAAGAGGAAAGATGCTGAAGAAGCTTGTAAACTCAAGACCTCACTTGGTGAAGATTATCGATAACCTCAACCATGAGAGAATTGTATAAAAACGTTACGAAATTTTATAAATTCAAATGTAAATTAAACTAAATATCTACCTATAAAGCGTATCTGAAGTGAGGGTTCTCGAAATCAGTCAAATCAGCAAACTCCTGGTTCTCCATGAAGATTTCGTCCTCTCCAGCGGCCTTTCTCTCAGCAGCGAGCTTGTCTCTCTTTCTGTTGTCAAAGAGGTAAGACAGGTACAAGGCCATAAGAATGGCCAAGGATAAAGAGTAACATACAACAATGGAGATCTTGGCACTGTTGTAATGAGGCTCCTCATTGGCACGGAAGGTTTGAGGACCTACAATGTTACCGACACAGTAACCGATCAAGAAAATCAGGTTAACGGTGACCTTCTTGGTGTGACCAGCAGTGTTAGAAGCGAAGATAGAAAGACAACAGATCATACCGACTGGGGAAAGAGTCATCAAGTAATAACCGGCAAGACGGGTCTTCTTTGCTTCGGCAAAGGCCAATAAACAAGCGGACATAGTGGTGATCAGGGTCAGGGTGATGGCAAGCAACAATCTGTGAGGGAAGAATCTGTGGAGGTAACCAAATAAGATACAACCTACGATTTCAACAGCACCACTTGGCATTCCCATTAACAAAGTCTTTGGAGTTGAGAATCCAAAGTCTTGGGACAACAAGATAGAGGAGAAGTTGGTCAAACCACCGTTTGGAATATCACTGGCAATACCGAACAAGAAACAAAGCCATGTTCTGTAATCCATAAGCAGCTCTTTGAATTGGTGCATCTTGAAATGTCTGTTACCGAAACCTTGGTTGTTACCTCTAATTCTTTGGACAACCAAAAGCTTTTCTTCAGGAGTCAAGAACCAAGCGCCAGCTGGAGTGTCTGGAATGTGGAAGAAGAAGGCAACACCTACAGTGATGGTCATCAAACCACAAATGATGAACAAAATCTTCCAAGCTTCGAAAGAATAAGAATCGACACGAGCGTAAAGACCGTACAGAATGGAGTTGTTCAAAATAGTACCGAAACCGTTGAACAGGAACCATAAGTTGGTGACAAAGAATTGTTCAGAAGTCTTGAACCATTGACTGGTCAAGATGGTCATAGCTGGGGTAACCAGACTCTCTAAAGCACCAAGGACAACACGCAAGAAAATGAAACCAGCGTAGTTAGGAGTAGCATGCAAACACAAGACAATACCCCAAGCGACAATGAAGATGGCGGCGGTTTTCAGTAATGGGAAATGTTGTAATAAGTAAGAGGCTGGGAATTCAAAGGCCAAATAACCCAAATAGAAACCGGAACCAACCCAGGTATATTTGTTACCGGTCATATCAAGGTCGGTCTTCAAACCCATAATCAGGGCAGAGGAGTTAGAAATCTTGTCCATGAATTGAATAGAGTACAAAAGACAAAGCAATGGCAATAAGTACAAACATGATTTGCTGAAAATTCTCTTGTCGGTAGCGGCATCTAATTCGACACCTTCAGCTTCCAAAGCCAATTTCATGGCTTCGTCTACATCACCAGTGACAGCAACTTCCTTACCAGAAGGAGAAATGATGGTGGTGATAACTGCGGAGGCATCTCCGATTTGACCTTGAGAGATAGAAGCAACGTTGTGTAAAGTGTTGGACTTTTCGTTGATCAAGTTAGTATCTGAGTTTTCGGATTTATCAGACATTTTTAATTATGAATAACGTTTAAAATTGGGGGTGTTTTGGGGAAACGTAAAAGATATTTATATAATAATAAAAAATTGTCGTCGAAGTCAGAGGATCGTTGATAACAGGGCCGATATGCAAAACGATTAGAAAATTCGAAATGACAAGAATTGCAATCCTAATCGTACAGAATTCCCTATTGTTAATTGATCAAAGTAGCGTATCAGCGACTAGCCCTCCGGTTTTTCTTATCTCACCGCTCTTGCCCCTATAAGGGAAAAATAAGCTTCGTTAGCAGCGCGCTAAGCTCATCTCTGCCCCTTGGCAGAAGAATATTAACTAGGCAAAATCGGAAGTGGGCAAATTTGCTTCCGCATCGAAAAATACTTGAGCTTTATGAGTGGTAAATGGCCGAGAAACGGTCAGATGCTGCTGCATAGATTGTATCGGTTTAACGTTGGGGCAGATAAGTTGTAGCGGTTACAAATGCATCGTATTACATTGTGATTCGTGTTTTGTTCGAGCAGCATTTTACTCGTAGGTAATAGGGAAATATAAGCGATAACACAAAATTTCCTCTTGGCAGCGATGCCCAAGAGACCAATCAGAAGAGGAGATCGACGCATAGAAGGAGAACTTAAGAGTGGAGAGTGATTCAGTAAGAGGTTGATACAGAGGCGGAGAGCGCTTTCGAGTGCTTGTGAATGGTATACCCCGGTGAACATGATTAGATGATTTGTGGCGGAAAGGGAGTGGCTACTTTTCTATTCACACACTTTTTGTCTTGAGACCATCATTTATTATCTACCCTGTGTTAATCTTATTTCTTACTTGGCTTTTGACTCTGTTCAAACCCGCCGCCGCCGCACTTGCAGAAATCTGCCCTCGGCGTTATTTAAAAGATGTCGGACTGATATACCGATTAGGAAACTCATTCGCGATCAATCAAAAAAAAAATTTGCTGCGCAAAGCAAGATTTGCCCTTTAGTTGTTGCTTCGTTTTCGCGAGCGATCTGAAAAATCTGACCAGATAACCAAAAGCCCCCATTAGCCTCGGCTTCCACAACCTGCCAAACTATAAAAACCACATAGGGGGTTCGATTTTACAGTTTCCAAAATTTCACGAAATCATTATATCAGTCGAGATGATCTGATGCGGTCTTGCTAGTTCGAATAATTAACGATTCTGCCCTCGACAAATTTATCTTTTTCCACATTATCACCGCGTGTTTTTTGCTATCTTTGTCTAGACTTGCCCTCCGTTATCATGCAAAAAAAAAAAAAGTCGGCTCGGAACGAAGTTTGTTACTCCTGAAAGGTGGGTCTTATCAGTTGCACTTCATTTGCGGAAGGTTGATCCAGAATTCCCATGGTTAATCTACGATACTTCAGGGTTTATTGTTGAAAGCTGCAAAGCTGCTAAGTTGCTAAATCGGTTGCTAAAACCCTCTTTGCTCCGACCATCCTCTCTTCCTAATATACCTATTAAATCATCCCTCTCCTATAATATTCTGACTAGCTTTTTCTCTTTCTATTTTCAGTCGTGCCCCTGTCGGTATTTGCTGCACGCCGTTCTCGCATTTCAGTTGTGTCAATTTCCGCCGAAGCTGTTTCCGCCACACCTGCTCAGTATTTATTGTTTTAAAGGTAGTGTGTTGTTTGCTAATTATCCTTTCTAGGCCTTCTGTAAACAAACCTCTTATAGAACTGTTAGTTAAAGAATGATCCACAGGAATGAAGGGAGCTAAGGACACAATGTCGAGTACTGGTGATCGTCAAAGCTTAGGCCAGGGGTCATGGAATCGATTTGGTGATGTTTCAGACCTTCCCAAGCCAAGAAGACCCATTTTACATAGCTCAAATGACGCGATGACGCCCACTAAAGAACGCGATGAGGAAACTTCAACTTCTAGCGGGACTAGGCGGTTCGATATCACGCCCAGAACTCGTGATAAGATCGTGGAAATAGAAAAGAGACAAAGTGAAGAAGTTAGTGTACTACAGAAACTGATCGCCTCTAAGAGACATGAGGTGGATTCACTTCGAAACAGAATGATGCAATTGACGACTAGTAAACAGGAGTTGGAATTGGAGCAAGAACTTTTACATGAGCAATTTTATGAAGGTGTGAGGAGAGCTACGACAAAAGAGAATGAATTGGGGTCTTTAGACTCGGAATTGGATCAAGATCTCGCCAACTTGGGCCTGTCTCTGCTGCTTCATAAGAGGGAACTTGAGTTGAATCATGAGTCGAATATCCTGAAATTAACGACCACCTTTGAGGCTAAAGTGGATGAGACATTGAGAAATAAGGTGAAGATCATGGAACTGCAAAAGAAACAGCTTTATAGTGACCTTGAGGCTGTGCTGGCCCAAATAGAACTGATTCGATCTGAGGAAGAGCTGAAGAAGACAGAAATCCAGCTGAATTATAACACTCAGTTAGCTGAAATGAAGGGAGAGGTAGCATCTGCGACTGAAGTATTGAAGCGTGAAGCTCAGGTGCTCGATCTGGAGCTCAAAATCATGCAAGACTTTGTCGATTGTCATTCAAAATTACATGAAAAGATTTCCAATGAAAATAGAGACTTAAAATTACAACTTGAGAAGCAGGATAGCGCCAAAATGGCATCTGTTGAACGTCAAATGCATATAGATACTCAGATTAGTCAAATTCAAGATCAAATTCATCAGTTAAATGCCGATACAGAGCTGTCAAATCTGGAAATTCAATTATCCAAACGAGCTCTGGACGAATTAGAGGACAAATTTGAGGCTGAGCAACATAAAAGAAGGCATCTTAATAACTTATTACAAGATTTAAAGGGAAATATTCGAGTTTTCTGTCGGTTAAGACCTGCATTATCACCATCGTTGGCATTATCTAAGTTTGAATTCCCTGAGACCCATGAAAATTGTGAACTGATCATGATAACTAACCCAAATATCAAGGTACAACAACAACCTAAGCGTCATCTCTTCAAATTCGACAAAGTTTTTGATACTAATGCATCTAATAATGACATTTTTGAGGAAATATCTCCCCTAATTCAAAGTTGTATCAACGGTTACAATATTTGCCTCTTTGCATATGGACAAACAGGATCTGGAAAGACATATACTATGTCTGAACCAGGTATCGGAATGATTCCTCGGGCCGTCCATCAAATCTTCGACGACATCAGTACATTTTCTCAGCTCAAGAACCAACCATGGGACTATAAATTGAAGGGTCAGTTTTTGGAAATATATAATGAGAATATCGTAGATTTAATTAGTTCAAAATATGACCCTAGCAGACGTCATGAGATTCGTCATGATCAAGCTACAATGCGTACAACGATTACAGGACTTACCGAAGTGGATTTACAAAGCTCAGAGCAAGTGGATGAGTTACTTCGTAGAGCTAATAAGAACAGATCGACTCTGTCTACAAAATCAAATGAGCATTCGTCTCGTTCACATTCGATTTTCATTTTGAAAATCGATGGAATCAACCGTGAAACTGGTCTGCATACCTCTGGTGTTCTTAATCTTGTAGATTTAGCTGGTTCGGAACGTTTAGCTCAATCAATGGCAACGGGAGAAAGGTTGAAAGAGACTCAGCTGATTAATAAATCGCTCAGTGCTTTAGGGGATGTGATTTCTCTGTTGAAACTGCGCTCCAATCTGCGTCTGCCGGTCCTGCAATCTGGTCAACAACTTTCCCATCACATTCCTTTCCGTAATTCTAAGCTTACTTACTTACTCCAGTATTCTCTCAGTGGAAACAGTAAGACATTGATGTTTGTGAATGTCTCTCCAATGCAACTGCATTTCTCTGAGACTCTTAATTCACTCAGATTTGCTATGAAAGTTAATAATACTGCTATATCTAATTGAATGATAAATTAAAGAGAATTTTGATTGTAGATTCATAATATTAGGCAGATGTGACGATATTGAGTAACTTTTTGACTACCTGGTATGTCGTTTTTATTTAACTTCGTCAACTTTTTGTAAATTTGTAATTTTGGCACGTGACTTCAATAGTGGGAATTCAATTGGGGATGATCGAAATACGTAAGAGAAGTGAGAGCAGTCCAATAGTTTATGTAGTATCCAATTTCATCTAATAGCCAGTAATACAGATCTCTCCATCACTCACATCCCCTCACGTGATAATGTCATAACCCCAAATCTCCATCTATTTGTAGTCTGCTCACGTGATCAGATCTGATCAGATTCAAATTTACCTTTAACTTGACCTCAGATCATCTATATAACTAACAAACTCCCAAATGGATAAATTATTGATAGAGAAAGGAGAGCTGTTGTATGGACCCCTTGTAGATTCGCTTGGAGCCGGGAAATTGTACTCAGCAGACGAGTTGACTTTCGCCGAACTCGATCAATGGAGATTTGATGAGTATCCTGAGCAATTGCTGACGCGTTATAAGGCCAATAAGGGCGTAACATGGGTCGAAAAGACCGAGTTAGTCAAATTGGTAGATTGGAAGTTGATGAAAGGCAAGTTTCGCCCCACAATTAGACCTCTTGTACAGTCAAACAGCCCTGAACTGGTCATCGAATGCTCTAAAGAGCTGTTCAAGCTTCTATTAGAGGACAAAACTCGGCTGCTGCTCGAGAAAGTGTGTGAACTCCGTGGAATTGGTCCCGCTACAGGTACATTGATACTCTCTGTACTGAGTAAAATTGCTGCTAAAGGCACCAAATTCACCGTTCCCCTCTTCTTTTCAGATGAGAGCTATTTATGGTTCAATCCAGACCAGAAGAAGATCAAATATACATTGAAGGAGTACCTTGATCTCCATTTACTGAAGCTGAAGAAGATAGTTGGTCCTTCTGGAGATTTAAATGCTGTCGAGAGAGCTACATGGGCTATAAAGAAGAAGCAGAATCTTGATCCAAAGTTCGGGATCGAGCCACATTTCTTAACTAATTATGATGAATATATACAGGGGGTGAAGAAGACAAAGAAGGATAAATAGAGAACAATGTCTAGTATATTATAAGCCTTTGACCAACGGCTTTGAATCCTTCAAAGCTTTCTGGAAATTGGTATTACTATATGGTGTATAATTTAAAGGCAAGTATCTATCCATCAAGATGTTCTGTAGCAATGAGAAAGCGTTTGAACTGATCCAATATAATCCTAAAGCCGCAGGCAGTTGAGTGGCCATGACGATCAAAAATACTATAGAATACCTACTTAAGTTGATCATAGAATCGAACAAGGTGGGTCTATAAGAGACGGCTTTGCCTCTATTGGTCAAATTCATCAATCTAATTGTCCTATTATTCCACTCAACGTTCGATAACAGTAATAATCCTAATACAAATGGCATTAAACTGTATGGATCAGGCATAGTCAAATCTGTCAAATAATGAGGGAATCCCTCGAGTCTTAAGGTAGGATCCAATACCTTCAGAGACAGTCCTGTGATCAAATCCGTCTTCCAGCCGGTCAAATTCCTGAATGACATCGACATAGTGACCCATAATGGGACTTGAGTAATTGGCAAGACAAAGTTCTTCCATACTTGGATTCCCTCAGCTTTGAAGAGCTGTTTCTGTCTTCTTCGCACCTCCTTCACACTAAGCAAGACTATTTTATCGTAATTCAATGACTCTCTAGGCAATACCAGGTCGGTACTCCGAGGCTGTTGCTGTTGCAGCAGTAATCTGTATCTTGTGACTGGTCTCATGGCATTTATTAACGGTCTTAACAGGTTCTGCTTCTGTAATCTGATACGATTAAGAACCAGGAGCGGCAGAGTGAACACTCCTCTGAGCGTAAACGTGAAAACTGGAATGAAAATATACCATGGAAGACCAGAAACTGTATGGATATATTGTAAGTTATCGGTGCAAGTCTGGATGAATGACAGGAATGAACGGGTGGGGGTCGAAAAACCGAGATTTGTTGACTTTTTCAAGATAAAAGGAGATCTCACATTCCTAAAGACCACTCCTGGACTAGAAAATGGCCGAATCATCGTACTTTATTTCCAAGACCACCTTATGATGAACTGGTCGAGATGAGATTTGAAGGTGAAAAATCGAGATGGAACATCATTACACCAATAGAAAAAAAAATCACGTCGGAAAATTTAAGAAATTTGGTGTCACGATGTTCTGTTCGTCGATGTCGGTGGCGAGCACTTTACTAATTAAATCCAAAGTCTCATATAAAAAAGATCGAGCCAACTTTTCAACGGCGACAAGAGACGAGTATCCAGAATCATGAGTTCCAGAGAGAGAGCATGCATGTTATGTGGCATTGTTTTGCCATTCAAGGACTTTGTTTCGAAAGGATGTCCGAACTGTGAGAGTGTTTTGAAGTTTTTGGATGAGGATGAGTCGGTGGCTAAGTACTGTACTTCACCTTCTTTTGAAGGGTTAGTTGCATTATGTGAGCCATCGAAGAGTTGGGTTGGAAAGTGGCTTCGAGACGATAAATTCACTCCAGGATTGTATGCGGTCAAAGTTAGTGGTAAATTACCTGCGGATATGATTTCTAGCTTGAGGGAGCAGGGTATTATATACAGACCTAGAGATGGAAGTGCTGCTGATTAAATGTATGGTGGAAAATAGAATTGAGAGGGATGTATGAGATGATGAAGAGACTACTATGTATCTTATCGTGAATCCTCTATTATTAAAATGTATATTAATATATATTTATGAGAAACATTGAGTGACGACTCGCTGAATAATTCCCCCTTGTGGAGGGTCAAGAGGCGTAAGTTCCGTTTGTAGCAGAGTATCTATACATTGGTTCAATTGTACCGTAGAATAATTATCATCGCAATATACCAACTGATGAAGCTTCAAAAATTCATTTATAATATCAAGCTGGTGAGAGTCACTGAGTTTATCATTATTAAGCACGATCAATTTCTTGTCAAGACGTAAGGAATCCAAAATAGACCCAGATCCACCATGAGAAATGACGAGATCCACCTTCTGAGTGTAGTTTTCAGAAAGTTGTTTATCAAAGTTGATACCTTCAATTGAAAGAGGACCAAATTTGACATTCAAAGTGACCTTCCCATCATCAGAGACGGTACTAGGACCTGCCTGGCACCCTAATTTCTCTATTTGAGTCTCAAATAACCTTCTTCCCACCGGTTGTGTTCCAAATTGCACTATTAATCGCGTAAACCCTTTCTGTATCAAATGATTAACAACCTCTTCTTCAAGGACCAACTCCACAAGCGACTCAAAAGTCACGGTAGCTCCAGTAGTGACTAGAACGGAGCGGTCCGTTGACTGCGCGGCGTCTGTCCCACTCATCTTCAAAGTAGTCTTGTTGTCCGTTCTTCTGCTCATTTTCTCATCCATTTCACCTTTAATTGTCCGCTACTCGCACCTTGTCTCATTTAGACGAGTCTCAAAAGCAAATTGCGAATTTTTAAGAACAAATCAAAACTTGATAACTAAATTTGTGTCGAGCATAGGGGATATTTTCTACTTGATTATAGGGCCTTGAACGTTGATTTCCAGTCGGATCCACCAAATATAGAAACCATGACAGATTTGACTCGGAATTTGACTAATCTTTTCGAAAGCGCCCGTGACGTTGCTTCACTGGCATCGTCGAACTTAATCGCCGACCAAAATGGACTCAATTTGAACATCTCCATAGAGGAACTCCAACGTTTACTCGAGAGTAGGTCTTCGAAAGATGTCTTGGTGGGATTGAAGACATTAGTATCGCTCATGTCAATGGGTCGTCATGATGATGATTATTTCGTTGCCTTCTTCCCCAGTGTTGTCAAGAATATTTCATCTCAAAACGTCTCAGTTAAGAAACTCGTCTACGTTTATTTACTTCGATTCAACCATTTGTCACCAGATACTGCTTTACTTTCGATCAATGCTATTCAGAAGGGTACTCTTGATAAAGATCCGGTCATGAGAGCCTTGGCTGTGCGTACCTTGAGTGGGATCCAGATCCCTCTGATCATTCCTATTTTGGTGTTAAGTATTAAGAAATGTGTTGGGGATACTTCACTGTTTGTTCGTCTGTCACTGCTGATGGCTCTTTCGAGGTGTTTCAAATTGGAATATCAGTTTAATGGACTGTCATCGCCGGTCATAAGTCAATTGAGACTGCTATCTTATGAATTATTACTGGATGCCGATCCTAGAGTCTTGGGGAAGGCCATTGTACTGTTCCAGCAGATTCATGGACGTAATTATGCTGGTCTTCACCGCTATTTCCATCACATAGTGCTGAATATCAGTTTTTTGGATTCTTGGCTGCAGACTGCTGCTGTCGATATACTTACGGACTACTGTAGAGTTTATTGTCCTAAGGTTATTGATGGGGCATCAGAGGGCTCCGACTTGGATTTCCAAGACTCTAACTCCGATACTCTCACCTTCCTTGCATCTCTTAAACCTTTAGTGTATTCTCAATCCACAGATGTTGTTGTTGCTGTTTCGAGACTGTATATGAGCCTTGGTACGGCTCTGTTATTCCATGATTCGAAGCTTCTGGTGGCTCTTGTTCGAGTTCTTAGGTCTTCTGATGTTCAGACAACCCTTCTTGTGCTGCAACAAATACTTTTACTCTCGCAGATCGACCTGTCGCTCTTCCAACCTTATTTCACTCACTTCTTTGTATCTCCTACAGACTCTATCAAGCTTGCGGTGGTTAAGCTTCGGATTATCGGGCTTCTTGCAGACCAAAGCAATTCCAAGACCTGTCTTTCCGAGCTTCGTTACTACGTCCGCTCCAGCTCTCTCCCACAGGTTGCTTTAGAGGCCGTGAAAGTTCTTACAAAGATCCTTTCTCGTTTAGATGATTCCGAATTGAACTCTAGTACTCTTCGTTGGTGCTTCTCTCAAATCAACCGTAGAGATGCTTCCCCAGCTCTCGTCAATGAACTCTTGGTTTGTATTCGTCATATCATGTCTCAAGACCCTGGCCGTCATGCTGATATTCTCTTACAGTTGGTATCAAAATTGCTCTTTGCTTCTAATAATCTTAACTCATCTTCTAAGACTTCAGTGGTTTGGCTTGTTGGTGAGTTTGTCAATCAGGGCTTACTTGCTGCTGGGGAGTACATTCCTGATATCTTAAGAGTTCTCATCAGTCAGACATTCTACCACTACGATTCCTCTGCAGAGAAGGCCCGTCTTGAGACTCTTAATTTAGCTGCTAAGTGCTGGTGTAAAGAGATTTACGATTGGAAGAATGGGAATGAGTCGTTATTTAATGGATCAGAAGAAGCCGAAGGGCTTTTGGAGAATCTGATTGAGCAATTGATCGCAGAGTCTCCTCTTTTGAAACTCTTTTCTTATTGTTTATACCTTGGAAAGCTGGACGAATCGCTTGATATACGTAATGAGACACGTAAGTATGCAGCTTTGTTACCGTTTGTTGATTTAAATGGTGGTTCTACTTATGATACTGGAGAGTTTATCCGTAAAATCACATCGAATGTTGATATGGCAGCTTTGATTTTACTCAGTGAGAAGCCGACCGCTTCGCTTGATATACTGAATGGAGGTTCGTTGGCTCAAATTCTTCAATATGATCAGTTCCTCAATTCTTGTTTGAAACAGTATAATATGACTGAGAATTGGGGACTGGAGCCGGCTTCTAATAAGGTGAGAATTACCGATCTTCAAATCAAGCATTATGATCAGGTGGTAACAGCTGTTTCTTCATCTCAAGTTGGATCTTCTCGTTATACTGGATTTGGTAATCAGGATATTGGAACTAGCAGGACACTGTCACCGGTTAGTATGGGAGGAGCTGCCGTCTCTGCTGCCGCCGCTACCACCGCTACGGGTGCTGCTAAAGGTCTGAATAAGTATAAATTACAGAGTTTAGATGAATTCTTTGCCAGTGATGAGGAGGAAGAGGAGGAGGAAAGTGAGAGCGAAGAGGAAGAAAGTGAAGAAGAGGAGGAAGAGGAAGAAGAAGAGGAGGAGGAGGAGGGTGATGACACTGAGGAAGGTGATGACGATAAGGAGTCGGAATCGGACTCTGACTCAAATGAGCTGTCAAAAATGATTAAATAGAATAATAGAAGAAAATATTTTATTTTAATAATTCTGGATGTATTGGGATAGTTATTTTAATCGATATCTAGGGGGCGGGGGGTCATGATGGAGCTTTGATGAAGTACAGAATCATCTAAGGATTCGATGTCAGCATCCAGCTATTTACTTATTTGACCTTATTTGACCCATTAATGATTTGGGTTTGATTTATGAAGGGTAGGTCAATAATATCTTGTAAAAATATCTCCTTATTTGTAGTAAGACTAACCCTTAATGTGGAAAAGGGGTATTTTTGGCTTTTATATGATTTTCTAATTGAAGCGCAAGACGTTTAAGGGAAAGGAGGCAATTATTCTGAAAACCAAAAGGGGGAAACACGTAAAGGGGTTACAATTATTCTGAAAAAAAGGCAATAAGAAATTAAGGGCAACTCTAAATGGAAGTGAGAAGCGAAAAGATCGAACAATAAATCCTAAAGGGATCCTTTAATTAACCCTAAAGGGGTTATTTAAATAACCCTATAAATTATCTCAATTACCCCAAAAAATCCCCATAATAACCATACAACCTCTAATAATCCCAAAGGCCATCTCATCTACTACATCCATCCACTACATCCATTCTCATAATATACACATCTATTCTCATACACAACCCCTCTTATGCCTTGAGGTATCCTCTATATCCAAATCTCCATCTCATCAATAACTCCCCCCTCAACTATATCAACAGCAGGGTAATAAGGAACTAGCGCATCAGCCCCCTGTACGTACATGGAATTAAATACCTTCCAATACGCGCTGCGCACCTTGCGCGCAGGGTGGAACAACCCCAGAAGAACATGGTTCATCACAACACCAACCCCGACATTGCAGCGCACCAGATCGATACTCTCCATGATTCTAGAGATCACATGAGGAGATGTCTCAAAGATATTAGGTAAGATCAAGTTCAAGAAGTGAATAAACACATCTTCTAATCCTCTACCGACACAACCAAGAGCCATATGACGAACTACGGTAGCGGCTGTTTGTCTATGAACTAAATCTCTGTCAGTTAAAGCGTCTTCAAGTAAAGGAACCATCGAATAGATGTACTCTTGCTCTATTCCATCACTCAAATACTCAAAGATGAACGTCAAAGCTTTCAATACACCGTTCTGTACATTCTTCTCAGGGGTTCTGTATTCATTCATCAACAGAGGTATAACGGTGAAAGGTTGACAAGTTTCAGCTACAATGGCGATGGCAACAGCGGTACACACTCTCAATTGACGTTCTTGAACTTTCAAATTGTCTAATAATGTAGCTAAAACATCTTGAGGACCAACTGCTTTGGCAAGGAACCCGAATGTCAGGTTAGCTGAACGTCTGATGGATTTACGAGGACTCTTGAGCATCTCAAGAAGTTCGAAACAGATTCTCATCCATTCACGAGCATTAACAAACTCAGGTCCACGATCAGCAATGAGTCCAATCAATTTGATGGTCAGTTCTTGCACTTTCTCATGCCTGTTCTTCAAGATCGGTGTCAAAGTAGGTAAGATTGTAGATACAGGAGGGTTAATACCATCAATATCACTAACCGAAACAATAGTCAGTAAAGCATTCAAAAGAGATCCCAACACATCAGGGTAAACTTCTCCTAAGGATTCGTATAAAATGTTAGATAATCTCGAAAGAATGTCATCTCCACCACATTTCTTCACTACAGGTACCACCAATTCGATCAAATCGGCAGATTGCTGTCTATTCTCTGGAGATTTATGTTTTAATCTGTATAATATCACCGTAATTATAGCTGTTAAGTGAGGTTTGACTCTGGATCCCAAAGCATTGACTACGGTACCAAATCCATGCAAAAAAACGGCATCTTGAGACGATTGTTCTTGGTATGCGAGAACCACTCCATCCAAGAGCAAGTCTACACTCCTATCGGAGAGATCTACAGCCCCCAATTGGGCCAAGATCTTATCTATCAGCTCCATAGTCACTTTACGAAGAGACTCGTTGGGATCTTTCAAATTTATAAGGATTCGGTCAACAATCTCAGAGACTCCACACTTCACACTCAAGTGGTAGGTGGTTTCTACTAATAATCCACTAATTTTACGGTCCAGGCTGATTCTTCTAGTCCAGAAATGCTCGAAGAAATCATCCAACAGCTTTTCTTTCAAGAATTTCTTATCGACACCTTCAGTGGAACAGCATTGTTGGACGATTTTCAAGCAAGTTCTCCTCATTTCATCGTCTTGGGTACGGAATTGTCTAATAAGTACATGGAAGACCTCTTTAGAGTAATGATTAGCGTATTCTGGATCCATTAATGGGATGATGAATCCCATAGCTTTCAAAAAAGCAGCTAAAGATTTACCTCTATGTCTTTTAATGCCCTCCCAAAGAGGCTCTAAGACGACTTCGAACGACTCGATACCGAAGGGAGCAGCAGACTCAGCCAAAGCTGCTAAAGCCAAAGCAGAAATGGTCCGTACGGGAAGTTGAGGATCTTCCAAACCAAGAGAAACACAATCCACAAGCTCATTTAAATATGGCAAGACATTACTTCCAATAAGACCAGCAATCTGTTGAATGATCTTGATACCGGTATGACGAGCCTGCCAGCTCTTCTTGGATCCACATACTGCTTTTAAGAATGGAATAAGAGATGGAACACCTAACGCATGAGCCACTACGGCAAATGTTTTAGTAGTTAAGTTCCTTACATACTCGTCACCGGAGTCAATATCTGGACGTAATGTCGAGATCATATGAGGTAATCCAACAGCTTTACTTAAATTGGAGAGGATCTCACGAGCCTCATTCCTTGAGAAATAGTCAGGGTCAATAAGTAATGGTGAGATCACAGTAAGGATTCTTCTAGTATCTGGCTTGACCTCTTCTCCCAATTTATATAAAATACGATCGACTAATTTTACAAGTAAATGACGTTCTTGGTCGTCAAGAGTTGGTTCTTTTAACAATGGTAAAATTTGATCAAAAATTAATGAAGAACCGAACGTTTTTGTGTTATCTGTCAAGGTCCTCATGGCACCTTTACGGATCTGAGGAGATCCATTCTTGATTCTGAGGATCAACTTGACCGATCTACGACTCTTTTGTTGCTCTGCTGTGAGTTGACTATCCTCAATTTGGGTCAAAGAAGACTGGAAGTGCTTGACATCATGGTCTTTTAAGAATTGTAAATCATTCGGCACTTCTGCTGTTGGATTCTGGATAAGGAACTCTTTACCCAACGTACTTTCCTCTGGTATGCTATATCCTTCATTTTTAGGTGGTTCTGTCCAGTCTGGTGGCTGTTCATTCAATGGTTGGTAATCTTCTGGTACTTTCATCACTTCATAACCTGGTGGTAATAATAAATCCAAGATCTTTGGTGTCATAGGGATGCCTTCGATAACCGGGAAATCCAATTTTTCAAACAGCAGTTCCCAACGGGAAGTTTGAAGTACTGCCGGGAGACCTTCTTCATCTTGGTCTTGACGCCTCTTCTTGTGGAGATGCTCTGAATCAGATTCCCCATCTTCAATCGGTTCTTCAGCGGTAGACTCACGTTCCTTAGTACTTATTCTTTCTCTATAACTTCCAGACCCATTATCACGGTCATAACTACGATATTTCTGCTTCTGATAATCATCTTCTTGAGAGACTCTTTCCTTCCCTTGAGCTCTCAGAGCTAATGGGTCAAAATCTTGACCATCTTCTTGAAGTTCGCGACGAAATTCCTCTGGAACAGTGTACTGACGCAGTCGCTTCTTTCCCAGTAACACCTCGTCCTCTTTGTTATACGGAATGACGCTCGACATTATGGTGGTGAACTAGTGTTCTTGCCTTAGTTTGTTAGGTTAAAATTTTTAAAAGAATTAAATGATAATGCTCTGGATTTACAAATAAATATAGAGTTAATTTCTCCATACAAATTTCTCCATACAAATTTTGTAGGAGAATTTTCTCCAAAGGTTGTGGGAGTAAATTTTATATATTTTGCTCATCTCATCTCTGCCCATTTTTCCCCATACTTTGCTCATCTTTTGCCTTTCTTAAAATTTTTCATTTGCTCCTCCTCGCTCACTTGCTCATCATTTACGAATCTTCCCAACACGTTAAATCAAAACACGTTGAAAGACTCGTACTTCACAGATAGGTTAGCGGTTACCGGATACTCCTGAAGATGTTCATTCCATACCTCCTACTCTGGCTCATCCCAGTATTCGCGTCTTACAATGAAAATCTCATCATAAGGCCATTACCCAATCAACATTTATTGACCTCATTCCAATTCAATCTCAAATCTGATCCATATGCCATCTCAGATACTCAATCTGTAAGGCATTATGGAGACTTCCCCAAATCATTACCACCCGTGTTACAGTCGACTAACACCAAAGAACTTCATCTTCGTTTTGCTCAAGGCTGGTATGACTCCGACGTATGGGGAGCCCTTCCATATGACGGGTTTAAAAGTGGTGGAACTGGTGTTGAAGTATGGGCTACATTAGCTGCTGAAACTGAGTCGGAGCTCCAACTGCATTGGACTCGTCTCACCAATTCATTGTCACTGTTATTCTGTGCCTCTTTGAATTTCGTCAACTCCCAAACCACAACGTCTCCTAAGAACACCTTCGTGTCCAATTCTGAGACTTTGATTGGGCCAAATGAAAAATTGTACTTACTTAGGAGTGCTTTACCTCGTGAACCTGTTTGTACCGAGAACTTGACTCCTTTCTTGAAATTGATCCCAACTAAAGGTCAGGCCGGTATTGCTGCCCTTCTTGACGGCCACAAGATGTTCAATGCCGAGTGGAACTCGATGTCCATCGATATCACCACAGTATACAATGAGACAGATTCAACATACCACTACGACATGGACTTATCCATTGATATGATCATGAATGTGCCCAAGAAATTAGAAATTAACCGTAACCCAATTATTAAACCTATTCCTGGAGATCAATTAGTCTGTGATCTTTCTAAGAAGCATGACCTGTACAATTGCTTCCCATTAATGAACCAGGGTCATTTACTTGTAGATTTGTATCAATTATTTGGTAAATATTTGGGTGGATCTGTTCCTTTGACCGGTGAACATCCTTCTAGTGTCTGTGTAGTCTCTGATGGGGCTTTTTGGGATGTCAAGGGGTATAAAGTGGGTGAGAATTGGAAATCACAAGTACTTGTGTCGTCGGAACCTGACTCACAAACAAAATGTTTCAATTTAGATACTCCTTCCACTTATAATATCGTCTTAAGTACTGATAATTCGACCCAAGTCGCTGGTTATACCCATCCTCCACTCAAAATCTCCCGTTCTTTATCTGGATACTCCCAAGATTCAGCTTCTATGAGAACCACTTTCAAGAATCCAGGCTCGGAAGATAAAAAAGTAGTCTATTTCGAGACTGTCCCATGGTTCTTGAGGATTTATTTATCATCTTTAAAGCTTGTAGGCTCTGAAATTGAAGATTTCTATTACAGTCCATCTCGAGACAGAGTTCGTCCTGGTCACCTCGAGATTGTATTGACTGTTCCTGCCAATTCTACTGTTTCTATGAGCTATGAATTCGATAAATCTTTGCTTTTGTTAGCTGAATATCCTCCAGATGCCAATCACGGGTTCGATATCGAACCTGCCGTGGTCACAGTGCTTGGAGATAAACCTTATCAACTTAGAACTACCTCTCTTTTAGTCACCTTACCTACTCCTGACTTCAGTATGCCATATAATGTGATTATATTGACTGGAACGGTGACTTCGTTGGTCTTCGGAGCTATTTTCCAGATGTTATTCAAGAATGTCATAACTACAGAGGAATATGAGTTACTCCTGAAACAACCTAAACTTCTTCAAAGGTTGAAGTTGAAGTTAATGGGTAAGAGGGGTTAGATAGTGAATAAATAAGAAGTATTGTACTAAGTTTAGATGATTCTGAGAGAGTCTGTAGTGGAAGTAGTGGTTTATGGATGTGTTCTAGCAGTGTACGTTCTCTCAATGTTCCAGTCTGCTCTGGTATGCCCTAGTCTACTTTAATCTACCTCAATCTACCTTATACTACCTTGATCTACTCAATCTCAATCTACTCAATCTACTCATATCACAATTACTTCTACCATCTCTCTATTAAATATACATCACCCCAACATACTTCTCTTCCTACCTCTCATCCTAACATCCAGTAACCTTCTAATAGTATCCACATACTTCTTATTCAGCTTCCCCCTCATATGCTCCTCCTCATACCCCTCCAAAAGCCACTCATTATATTTAGCAGCATGGATAGGATGAGTACTGATCAAAGCACGCTCTAAAACATACAAATCTACCAGCTTATCTTCGCTCAAATTTGAATATGAACTTAATCCAAAGTCAATTAACGAAGGTTGGCTCTGGTTTTCCACTAAAATGATATTTGAAGACGTCAAATCCCCATGAATGATATCTGATAAGTGCAATTTGGCTACTTCAGCCCCAACCTTCTTCATCACCAGTTCCACATCTGCGCTAATATCATTCCCAAGCTTCTCAAGCATCCAAAGCCAGTTTTTCAATGAGCTCACTTCACCATTTCCCATCTTATCACCGATTTGTTCCATCCAAATGATCCCATTTGGAGCATCGCAACAGATCAACTTCGGCACATTGATACCTAATTGGTACAATTTGCTGATTAATTTGGCTTCGGAGATCGTCCGTGATCTATTAATACTGGCATCGAGTTTAGGGTGTCGATATGGCTTGGGTGGACGATATTTGACAATGTATTTAGATGATCCCAAGCTTTTGGAAGAGTAATTTGGAGGGAGATAAGGATGGCAGTCGGTCTCAAAGACCACCAGTTCAGCACCCTGAGATATTACATGCAAAGGGATGTTCTGCAAGTGAGACTGAGCAACTGCAACGATTTCCAGACTCATATTTAGTGAATTAGATGTGATTGTGAACAGTTGAATTGATTGAATTTATGAAGAAAATTTTTAGAAGCTGACCTCGGGTAAACCGGGGAAGATGTGGTGAGAAACCGTAGATTGAGAAGAAAACTGAAAACAGATTTGATGAAATCCCCGCTTAAACCGTACACAAAATACTTACGAAAATTCTCAGTTACCCCTGATAAACCGAAATACAATTCTTCAATCCCCGCATAAACCGTACCATCTTTAAGAGGGGCAAGCAAAGTGGGGCTCAAACCACCGACAACATGAAATGAAAAATCAAATTTTACAAACTTAATCCCCCTCATTACAGCATTCTACATATCTCAATTATCAATATCTCTTAAATTATAGACTTAAACTCCACTACCACCACCATACTTAGCTCTCCATTCCTCGATCTTCTTCTCATCAATTCTCTTGAACAAGTATTGAGGTTTACCGATACAATGACCAGCTTGCAAAACAAGTTCGAAAGTATCGTTGATCTTCAAAGCAGGAGTATTCAAGATTTGATCGATTTGTTGACTGGTTTCAGGCATGAATGGTGATATAAGAGTACCTACTAAAGCGATTAAGTTCAATCCAATACCAACGACGGCATCACACTTGTCTGGAGTTTGTTCATACAACGAGTTGTCCAATTTGTTTTCTTGCAAGAATTGGTTACCTCTTGAAGAGATGGCCATAGCGATTTCCAAACCTTTCTTCAAATGAACAGCTTCCATCTCCTCAACGTATTGACTCAATAAAGCATTGACGTCCTTGACGGTGGATTCATAAGTAGGACAATTCTTTACATCGAATGAAGGAATGACACCATTATACTTAGCAACGACAAACTTGGTCAATCTGTTGACAAAGTTACCCAAGTTGGCCAACAATTCATTGTTATTCTTAGCGACGAATTCATCCCAAGAGAATTGAGAGTCCGAAGCCTCTGGTCTGATACTGGTCAAGTAGTATCTCCATACAGAAGGAGGAATTCCAGTGTCCTTAGCACTATTTCCAAAGACACCGACGTTTCTAGACTTAGAGAACTTACCGTTCTCGTATTGTAAATATTCGGTAGTACTCAAGTGATGTAACATAGTCCAGTCTTCACCGGTACCGAGCTCAGAAGCTGGGAAGACTACAGTATGGAATGGTACGTTATCCTTACCCATAAATTGGTACAAATCTACGTTTTCTGGGTTCTTCCACCACAGTTTCCAGTTATCTTGGTCATAGTTGGCGGTGATAGAGATATATCCGATTGGAGCATCGAACCAAACGTATAATACCTTGTTCTTGAACTCTTCTAATGGGACAGGAGTACCCCAGACCAAATCTCTGGTGATACAACGAGGTTGTAAGCCTTCTTTCAACCAAGAATTGGTGATAGTCTTGGAATTCTTAGACCAATCTCCCTTCTCACTAGCCTTAGCAACCCATTCTCTGACTTGAGGTTCCAATTTATCCAATGAAAGGAAACAATGGTCGGAGTTCTTTGGCTCTGGAGTTCCATTATCCAATTTACAACGTGGGTTGACCAATTCGAATGGGTTCAAAAGAGTTCCACACTTGTCACACTGATCTCCTCTTGCGTCTTCATATTGACATTTAGGACATTCTCCTTCGACGTATCTGTCGGCCAAGAATCCGTTATGGACAGGACAATACAATTGCTTCATGGACTGTTTCTCAATGTATCCATTGTTGTACAATTTCATGAAGATATCTTGAGCAATCTCGGTTTGTAATGGAGTGGTAGTTCTACCGAAATGATCGAATCCAATTTGGAACCACTTGTAAACTTCCGAATGAACTTCATGATATTTATCACACAATTCTTGAGGAGTGACTTTGTCAGCAAGAGCTTTGGTCTCGGTGGCAGTACCATACTCATCAGTACCACAGATGAACAATGAGTTGTAATTTCTAGCCTTACAATAACGAGCGTATAAATCAGCACTTAAAACAGAACCGACAATGTTACCTAAATGAGGAACATTATTGACATATGGTAAAGCCGAGGTGATTAAGATGTTACGTTCACCTTTCTGAGGTACTATTTTCTCTCCGGCCAAATATTGACTCTTAACAACGAAACCATCACCCAATTTTTGAGCTCCGGTGTTCTCTTCTTTAGCTCTGGCGACCTTGGTAGTTGAGTTAACGAGGTCGATAGCAGCGGCCACACCGTCCAATTGGGCAAATTCCTTGTACCAGGAAGGTTGAGCACCTTCGTTCTTGGAAACATAAGGATACAATCCAGAGAAAGCGATCACCAGCTCGGCACTTTTCAATTCTTCAACCTTCTCAAACAGAGTCAAATCCACTTCCTTCTTGGTGTAAGGCCATAAATCGGACTCCTCATGCAGGATGACAGAAGAAGCAGCATATGGAGAAGTGTCCTTACCGCCATTGGAAGCCAATAACTTAACAACAGCATTGGCCTCGATCAACTCCAAACTCTTGGACTTGTATAAGACAGTCAGATCCTCATCGTTAGTGAGCTTTAACGATGGGGCGAAAAGCAGGGCCAGGATGGCCAATTTCAAATTTGTGACGAATGTTTTTGGATCGCTACCTTGAGCGGCGAACAAAGACATGTTAGTTGTGATATTGAGTAGTTGAAAGGAAGTAATCCACCGGTCGTTAACTCCACGTTTCGTTGAGTCTCAGGCTGATCGAGTTGAGTCATCTAAGGTGGAAAAATTTGCTGGTGATTAGGGGGATTTGCACGACTTTTGGATTGTGGAGGAGGACGGGGAAGAGCTGAGGATGCCGAGACAGTGGCAGGGGATTGTATGTCCAGATGTATCTCCAACATTCCTCCACCATTGCTCCAATACTACCATACTACATACTACATACTACATACTACAGTACTACTACCATACTACAATTCCCCAATACACCTCATAATATCATTATCTATACTCCCTCATTACATCGTAACACCAACCATTATTATCCAAATTTGCACTACCTTTCATTCTTCTTAGGTACTAACACGTTCTTATCAAAGAGGCCAGGGGCAACATGATTCAATGTCCGTTTCTCCCACTCTGGATAATCTTTAGATGGCACCATTGACTCCTTTATACTATTCTTCAACCCATTTAACTCCAATTTATTGGACTCGATCAGCTTTCCGAGTCTTTCTGCCTCCAATTTAGGCAGCTGTAATTCTGAGTCGTACCCAAAAGGTAGTGTGACAGCTTTGGCTGTGGTGTGTTTGTTAGGAGTGATGATTAAGGGAATTTGTTGTAGAATTGGGTTTGCTGAGTCGTTAGTATGGCGCGGTGGGGGGAAAAACCGTTAAACTTACCTCTTTCTTCTGTCATTGTAAATAGTGTAGATTGGCTTGTAGTGATCAGAGAAAATTTAGGTGAATTATGGGGATTTATCTGGGTGCGCTGGAGGGGAGTTGAGCGGACTGGGCGGACACCTGGGCAGACATCTGGGAGGGGGAATTGGGGGGGACCTCTGGGAGGGGGTGCGCTGGAGTATCCTGGACGTGCCAGATACGCTGTCTGCCCTGGCTACACTAAGTACACTACAAATCTACCAATATACTTAATCTTCTTTTATTATTCAATATCTCTAAGCATTAGATCTCTTTGCGGCCGTAGCTGCTGCTAATACACCTGGTAATTCCTCATTACCAACATTGTACATCAACTTAACTCCCAATATCGTAGCAATTCCCATGAATACACTGAACCAAAGGAATAAATTGAACTCGACACTGACATCCTTCTTGGAACAATCAGATCCTTGCCAATAAGTAGTCGATTTGGTGGTGGAATTATATGAGGCAGTACAAGAACAAGACCAACAATCTCCACTCTTAGAACATACACCATGGTTAGAACATGAAGAGGTAGAGATCAAACATGATTCCTCAGAAGTATAACATCCAGAAGAAGCAGCAGTCGAATCTCTCTTGTGCAAGTTAAGAGTAGAAGGTTTGGAAGCGAAATCGAATTCCTTTTCTTGAGTTGGAACAACGATAATGATGGATTCTAAACCAGAATTAGAGGTGTCGATCAAGTTTTGGTGAATCAAATTGGACAAAATCTTGACTGAGTTGGTATAAGTCTTCGAATTGATACCAGTTTTCTTCCAAACCGAAGCCAAAGATTTCAAATTGGCAATAACTTTAGAAGCTTCGACATGAGAATCTTCCAAAAGGAACTTCAATTGAGACAACTCATTGATATAAGACTCATCATTAATAGAATGAATGGAGTCATCGCTAGACTCAACCTGTGAGTGGAAAGCGCTCTTGACGTCAGCCCAAAGATCTCTCAATTTATGGTTGTGCTCAGAAGACAATTTGAAGTAGTGACTCCAGATTTCGCCCAAAGAGAAACTTGATTCTTCAGAGGCTCCAACAAGGTTAATAGAGTCGGATAACTTGTTAACAGACTCAGAATCATATTCATTAGGCAAATTGGCCAAGAATTGTTCCAAATCTTTGGAATGCTCGGCGCTAAAGAGCGGAATTTGCTCGGTTAAAAAGTCATCGTCGGAGACTCCTTGTACGATCAACACCATCTTCTGAGGGGCTTCAGATGCAAACAAGGTATCTTGACCAACACTCAAGGAATCGATATCATCCAATTGATCCAAGTCGTACTTATCAGAGATACCCAATTGGTTGGCCAAATTCAACACGGCGTCACCCGAAGACAACTCGGTGGTGGCAGCTTGGGTGGAACGTGAACGAGGGAATTTGTATACTTTTACGGCCAGACCTTCGGTTGCTGTGGCTAAGGCGCCAGCCATATATAATAAACTCGATACTTTCATTGTTGCTTTCAATGAATGTCCTGAACCTTTGGCTTGTAATTTTGAATAGGAGCGGTTTCGGTGTGCTTTGAGTTTTTTGGGTGAATTTTGCAGCAGGTCGTGTACGGTTAATTCTTGAATAGGAAATGGTGTTGTATTTTCGTATATTGCTACGGTAGAGAGTTAAGTATGGTGATGAGGATGGTTAGTGAAAGTAGGATAGTATGATGGTTGGGGAGGATAGTTGGGAGGAGGATAGTGGCATAGTAGGAAGTATTCAGGTAGGAGTAATGGTATAGTAATATAGTGGTAGTAGTGCAGTATTCTAGTATAGTATTCTAGTATAGTGCTTTAGTGTAGTGTTCCAGTATAGTCTTTTAATAGTATAGTATTCTACAGCATAGCATTGGAAAGTAATAATCTGCTCATGATCTTCTACACCATTCAGTCAATATATTTATTATGCTAATCATCGACAGCTCGAAGAACTGGTAAAAGTGGAATCTCGAACGTCTTAGGTTGTTGTGTCATTGTTTTAGGCAACTGTTTAGGTTCTCCCCTTGTTATACCCAAACCATGATTAATATGGCCTAAACCAGGAGTCTGAGGCCAGTTGGTAAACATGAATATGATAATTATTTCTTAGCAGCAGCGGCTTTCTTCTTCTCAGCTCTCTCTAATTGTCTTCTGGATCCTTTGATTAACTCCAAATGTCCAACTCTACTAGCAATTAACTTCTCTGTATTAGAAGTCAAGACCGAGTTATGCACTTTGTTTAATTTGGCTGATACTTTATTGGATTCACCTTTCTTCAGTTTGTAGATTTTTGGGGCGGCAGCTTTAGGGTTAATTTGTTTCTTGGTGACTCTAGCTGGTTTCTTGGACTTTAATTTTAAATTTCCTTGCAGCATGACGGCGGATGGGTGTAACTAATGAAGTCGTTAATACCAGCGATAAGAAGGGGATGAGTTAAATAAAATTTTTGCTCTAGAAAAATTTTTGCTCGGTAAATACGAATTTATTAGGAAGGGAATAAGAGGTGACCTTGATGAGTCAGGTTTAGGCGCGGAAATAATTGGGATGACCGTGACTTTACCGTAGAGGAAGTGTAGAACAGCAGAGTTTGATATTGAGAGATTGAACTACGTGGAGCGTTCAAAAGCCACCATCTGTATCACCTATATAATACCCATCTCCAAATATACTACTCTTATATATAGAAGTCAAACTCTAAATATAATACCCAAACTCTAATACCCTCGCTTGTTCCCAATGTCATCGCAAACAGAGTTAATTTTTTTTTAACTCTGTCCAATTTAAATTTTTTCAAATCTCCCTCCCATATAAATCCCCCCCATAATCTGCGTGGAGACTGAAATTTTTTTTTTAAGCTTCTTGTAGGCTGTAGAGCTTTAGTAAATTTAAGAATCTCACAAGTTGGAGAATGTCTGTATCCAACGACAACTTATTGATCTTGCCTGGACCCCAACTGTTATCTCAGTTCAGGGTTGCCAGCTTGATTTCCGAGATCAACAAATCGGTTAATTCTGACGTTGTTATCTCCATCACCTCTGCTTATGCCCACTATATCAATTTGAAGGACTCTGTTAAGAGTTTGGATGATGAATATTCGGAGAAGTTGGCCAATTTGTTGAAATATGATCAACAATTGGGTTCCGATGATCCTTTGAAAGCCTTGATCCCATTGATGAAGGGTAATGAGGAAGCTCAAGCTGCCTCTTTGAAGGAAAATCAGTACGTTCTTAGAGTTTTACCAAGAGCCGGTACTATTTCTCCATGGTCTTCAAGAGCCACTAATATCATTGAGGCTTGTGGTCTTGGGTCTCATGTTGACAGAATTGAGAGAGGGTTAGTTGTCTTGATCACTTTGAGACCAGGTTTCCCAATTATGGATTATTTAAAGGCTGAGAATTTCAAGAGTTTGAGTGCTATTTTCGATAGAATGACCCAAACTTTGTATTATGATTCTTTACCTTCATATGAGGATTTGTTTGAGCAACACTCTCCAAAGCCATTGGTCACTGTAGATTTGTTGTCTACTGACGAGAATTTGTTGAAACTGAACAAAGAAATGGGTTTGGCTCTTGACCAAGGTGAAATCGACTATTTGATCAATGCCTTCAAGAACACTATTGGTAGAAACCCCTCCGATGTCGAGTTGTTCATGTTTGCTCAAGTTAACTCTGAGCATTGTAGACATAAGATTTTCAATGCCGACTGGACTATTGACGGTGAGAAGAAAGACTGGTCTTTATTCAAGATGATCAGAAACACCGAACTGAAAAATGGCCAATACACTATTAGTGCTTATAGTGACAATGCTGCTATTTATCAAGGACACGAGGGATTCTTCTACAATCCAGATTGGAAGACTAAGACATGGACTTCTCAGAAGGAATTGGTCCATACTTTGATCAAGGTCGAGACTCATAACCATCCAACTGCCGTTTCTCCATTTGCCGGTGCTGCTACTGGTTCTGGAGGTGAGATCAGAGACGAAGGTGCTGTCGGTAGAGGATCTAAATCTAAGGCTGGTTTGAGTGGATTCAGTGTTTCGGATTTAATAATTCCTGGAGCCCAACAACCTTGGGAAATGGATATTGGAAAGCCAAACCATATTGCTTCTTCCTTGGATATTATGATCGAGGGTCCTTTGGGTTCTGCTCTGTTCAACAACGAATTTGGTAGACCTTGTATTAATGGTTATTTCAGAACCTTGACCACTGAGGTCACTAACTCTAAAGGTGAGTCTGAGATCAGAGGTTTCCACAAGCCAATTATGTTAGCCGGAGGTATGGGAGCTGTCAGACCTCAATTGGCTCTTAAAGAAGACTTCAAAATCTCTGCTGGAGCTGCTATTATCGTCTTGGGTGGTCAATGTATGTTGATCGGTTTAGGTGGTGGTGCCCTGTCCTCAGTCGCCAGTGGAGAAGGATCAGCTGATTTGGATTTCGCCTCAGTTCAAAGAGGTAACCCAGAGATGCAAAAGAGACTGCAATTTGTTATCGACTACTGTACTTCCCTTGGAGCTGAGAACCCTATCCAATCGATCCATGACGTCGGAGCTGGTGGTTTATCTAATGCCTTGCCTGAATTAGTCCATGACAACGGTTTAGGTGCTCGTTTCGAGTTGAGAGATATCTTATCTTTAGAGCCAGGTATGTCTCCAATGGAGATCTGGTGTAACGAATCTCAAGAAAGATATGTATTGGGAGTTGCTCAGAAAGATTTACCATTATTTAAAGAGATTTGTGAGAGAGAGAGAGCTCCATTCGCCGTCGTTGGTCATGCTACTTCTGAAGAACGTTTGGTATTGACCGATAAACTTTTCAATACTACACCAATCGATTTGGAGATGAGTGTTCTTTTCGGTAAACCTCCTAAGATGTCCAGAAGTGATAACTCTGCTCCACTTCAGTTATCTCCTGTGTCTTTGACTCCATCCTTGACTGTCGACGATGCTTTGACCAGAGTCTTGCAATTGCCTTCTGTAGGTTCCAAATCTTTCCTCATCACTATTGGTGACAGAACTGTCAGTGGGTTGATTGACCGTGACCAATTCGTTGGTCCATGGCAAGTTCCAGTTGCCGATGTCGGTGTCACTGCTACCTCTTTAGGTGAAGGAATCTTGACTACTGGTGAAGCTATGCTGATGGGTGAGAAACCAACTTTAGCTTTGATCTCGGCTCTGAGTAGTGCTAAGATGTGTGTCCTGGAAGCTTTGCTTAATGTGTTTGCTGCCGATATTAAGGCTCTTGATACCATTAAGTTATCAGCTAACTGGATGTCTCCAGCTTCTCATCCTGGTGAAGGTGCTGCTTTGTATGAAGCTGTCCAACTGATCGGTTTGGATTTATGTCCAGAATTGGGTGTTTCCATCCCTGTAGGTAAGGATTCTATGTCTATGAAGATGAAATGGGAGGACAAGGAAGTCGTTGCTCCATTGTCTCTTGTCATTACTGCTTATGGTCCAGTTATGGACACTACTAGGACTTGGACTCCGCAATTACAAAAGGTTGAAGAGCCAACCGTTTTGGTCTTGGCCGATTTGGCTCTGGGTGTCTCTAAGGCCCTTGGAGGTTCCGCTTTGGCCCAAGTATATAATCAAGTAGGAGACTCTGCTCCAACCGTTCATTCTTCAGCTGTCTTGAAGAAGTTCTTGGAGTTCCTCGTGGTTTTACATAACTCCTTCGAAGTCCTTGCTTATCATGACAGATCTGATGGTGGTTTGATCGTCACTTTATTGGAGATGGCCTTTGCCGGTAGATCTGGTTTGGAGATCAGTTTACTGTCGGAGGATGTATTTGGAGAATTGTTCAATGAGGAATTGGGTGCCGTCTTCCAAATCAAGAAATCTGCTTACGATGAGTTTATCCAATTGGCTTCTAAGAATGGCTTGAGTTCTCACATCTTCTCTGTAGTGGGAAGCCCAGTCTTTGACTCTAAGCAAACCATTAGTATCTCGTCGGCCTCTGGTGCCTCTGTTTTCGAGGGCTCTAGAGCTAAATTACAACAGTTGTGGTCTAACACTTCTTATCAAATCCAAAAGTTGAGAGATAATCCATACAGTGCCGAACAAGAGTACCTGAACATTCTGGATAACAATGACCCAGGTCTTAGCTACAAATTTGACTTTGAGTTCTTGGATTTGAACTTTGAGTCTAGACCAAAGGTTGCCATCTTGAGAGAACAAGGTGTCAATGGTCAACAAGAGATGGCCTGGTGTTTCCAAGAAGCTGGTTTCGAGTCGGTAGACGTACATATGACCGATATTATCAGTGGTTCTATTACATTGAAGGACTTTGTGGGTATTGCTGCTTGTGGTGGTTTCTCCTACGGTGATGTCTTAGGTGCCGGTAACGGTTGGGCTACTTCGGTATTATACAATGAGAGAGCTAGATCTGAGTTTGCCGACTTCTTTGCCAGAGAGGACACTTTCGCCTTTGGTGCTTGTAACGGATGTCAATTCTTGTCTAAGGTTAGCTCGTTGATTCCAGGTGCTGAGAACTGGCCTACATTCGAGAGAAACGCTTCTGAGCAATACGAGGCCAGAGTTTGTACCTTGGATATTGTTCAAGATTCCAATATCTTTACTAAGGGTATGAAGGGGGCTAAGTTGCCTATTGCAGTTGCTCACGGAGAAGGTAGATCTCAATTCGATAACCTCGAGGCCTTCGTTTCTCAAGATTTGACTGCTATGAAGTATGTCGACAACTACGGACAAGTCACCGAGAAGTATCCTTACAATCCTAACGGGTCTCCAGGTGGTATCACTGCTATTACTGTGCCGAATGGTAGAGTCTTGGCTATGATGCCTCACCCAGAGAGAGTTTGTAGATTAGAACTGAACTCTTATTACCCACAACAAGATTCTAGATTCGATTCATTCAAGGGTTATGGACCTTGGATTAGATTGTTCCAGAATGCTAGACAATGGGTAGGAGAAAGAAAGTGAGGCTATTTAGCCATTGAGCTCTCTAGGCGAGCTCTAAATGAGCCTATTGCTCTAAGGGGAGCCTATATAATTAATATACTAAATTGTCATTTTTTCACTCAAAGTAGGCTGAATTAAGGTTTTTTTCTCTACAATTAGGTCTCTAATTGAACTTTCTACAAAGGTTTAATTGATGTATGGCCTACCATCCCTCGAAATTCCAACACAAATGCGAATATGAATTACGAAAGGGCATTAAGATGGGCACAGTGTGTAAATTAATCTCTCCAAGTACTTGACACCTCTCATTTCAAAGACTCTAAGTTGGATTTGACGGTCCAGGCGAGCCCATATAAACAAGAAGCAACACGGTGTTTTAAAGTACTGGTTGTCCGCACAAAGAGTAGAAATATGATTGAAAATTTTTTTAGGAGCCCCTTTTCATTTATAATGATATTTACCCGTGAAAAAATGGCAGGTGTGCTAATGTACACGACCTTTTATAGATTTATGATTTTTTGCACTACTTTTGCCCCATTCTCTTAAAGAACCAGATATTAATAGGGCCAAGATAGGTGGTCATCTATAGTCTAGACAGTTGCAATGCCACAGGAATATCAAATAGTCATCCGTTTCAACGATGACAGTCGTGACGTGGTGGTACCAGTCACCGATTTCAACACCATCAATACCTCAATGCTTAGGCAGAAAATCAGATCCGAGAAACCACTGCTTGCTATGAAGAACTTGAAGTTAATCTATAGTGGAAAGATCTTAACGAACGATATGAACTATGAGGAGCATGTACAGCGGATGGTGAAGTTGACGCAAAATCAGGATGAGGTCGTTAAGGTGTATATTCATTGTTTAGTAGGGGATGATTTGACTCCTCAGCAGTTACAAGAAGAAGATTCTTATCAACAGCAGCTTTCACAGCAGCTGAGGCGACTGAATCTGAATACGGATCCTCTGCCTGTGGGATTCGATAGGTTATTACTGCAAGGATTTTCACTGCTGGATGTTCTGGATTTGAGAAGACAATTCCAACTGATCTATGGCTCTGGTAATACTAGACAAGAAGATCTTCGTGAGTTGGAAGAACGCTGGATTGATAGTACTGTGAATAATGAGATAGACGAATTCCAGAATTTACAAACTGGGGTCGTCAATGATACGAATTTCGAGTTATTATTGGGAATTATCATTGGGAGTTTACTAGGAGTTGTACTGTTGTTCTTACTCAAATTGGAATTCATAGGTTTAAGTAAAAGAAGTAAAGTTCTGATTATGGCTGGAGTTATAGTTAACTTCTCTTTTGCTATAGTTCGTGCTTGGACATAAGGCTTCTATAATATTAGTTGACTACTTGACTTTATATACTGCATCCAATCTTTACCACTAACTGTGGGTATGCTCACCTCCAATTTGTCTAACAGGTTTAGACAATCTTGATGCGATGCTGAGCATTCGCTTTTAATCAATAATAAACACCATCTGATCCCAATGCAATCTTGCGGATTCAATTTATTTAGTTCTGGTAGCACTTCCTTGAGTAAATAATCCACGCTCTTGTTCCCAAATGGATAAAATCGTCTAATGAAGTAAATGTAGAACGAGACGTACCAGACGTATGATTTGGGTCTTCTTGGGTCTGATTTAGGGAAGAGAAGAGACTCTTTATGGAACCAAAGTTGGTTTTCTAACTCGAAGAACTCGAAATCTTTGATCGACTCTATGGAGAAGAATTGATACCAACGTTCGAGGAGTTTGGGGGTGATTCCAAGATTCGAGAGATCAATAGTGGGATCTGGTTTATCTGAGATCAGTAAACCTGATTTGAGACTTTTCAAGAACACAAGATATTCTGTCAACGTATCCAAATCTTTCAAATGATGGTCGTCTACTTGGAATTCACCGTCTAATAAAAACTGGATTTTTGACTGAATATCAAAGTAGTCCATATTACATTTGTCAGGTCTCAAATTCGATATCAATAGTAAATTGACCACTGCTATTATCCAGTATATTTTATAGGTTGGTTTGAGGTTTCTATAGTCCTTGATAATCAGTGATATATACTGAGGTATCTTTGGGGATTCAGGAGATAAATAAATAAGTGAAGAAGCATACACGGAGTTCATCACTAGTTCATTTTCTAAACTTGTGATTATCAACCGGTGAAACCATTCGAATTTGAAAAGTTTAGGATAAACGTCCTCTGACCAGCAGCGGACTAACTCATTGGATTCAAATACTGTGAAAGGGGATTTGACTAAATTACGAAACAGAAATCTCTGGACTAAATGATCAACTACCAAGAGGGTTTCCTCTGGATCAGCTAATCGGAAATTTGGGTGCTCATCAAAATGATTATAGATCTTGAATCTGCGAGAATTATCGGCTTTCTTATTATCCCAACATAATCGAATGTTGTAGCCTTTGCAAGCGATCGAATTTCGAATACAGTTCCCACAAACAGGTTGAACTTCATCACATTTAGTTCCCCGTTCACGACAAGACCAGCAACCATTGAAACTTTTGGTCTTTTTCTTCTTCTTATCTTTACTCCTCAGCATTAGCCTCGGTTTAGCTGTTGTAAACGGCCTTCGACACGGCTCCAATGCACTTTCTTCAAATTCCAAGCTGTTCTCCGTTTGCATTTGACAGTCTCATTAGATCTGTGAGAAATTTATCCTCATCTCTTTTTCGCTTGACCCCTCTGTTCCCCCTCCAGTATATGCATTGTTTCCTTAGATAAGAGCGTTATCAAAGTTTTTTCCTCTTTAGGTAAATATAAGCATAAGCATAAGCAAAAGCATAGGGGTGAGCGGTAGGGTATTAATAGCGATAATTTCCCTCGGGTTTGTTGGTGGTTGGGTAGAGTATTTCCTAAAGGGGGAGCGCATAGTAAAATGAGTACAAGGTGATAATTTGATGGGAATAAATAGGGGGTAGAGCAGTGAGGGAGAGTAGCAGGGGGATTGAGATTTGAAGGGGCAATGATGAGGGCAATGATGAGGGCAATGAGGAGCTGTGAGGCGGGGAGAAATGACTGACTGACCTCAAATGTATTCCTTTGAATCTCTTCTCTCTATTTCTTAATTGTTTGTTCATACCCCCTCATCTCAGATCCCCCCTGTCCCTCATCTCCGATTGCCCCCTTACTACACAAAAGGCATCTCAGCAATTAATAACTCAATATCCAGTAATAAATTTTCACCTTCCTCGTTTAATTTTTTTTATATATCATCAGCCCATCGAAGGATCGTTTTCCCACTCTCAAGGCAGTTAGAGATGGAGAGTTATATAGACGAGAAGAAGGATAACCGCGCAGGTCAAGAATTGAGGCAGGGTCGCGGAGCTGGCCTTGGATCTACCTTTGGTTCCCGCCTTGGTCGTGGGGTCTTAACTGTAGCTGTAGCCATCTTGGTATTGATGCAGCTCGTGCCTTTCCAGTCTATGGACTGTGCCGGACGTTTCCGCCTGATGCAAGACCACGACCACTCAATGGCTTTGGGAGTCACCGATGAACCCCCTAGTGAGATCTTCGAGGTCACTTTACCACATGCAGACTTTGGTGAGCCCGTATACAACCAGTTATTATTGAACTATACTTTTGCTAATTCCTGGGGTAGACCTGCAATTGAGGAGTATCATGCTCCTCCTACTAACATCAGATTCAATAAAGTGGTATTAAAGTTGACTACGAATGTTGCTGGGGTTCAATATGATCGTTTAGCTCACTTCTATATTGATGGCATTGCACTCTGGCGTACTTCTACTATCGAACCAGGAGGAAGGGCTGTTTATTCGTCGACGACTAAAGATGTATCGATGTATGCAAACCTTTTCAGAAAAGATGGGCTGCAATTGATGTTCCAATTAGACAATTTGATCAATAAGAGACTTACCGGTGAGTTTGAGATCTCTTTGGAAGCCTTCTACTATAATGCTCCTTCAGATATAAGTATTGTACCAAGAGACTACGACGATGAATTGGGCTCTCCTGGTTCTATCAAGCATTTGTTTGGAGCCAATGGGCCTGCTAATCAGATTTGGTCAGTAGTTGATCAGAAATCTCCTACAAGGCCTCCTTTGGTCTATCAACCTTCCAATAAGTTAGAGACTTCGTTGTCAAGATTCAATGCTAATACCACTAGAGCCAAAGTGGAGTTGTTCATGTCAGGGAATGCTGAAGAAGAATTCTGGTACTCCAACATTTTGGACGGATACACTGATGTATTCCCTGATCATCCTTTGGCCGGTCATGGACCATGTAGAATTGCCAATGTATACTTAGATGGTTTGAAAATAGCTACTGTTCTGCCGGAACCTACGATTTTCACCGGAGGTATTTCACCTCTGTTGTGGAGACCAATTGTTGCCTCAGGAACATTCGATGTCAGAGCTTCGGAGATCGAATTGACCCCATTATTGCCAATGTTATGGGAAGGCGAATACAAGAACTTGGAAATTGAAGTTGCCAACTGTGACGGAAAGCACGTCGGACAGAATTGGATCACCACCGCTAATATTTTGACTTGGGAATCTAGTAAAGTCAAATCTAGTTCTGGTCAGATGGTTAGCTCCTACAACAGTACCGATTTCAAGCCTTTGGTGTTAAGAAATGGTCTTACTGATAAGCTTATTCAGGTTGTAGGAAGTGACATGAACACATATGTCCAAGGTAACTTGACCTACGAACTTTATAATGGATCTTCTATTAACATTGTAGCCGATGCTTTAACTACATTGAAATTCGATAATGTTCAAATCTACAGTGACAATGGAAACAAGCAAGTATTGGGTCATAAGCTGGTTTCTCAGCATTCGTTCTCATTACATAATTTAGATACTGCAGAGGTGGTTTCTCAAAGTAATATCACCCATCATACTCCGCTTCTGATCATTTTGGATACTAGTGCCTCATTAGACGGTCGTGAGGTAACTTACAATGTCACTTTGGCAAGAGATATGGCAGTAGAAGTCAATTTCGATGGAAAAGAGGATCCTTCAATCATTATCATGTCGTCTCAAAATGGCTCTTCCACCTATCATTTAGTACCATCTGGAAACTGGGGTACCGGCTCCACTGAACATAGATTGAAAGCAGAGACAAAATCTCCATTACCTAAACTGTTCTTCAAACGTCATGCCTTAGCAGAGGACGGTAAAGTTATCAAGGACCACGTAGTTTACGAAGTAGGAGAAGATTTCGTCGTCGATGAAGTTCCTCCGGTGTCCTCTCTCGGTGAATCTACTGAGATTGTCGATGTTCTGGGCATCTTGAGCTCCGATGATCTGACAAAACTGTTGGAAGATGTCTTGAACGAATTTATCGACTACAAATACTTCGATTCAAAGGTCGTGGACCAAATGGTGGATTTCTTGCGCGAAGAGTCGTCCGCCAGAGTATCAGCCCGTTCCTGGACCTTCCCTAGGGGAATTTACGCTTCTTTTAATTAAATAAATAATATGAATACATTAACAAAATATTGAATGATCCCATTTAACACGGTTCACCGTCTTGTGGAATGCAGAGTATATAGTGTCTTGTTTCTCGGCATGCTCCCATAATGACTGGGTGAAGAAGCATGCTCTAAGAACATGACCATATTGATTATGAGACATTAAATGTGCTATAAGAGTCTTCACGTTTCTTTTCAACTCGGGATTGAAAGTACTGAGGGCACCTGCGGTCAAAACAGCCAAGGACAAGTGCGATTCGAATTGGGTCTGGAGTAAATCTTTGGTGCTCTCCAACAAACTGATCAATAACTCTTCAGAAATTTCATCGTCATCTTCCTCTTCATCATCCTCGTCACCTTCCTGACCATGTAAAAGTTCTCTAGTCATAAGTCTGAGATAAAGCCTTATGGCCATCTGTTGTACTTCGAATAATCTTAAATGCAAGTCGAGTTCAGGTCCTTCGATATTATCGATCTCTGGAGCTTCTATTACTAACTCATTATCGAATTTATGGAATTGTTCCCATGTAATCAGTCTTGTATCTTGCACAAAAAACTTGATCTTGGCCATTACTATATATAATCCAGTACAATATCCCATAAGTGAATCGAATTCGTCAACCTTAGTCAATCTACTCTCTTTAACCATCTCTATTAACTTATCTACGGTGAACCGAGACTTTCTATCGGATATAAGTAAAGCCTCGTGAGTGAAAAGGCAGGATGAAATGTACTTGGTTGTCTTAGGGTCGAACTCGCCAAACTCTTTAACGAATGATGCCAAATTGGAGAAGTTGGTATCGATGAACTTGATGACCAGCTCATGATATTGAACCCAGTCCTTGATATCACCATAACTGATCCTGTTCTTGGTGAGTAAAATTAAACTGAGCATGATCGATCTCAGAAGAGAGAAGTCTAATTTGCCGGTCTTCTCTTTCTTGTTGATGAACTTGGCATAGTTCTTTCTATTACACAGAAGAGATTTATTTACAGACTCACGCCCCAAATTACTGGAGCAATTGGATACAAAGTAGGCCCCCCATGCAATCAATGAGTACAAAATGGAATTGTCCTCCTCCAGCATGGCTACACAATTCTTCAGGAAACTCTCTTCGGTATCACAAGAGAAACAGAAGGAGTCCTTCTTGGCTACGAATGTTGAGAAGACTTCGAAATATAAGACATCTAGGTCACTCAAGTCGGTGGCTTTGAAAGCGTAGTCCTTGTTGAAGAAGTTGCTCAACACTTCTTTGAGAACTGGAGCATCGGAAGCGTCATTACCAAGAATATAGTTAGACAATTCTTCGTCTGTGATATCATGCTTCCGACCTTTGAATGCAGCTAGTAATTGTAACATAAGATCATCTTCATTGAATTTGGAACCCACATTGTGAATCACCTGTGACTCGTCCATCGCATAAACTTCTTGTTGAGCGGCTATCATTTGCCCTGCCAGATTGACGTCGACAATTGGGCGAGTAATGAACTCATCTTCTGGAGGAACGTCAGGCAAGCTGGCAAAGATCGAATTAAGAAACTCGTCCACATCCGCCAAATTTTCAATATCCAGTTCCATGCTGATAGAATCAGTAGATGACAGTCTCTCTACTTGAGGAATGTCGAAAGCATTATCACTAACAGGATCATCGAACTGATCCATGGATGATTGCAGAGTCAAGATGGAGAATTGTAGAGCATCAGTGGACGACTTTGAGTTCGCCTTGCCCATCTTATTAGGTCTTCTCTTCAGAGCCGTTGCATAGACACATTCAATGCCTCTCTTCTGGCATAAAGAACAGCTGGGTTTCATCTCATTGCACTTCTTCTTCCTCTTCTTACACAGCAAACATCCAGTGAATGACTTTGGGCCCCGCCCCACAAACGATTTGGAACTAACATTCACCTTAATTACTCCACTAGCATTAGGTAAGGGAAGCGAGTATGAGTTTCTCACGATCTCATCATCCAGATCCAGGTTCCCCTGTCCATTGACTGAAAATGCCGAAAACATCGCCACAAAACCAGTATATGTGCTTTATGACGGATCTTGATGCGAAAAATATAACCGTTACTGACTAAAGCTCTCGACAAAACAGTTTTGACTCATCGCTTCAACAGGGCGGATGCTTATGCCTATTAAAGCAGGGCCACAGCTATCGGGGAATGGTGTCCATATCGGGCAATATGCGACGGCGCGGGATGAGCTCCCGCTGCGAACGGCGTTTACAAAAAAGTGTATCTCAGCGATTTATTAAATATATCATGCTCTGTTTTTATAGATTCGTTTGTCCTTCTTAGCAGCTAATTTGAGACGTTCATCCTCTCGCAGACGAGCGTTATCTTCTTCTTTACGACGATGCAGTTTCAAGTTTTGCAACTTCAGGTCCAACTCTTGCAAATGTTGTAATTTCAGATCTCTGTTCATCTCAGCTTCTGAGCTACCCTTCCAGTTTTCTTTGTCCTTCAATAAATTGTATGTGTGATGGTTCTGAGATAAGATCTTGATCCAAAGGTTCAAAAGCTCGTTCGATTGCTCTGTATGATTGATCATCCTGTTCAATGACTGACCTGTTGTATCTAAAGATTCCGATATTCCTGCTATGGATTCATTTATTTTCACAAGTTGGTCCAATTCTTGTTGTAGAGATACCGCTCTTGATACTTTGGGCATCAGTGATTGTTCTTGGGTTCTGTCTATTGTCAGTTGGAGGTCATCCAAAGTTGATCTTAAATTGGTGGTTTGAGGAGTTTCCATTCCTTTGGTTTGTGGTGTCTGTACCTTATCACTCATATTGACTTCTGTATGTGATCCGAAAGTTCATTATCTACGCGTTTAATTGTTTATTTTTGGATCATATTTTGAAAATGATAATTTGCTGATTTGCTGAGATGAGTTCGGTAAGATAATGGGGAGGCAGGGGGGAAGTTACTTTAGCTGATTCATGAAGGGAGGGGATATATGACATATGATAGGTGAATAATTAAGTTACCAATCTCAAATGACCTGTCTTGCGAATAAATATAACTGTTTAAATTTGCTGATCTATAATAGTAGAGAAATGTGCTTTATAACTGATAAATTAAGGGAAAAGAGGGATGACGACTTGGGAGTTGAAGAGATAACTAAATATAGTACTGGGAATTATACTTGATCTCAATAATTTTTGCATTCTGGTCAACCGTAGTATGTCCTTTTTTATCCTATTGGTTTCTACTTGAGTTACTTGTTTATCAAGTTTACAGCTAAGATGATAGCAGTATACTAATCAATGTGCTCCATTACAATATGAGCAATATCACCCTGGAACTCTTCAAGAATTTGCCCGTGTAGCGTAATGGTTAACGCGTTTGACTTCTAATCAAAAGATTCTGGGTTCGACTCCCAGCATGGGTGCTTTTTTTTTTTTTTACAGTACAACCTCAGATATTCATTTTATGCTCAGAAATAGTAAGATACGATTATGGCTACGATGCTACTGTTCAAGTTATGAAATGACCAATTGTTCTTATAAATGCTTAACTATATTAGCTATAGCTTCCATTGCAAGTTTCTTTTTATCATCATTATCATCCATTTTGGCTATTTCCAACTTGTAATGTTCAAGTTTTTCTACAATTGCATCGTAATCGACATCTCGAGGTTCATCCTCATCGTTTTCTTCATCATAATCCTCAAGTAATCTGGCAAACATACTTTCCATTTCCTTCGATTTGTCATTAGTATCTGGAGTCAGTCCAGATTCTGTTGAAGGTCTATTCCATTCATTAGTTTCGAAAATCTCTTTGACTCTCGCTTTCCCCAATTTCATACCCTCTTCTGCTCCTTCCTCTTCTTCAAACCACACAAACTCGAAACCTTTGGTCAACCATATATCGTCACATGCAAGAAGTTTATCTTTCTCCAATAACATTTGAGAATCCTTTTGTACAGCAATGGCCAATTTTATGCCATCGAAATTTTCAAGTCCATTGTCCAGTAATTCAGAAATTAAATCACTCGCCAGGTCAATATACTCTTGTGGGTCACTAGTATTAAATACAAAGATGATTCCAGCAATGACTTCTCTAATTTCCCTGGCCTCTTCGGACATCATCTCGTTACACCATTGTTTAAGATTCGCCACATCTAATTCTTGAGCTGGTTCATCAAACTCATCTATCCAAATCCCTATTTTCTTCTCATAATATTTAGTCTTAATAACCACATCATCGAAGATCAATCCTGTCTCATTCTGGGCATCTTGAGGGAGGGATATTTGGTCACCAAATAACTCTTTTAGTATCTGGAATTTCGCTGTATTTGAAGAGCCTACGATAAGTACTTGGTTCATGGTGAATGCCAGTTAATGGAGTGTAGTATAGTTCTATTCATTCCACTATTCTTCGATCAATTGACTCTTCCTCGATCTGCTCTCTTAGCAATTTATTAATTTAACCATCCTAAATACCCCTGAAATGAACAGCAATTTATCAAATAAATCACTGTAAATACCCTGAAATAATCAGCAATTTATCAAATGTCTTCCCATAAAATACAGCAAAATCATCAGCATTTTATCAATTATCATCAAAAGGCCCCGTAAGCAAAAACAAATTTTAACTCAAACATCAAAGAACGCCATTTCAAATCAAGGGCGCGTCAGGTCGACTTAAATAAACCGCGACAAAAATGATATCAACAGTGGCGGGAGGTGCCGAGCCCATCAATAACACCGCTCTCAACGGCAATTACCCCGAAGAATCTCCAATTGACCAGGATGATCATCTAGATCTTTTCGAGTTGGCGACCGATGATTCCATAATGAATACAGACGCTTATATTGATCAGTTGATCCCGTCGATCAAAAAATCGATCAAGCAGAACTCATTGGAAGGCTTATTGAACAAGCTCGAGGAGACGATCTACCAGAAAGAGACTCTGTTGGAGAACTTGTCGTTCAACAGCTCCAAAGATGTGCTGAGCTCGATCGACACGGTCCGACTGATCAAGAAAAGCTCGAATGAGTTGGCCCAGCAGGTCTTGGTGATACAGAAGAATCTTCTGAAAACAGGCTACGAGTTGACTACTAAGAAAAAAGTGGCCATGAACTATAAAAAGATCCACAGTAAGATCAACGAGACCATTTTCGTCATCCAGAGCTGTCTTCAGATCTTGGAACTCACCAACAAGATCATGGAGATGATCGAGAAGAAGAATTTCTATAATGCGTTGAAGCTGTTAGACGATTTGACCAATTTGTACTCTAACAATGAGTTGTTTGAGAGCTTTGAGTTCACCCGGAAGATTTTCCTGTCGATTCCGAGATTGCGGTCGATGTGCAAGGATGATTCTATCAATTATATCAAGAAATGGTACTCCAATTACATTGAGAGGAATTACCATCTGATTGGAGAGTCGATAAGTCGAGAAATGGAGAGGATAATTGAGAATTGGCTTGAGATGTCGAAACAGTCGAAGGATTTGATGAAATATAAGGTGAATTCTGCCGTGGAATTGTCTCTTAGACCCGACTCGGAGTTTGATCCGTTGGAGGATATCGATTTGAGACCAATATACGATGGTTTATTGGTGTATGAAACTTTAGGTGAAGAGGAATTGTTGAGATCGGAGTTACATGCCGAGATGTTGAATAAAAGAGACAGAGTGATGTCTGAGTTGTCCAAATATGATACTCATACGACGGGGTCGGGTAACGGATATATGCGTGCGAGAAAGAACTCGATTCCTAACTCTACTTTCAAGACTCATGAAGAATTGGCCAAGTTCATTAATACAGTATTGGGATTTTTGATCACGGATCATTTGATTAATGCTAAGAGTGACTATAAGTTACGTACCGACACGAATTTGAAGGATCTTTATGACTCGGTTGTGTCTAAAATATACCCATCATTGAACCAATTCTTGAATAATAATGTACATACTTTGAACGATTTGGAGAAATTCCGTGATGTTATCGGACCTTTTGTGCTGAGTTTACATAATTATGGTTATGAGGTCCGTGTGTTCTATAATGTTTTGATAGCTCTGTATAAGAAGTTTACGGTGTTGAGTTTCGAGGATTTCAAGAAAACTTACCAGGGGATTATCGAGACAGATGACTCGTTGCCTATGCATTTCAATGATAAGCAATTGTATCTCAAGATATGTGCGTTGTCATGGCAAAAAGTATCTGAAAAAGATCTTAATGATATCAAATTACCTAAGACGTTACCATTCTCTTCTATTTTCCCGATGACTTGTGTTCATTTGAGGAATTTCATCACTCTGCACGAGAATTTCGTGAAAAGACATTATACTTACCGACTTTCCGAGTTGGACAAGATCTTGACCAACTCTATGGATAACGTTTTATCCAAGGTTATTATCAAATATTTGGCTACCAAGTTGGATTCTACAATCAAGGAAGAAATTGCTCAGAATTTGATCAATTTGGAGTTCTTCAGTAATTCTATTAAAGAGATAGAGAGGTTGATATCGAAGGGATCGAACTCACAATTGACATTGAGTAGTTATGAACAGTTTATTCAAATGCGTAAGAATGCCGAGTCCAAGATATTTGAGATGGTGGATTCGAAGGTACTTGACTTGATCGAGTTTGCTCAATGGGATTTCCAGACCAAAGAAGTTCAATCGGAGCCAAGTATATTCATTAAAGATTGTGGAGAATTCTTGGAGATGATGTTCAATACCAATTTCAACAATTTACCCAACAGTATTAGACAACTTTTGTTATTCAGATCATTCGATTTGATAGCTGATCATTTCTTGGATAAAGTGAGAGAAACTTCGTTGATCACCGAGCCCCTGCTTCAAAATTTCAGCTTGGATGTCAGGTATTTGGAGACTATGATCAGTAATATGAATGAGACAGTTAAGGGAAACCAAGATCTGCAACACAATGCTTTATCGATCAACAGTACGTTCATTGAATTGAACCAAGTGATTGAATTATTACAATCCAAGTCATTGCAAGTTTACAAGCAACATCAGAACACCAAATTCTCCAGAATCAGGCCTGATGAGGCTGCTTCATTTGTCGATAAATTGGAGTATGTTCAAATGGAGAGACGGAATCGGATTTCTTCGGGATCTACGATGAGTTCGACCATGAATGGAATTGATGATGATCTGCTGGATAGTATGAGTATTATGAGTGTGAATGACACGCCGACGTCTAGTTCTACGTCTAGATTTGCTAGGTTTAAGTTCCGTAAGGAGACGTAATAAGACAGTGTATATTAAGAGAATTGTAAGAAGTGTAAGAGTGTAAGAAGTGTAGACAAGTGAATAGGAGAAATTGAAGGAATTGAATTCTGTGCTGGTACGTTAGCGAAGGTACTAGCCATCGCACTAGCCCATTTGTACTAGCCTCTTCGATATCGATCAGCCACATATTTACCCCCCCCTCTCGGCTTACCCCTCCGCCCACCTCTCCGCTCACCCCTCCCCTAGCGCACCCAGCGCGCCCAGCCAATTTTTCACCTCCGCTCACTAAAAATCTCCCTAACAAATCTCAAAACTCTCCTCCTCAACACTTCACTAAACCAACAAAACACAATGAATCAGTGGACAGACATCTATTCCGACGATTTCAAGGTTCCCGAGAAGTGAGTATATCAAACAAGTGCAAACGTTACTGTGATGAGTCCCGTACTAACTACCCCAGACCAAAATCAAGCCCATCTCCTCTAGGCTACAAACAAAGAGAGACGGGATCGGCTGCTAAGGCCGTAGCCAACCTGGTGTCATCCAGCTCAAATCCAAAGAAGAACAAGCAAGTGGAACTGCTCCGATACAAAAAGAACTGGGAATTCTGCTACTCCCCAATCAAGAATGTGCCTATGAATTTATTGATGTCATATTTCACACCGAACTCTCTCCAATTGATCCCTGTGATGATGGTTTTGAACCTACTTGTGAGCCCATTCAAGGATATCCTGGGTAATTTGGGCCGTATCAATGATTTCGAGAATGTCCTGGACGATGAGAGATGGTTAATGAGATTTTGTTATGTGTTATGTTGCCTTTGTAATGTTGGAGTTGGAGTATGGAAATTGAATCAGATGAATTTGATACCTAATACGACTAGTGATTGGCTTAGATGGGAGGAGCCTATGAGGATGATTGAGAGGTCGTGAGGTAGTACAGGACTACAATAACCGCAAGAGATAGACTGGAGAGATAAACAAGAGAGGTGTAGTTGAGAGATGTAGTATAGTCGTACAGTAAAGGTGTTAATATAGTAATGGTATAGATGTATAGTCAAGGAATAGTGGGCCCTTGTATAGGAGGTCTACCAAGGTGGTCTACTAAGGAGGTCCACTGGAGTAAGGTCGTCTAATATGGTATAATCATCTACTAATCTCTCTAATGGTATAATTTTATTCATATTCTAGCTACTCAAGAACTGTAATCACACGATAATGAATACTTCAACGATCTATCACTATCCCAAACACCCCAATGTTTTTCGACATCACCAGTTCCCGAAGTTTCTGGTTTCCAAGCCTCATCAAATGCCTCAAATACAAAAGTATCAACTCCCCATCCTCTCATGGCACAAATAGCTTCACCCCAGAAAGACTCAGCATTATCAACACTTGGGTAGGCACTCTCATAATTGGTACCGTCAGATGGCCATCCGGTCTCTCCAACAGCAAATGTGATATCAGTAGATCCTTTGGTAGTTTGAACCACTTGTAATGCTTGCATGATGTCGTCAAAGAACGAGAAAGAGGCATTCTTCATGGTCTGGCCCTGCCAGTAACTGAAAGCATTAGCAAATACGAAATCGGAAGCCTTGATAGAACTCAGAGATCCTCCATCGACAATAAGATTCCATGAATCGACAAAACCGACTGGGATATCACCATAAGAGTCTCCATTCTTGTCATTAATATCTTGCAATAAATCTTTAACCTCGCTGATCTTGGAAGCCAACTCATCACTGGTCAAATCACCTCTGTATAACAGCTCAGATCCAACAGTGATATCGGAGATGGTGTCCTTAGAGATCTTTGGCAAGTAAGTCTGTAAGGCAGACTTCTCTTCGGAGAAATGAGAGTCATCGGTTGGCCAGACACCCAATGAGATAGTGAAACCTTTGTCTTCGGCAACAGGACCCAAGATTTGTAAGGTGTTACAGTCGGAGACGGCATAAGTCTTGAGTCTGGTGGCATAGGATGCGAGGGTATCTAAGTCGTCACTGTATTCGGAGGCATCTTTACAGTTACCATCGTTGTCTTCTACACCTAAATTGAAACCCAACTTTGGGGTGTTAGTATTATGAGGTAGGCTAAGCTGGCTAATCGGGCTAAGCAGCATGGGCTAAGCAAAGTGGGCTGAGCAGGACGGGCTGAGCAGACTAAGTGGACTAAACAGACTAAACGGACTAAGCTTGCCATAACTCATCAGCCACCAGCCCAGACAAATCCAGACCAGTTAACCGCTGAATCAAGTCAGGCTAACCGCCGACCATAGTCAGTCACCGCTAGTCACAACCAGCGCTAGCTGAGCTGGTCAACTGAGCCAGCAAACTGAGTCATATTGACAGTTCTACCAGGCCACAATAAACCTGCCAGTCCATACGAATCCCAGTCCATATGAATCGCTAATCCCTCCGCAAAAATGCGACTCCTAGCCTTATGATCTAAGCCAAAGGCTTGGTATACTTACAGTTCCAACAGCGCTCACATAAGCTGCGAGAACAGCACATAAAACTGGTCCAGATAACTTCATCTTAATCAAATCAACCCTGAATATCTTCCACTTGATTTGAATATCTTCCCTTGAAATTAAAATTTCTTAAAACTTTCCTTCAAAGTGCCCTTTATTTACACAAACAAGGAAGAAAAATTTGGAGCTTTGTTTACAAAATAAAAATAGAAGCTGAGCGGTCTAGAACTGGGGGCAGAGGGGCAAATCGTGCGGTTGGGGCAAATAATAGGAAATAGGGAAAATATAAATAGAGAGCACAAGGGGCATATCCAAGGGGGTCGATAGTCGGGCCTTGCCCCAAATCAACCCCTGAAGATTTTTCACTAGTCACGTGATCAGAATATCAAACTTCTCACAACGCTCCACCCTTCTACGAATATTACATTCATTACATTCACTGGGATTTTTGAAACTCTGCAGATTCTAGAGATACTGTGAATTCTAGAGATATTGCAGATTCTAGAGATTTTACAGATACTCCATCAGCTACTGCTCTTACTATACTCTGAGACTCTGCTGCTATTAGTGCTCTTTTACTACTCTTATACTACTCTCACACTACTCTCATACTACTCTCATACTCTAATGATACCACTCTTGTATTACACTCTTATTACCCTATACAATCTCAAGAATCTCACCAATAAGCTTACCTGCAGCAACAACCTCCTCATCTCTGTAACGTCTACCAGTCAATTGTAATCCAATAGGAGCATTCTTGAACAATGAAGGGTCAGAATAATTAGGTAACTCCAACTCCTCATATACATTTCTTGGCTTGTAACTTGGATCAATAGCAGTGTCAATTTCTGGATCTTGCTTTAATCCAGTTGGGAAGGCCAAAGTTGGCATATCCAAAATATTCCACAAAGATGTGTAACCCCAATAGAATACCTTAGCATGTAACGAGGCAACATTGTAAGAGGCTGGAGAAATAACAAAGTCCAACCCTTGTTCGTTCATCAAATTCAAGTACTCTTCTCTTAAAAGATCACGTTGAATGATACTCTTATGGTAATCAGCCATGGACATAGTCTTATCACCTTCACCATAGGACAAGAACCATTTAGTCAATGGCTTCAATGGCTCTCCAGACTTACCCAAAACCTCTCTCTTGGCAACATTACCATCCAAAGTATAGTACAGATGGACAATATCGTACAGTTCTTGAGTCTTATGAGGTTTGAAATCGACAACCTCGACACCAGCAGCCTTCAACTTCTCAACAACATACTTCAAACCTCTCTCAACTGGTGGGAATGGCTTAACAATACCATCATCCCACAAGACACCAACCTTCAAAGCCTTAGCCTCTGGCTTAGCAACTTTTCTCCATGGGAATGGCAAACACCAAGCATCTGTAGTCCATGGTTGACCAACATTAAGATAGTTGTCCATGAACAAATCAACGTCCTCGATGAATCTCAGCATTGGTCCAGAAGTTGGAACAACACTCTCATTACCACTTCCAGCAGCCAGAGATCCAGAATTGACTCTTCTGGAAGTTGGTTTCAAACCCCAAAGACCACAGAACAGAGATGGACCTCTGATAGATCCACCAATATCACTACCGATACCAAGAGCAGAGGAACCAGACAGAACACAAGCTCCCTCACCACCACTGGATCCACCTGGAGACAAAGCCAAGTTGTATGGGTTTCTAGATCTTCCAATGATGTTGTTGTCGGTGTCCAAGTGCATAATGGTTTGTGGTTGAGAGGTTCTGACGTAGTAGACACAACCCAATTTCTCAAAGATCTTGAGAATTGGAGCAGATTCACTTGGAATATTGTCAATCTTAGAAACGAAACTCAGATGAGTGATCTTGTCCTTGTAAGCGACATGTTCCTTAAGAGACAATGGTAAACCATGTAATGGACCAATAGTCTTACCGTTCTCCAGCAAGTATTTGTCCAAGAATTCAGCCTTAGCCAAACCTTCCTCGAAGAAAAATTGTAAGGCAAAGTTGGTCAATTGGTTGAAAAGAGTACATCTGTGAACATACAGCTTATAAACCTCGACAGAAGTGTACTCCTTCAGAGCGATCTTCTCCAATAACTTGACAGCACTCAAACCGGTGATCTCAAGCTCCTTCTCAGACAACAAATTGGACTCCAAGACAAGCTTGTTGGCATCTACAACGGCATCCAAGTCCTTTGGAACGAGTTCCTTTGGCAATTGCAATGCTGGATCTTGCTGCTTCTCCAAATCGGCCAAGTAAGCCTTGATCTTTGGCACATATTCGGCTTCATATTTCTTCTCATCGACAAAGCTGTCGTCGAATTTAGCGAAGAACTTCTCTAAGATGGCCTGTTGGCCTTCAGAGTACGGAGTAACTGGTTCCATAATGTGTAATGTATAAATTTGAGGTGATCACAAATTAATTGATTTGTAAATTAGTTTGATATTTATAAAAGGTTCTGCCTGGCGGCCTTAAATATTTCAGCTCCATGCGCTTACGCTCACGCCTAAGCTTATCGGGAAGAGCTTATCGCTTAGAGGGGGAAATTCCGCGCATCGCGGGATTTTGTAAGCGATATCAGCAAAATACGAATGGGAATGATGGGTGTTTAAGCCGATGACGGGGGATTACTGGAAATTACTAAAATGGGTAATTACTGAAATGGGTAACTACGACAGTTGGGGCAATAACTGTAAAAAAGGTTGTTACAACAGCTCGGATGACTACTGTAATAAGTAGCTACTGTAACAGGCAATAACATGAAACGTGAAGTAGATGGGGTTGGGACTATGAATAGCTGAGTCTGTGATTGAGTCTGTGATTGAGTCTGTGATTGAGTCTGTGATTGAGTCTGTGATTGAGTCTGTGATTGAGTCTGTAACTGAGTCAATTGACTCAGCTTGACCCTTCCCAATCGATCTGACTACCCACTTCACATCGATTCCAATTTGCTATAACCACCATATCACTTCCTATTTACTCCCTACTTCCCCAACCTCTATTAAAGCCCGCAAAACCAGACTGCATACAATATGGAAATCCTGGAAAAATTTCCGCAGATGGAAAAATCTGCACGTTCGATACCCAACAACCAGTTACATAATCTAACGCTTCATCAGAACACCTACCCTAAGGATCAATCCCATCCTGCCCTTCACCACCATGTGGGCATGTCAATCACCCCCTGTTTTCCCCAGCGAATTTCTCCGGTCGTCTATGCTTTCCTTTTACTCCTCCCCTCCCCCTTACAAAAATAGCGCACACACCCCCTCAGGACAGAAAATTAACTCCGGCTCTGCATCTCAAACCTGACCCCACGCTGCATCCCACGCTATATCCCTCATGATTCTATCGTTCTCGAACGCACGGACTAACTATCACTGACAATAAACGAATCAGAATGAATCAAACAAGCTTTCTGCATCGGCAGCTGACTATTTATTGAGCGACTTTCCCATGTATCAATATGCAGATGCAATTGACTAAATTGAGATTTAAAGCCTTTATAATGCGTTATTTTATGGAGTAAATCCCCCACATTTTAGAAAGTGGAGGATTCGGATCAATGACCAAACCCAACATTTCCCAATTCTTGGGGTATATAAGAGTTGTAACTATCGTAGTAACCTATTCAATAACCAAACCCATTGCCTTATGAAAGTCAATTATTAAACCAAATAAAAATGTTGGACGTCGAAGATATTATCTCCAAACTTACGGAGGAAGAAAAATGTAACCTTATTGCCTGTGTCGATTGGTGGCATACCCAAGCTGTTCCTCGGTTGAATGTGCCTGCCATCAGATTCTCAGATGGTCCTAACGGTGTTAGAGGTCAGAGACACTTTAACAGTACCAAGACCACCTGTTTCCCAGCTGCCACTGGTTTGGCAGCTACTTGGAGTAAAGAGCTCATTCACCAAGTTGGTGAGTTGTTGAGTGAAGAATGTAAATTGAAGGGAGCCCGTTTATTATTGGGTCCTACTATTAACATTCTGCGTGGTCCATTGGGTGGTAGACTGTTTGAATCTTTCAGTGAAGACCCAGTCTTATCAGGTTTATTGGCTGGTGAGTACATCAATGGTGTTCAAAAGAGCGGTGTTGCTTGTTCTTTGAAGCACTTTGTTTGTAATGACCAAGAATACGAGAGAAACTCTCTGAGTTCCATTGTAAACGAACGTACTTTGAGAGAGGTTTACTTAATGCCATTCCAATTGGCTATTAGAGATGGTAAACCTTTGTCTATTATGACTGGTTACAACAAAGTCAATGGAACTCATTGTTCTGAGTCTCCTAGATTGTTACAAGACATCTTGAGAGGTGAATGGGGCTGGAAAGGTATGATTGTCTCCGATTGGCAAGGTACTTACTCCACTGTAGAGCTGATCAAAGCTGGGTTGGATTTGGAACTGCCAGGTCCAAGTTACTACAGAAAGAAATTGGTCGCTTTGGCCTTGCAATCGAAGAAATTGCACATCGAGGATGTAAATGACCGTTGTAGAGCTATCTTGAACTTGATCAATGGCACTGAGAAGGCCAATATTCCTTCAAACAAGGAGGAAGAGCTTCGTGACTTTGAGCAGGATCGTCCATTCTTACAAAGACTTGTAGCTGAAGGTGTAGTTTTAATGAAACGTGATGAGTCCGTTTTACCTTTGAAGAAAGAGAAGAAGACTTGTGTAATTGGATTCAACGGTGCCTATCCTCTGTATGCTGGTGGTGGATCTTCCTTAGTTAAGGCTTACCAAAAGATCAGTCCTTTGAAGGCTATTTCTGAGATCTCTGAACAAGACGTAGACTACGAGGTTGGTGCTTGGTCTTTCAAGTTCTTGCCAAGTTTAGGAGAGACCTTGACTTACAATGGAGAAGTAGGATCTCTTATTACCGTGTATGACAAGCCTTGGGATCTGCTGGATAAGAAGGTGGTCGATAAGGTTCTCTTAGATGACATTGGATACTTCAGAATGAACGATTATTTCAACGATAAGTTGGCTGATAGAACCATCTTCTGGGCTGATATCGAGTCAGAATGGAGACCTGAAATCACCGGTGAATATTTGCTTGGTTGTACCGTCTACGGTACCCTGAAATTATTCATCGACGGTAAATTGATCGTAGATAACTGTACCAACCAAAAGCACGGAGCTGCTTTCTACGGTATGGGAGCAGAAGAGGTCAGTGCTACTTTCCATCTGGAGAAGGGCAAGACTTATAAATTCCATGTAGAGTTTGGTTCGAGTGGAACCAGTAAATTAGTTCAAAGTGGTCCTGCCATCGGTGGTGGTGGAGGTTTGATGTGTGGTGGTATCTTAAATAACACTCCTGAGAATGCTATCGCTCAGGCTGTAGAGTTAGCCAAGAAGAATGATCAAGTAGTCTTGGTAACTGGATTAAATAAAGAGTGGGAATCTGAAGGTTCTGACCGTCCTAATATGTACTTACCTCCTCATAACGATGAGTTGATCAGCCAAGTATTAGACGTGAATCCAAACACTGTCGTTGTTATCCAACTGGGAAGTCCAATTGATATCTCTGCTTGGGGTCATAAGTGTGCCAACTTGGTCTACCAATCCTTCGGAGGTAACGAGATCGGTTCTGGTTTACTGAAGGTCTTATATGGAGAGATCAATGCCTGTGGTAAATTACCTCTCTCTTGGCCTATTCATGTCGAAGACAATCCAACCTACTTGAACTGGTGTGCCGAAAGAGGTAACGTTTACTACGGAGAAGGTGTCTATGTAGGTTACAAGTACTATGAGAAGTTGGGTAGACAAGTTCTGTTCCCATTCGGTCATGGATTATCTTATACTTCTTACGAATTCTCCAATTTGAAGGTCGTCTCAGCTGAGGAGACTTTAGAGGTCAGTGTAGACGTAGCTAACACCGGTAAAATGGCAGGTTCTGAGGTAGTTCAATTATATGTCTCCCAATTGAACCCTACCGTTAGAAGACCAGTCAAGGAATTGAGAGAGTTCGAGAAAGTGTTCCTCGAAGTTGGTGAAAAGAAGACCGTCAAGTTGTCGGTCCCAATGAAATACGCTACTTCATTCTGGGATGAAGAGAAGGACAGCTGGATCAGTGAGAAGGACGAGTACGAGGTCCACGTAGGAGACTCCAGTGACTCCAAACATTTACTCAGTGCTAAATTCAGCACTCCAAAGACTTACTTCTGGAATGGTCTTTAAATAAAAAGTTACATAACTCGCTTAATAATTAATACTTGAATGTTCTTTTAAGCTAAATAGTATCTATTACAATAATCTTTGGACATCATGCTGAACGAATGGGTCCAAGTTGTCCAAATCATCCCACCATTTGAATAAATAGTTCTCACAGATCAATTTGAACCATGGAGTGAAGGTCAAAGATGGGTCTTGGAACATCTCCTTCAACTTTGATTGAGAGACATATTGAACGTCCTTGACTTCGTTATAGTTCAAGTTATCCAAGTTAGGCACCAGTTTGATGATTAATATGTAGTCTATTTCGTGTTCCCCCCACTTGTCATCGCCGTTTGGCAGCATGTAATGAATTCTGGTGAGGAATTTGAACTTGTCATATGGGATATACTCAGGCTTGATACCCAATTCTTGATCCAATTTACGAATCAGCAGCACTTTCAGACCTTTAACACCGTCCAACTCAGAAGGTACACATAATGGGTGGGAACAACAGGTGTTGGTCCACATTCCCGGGAAAGTGATCTTGTCCAAAGATCTCTGTTGCAACAATAATTCATTCTTGTCGTTGAATAAAAAGACACTGAACAGTCTATGCAATAAACCCTTTTCGATATTAGTTAAGATATGACATAACTTTTTGGTTCCGGAGCCGATTGGAACATCATCGTAATCCAAAACAATGCAGTTTTCGTCCATCAATTTGATCTGCTCCAGGTCATGACCATCGAAATATTTGTCGTCACCGTTCAGTTGAGCGCCCTCGGTGGAGAAACTCATATTGGATTTCAGCAACGGGACCACTTCTGGGAATTTCTCCAAAATGTCCAGTTGCTTCAAACCCTTGACAAGTTCGTGATACAGGCTAACCATTGTTCTTAGTGTTTAGATATGTTGTGGATGAGTATGGTTCTTGTACAGAGCGGTAAAATTGAAAAGTTTTTTCGATCTTTCGCGTTTATTTTGTGATCGTAAAGAGTGAGCAGGTGAAGTGAGCTGCTAAAGCGAGCGGTTTGTATACGACGAGGGGGTACTAGAAAGGGAAAGATAGGGGCTGTAGAGAGGGAGTGGAGGGGGGATAGATTTTTCGAGGAATTGATCGTAATTTGATGAGCGTCGCTTAGAAATTAAGCGGTGCGCGGAATCGAGTGGCAGATCGGAGGCAGATCGAGGCATATCGGAAGTCAAGATAGGAAGCCAAGATAGGAAGGGAATAGTGGAGTAGTTAGCGGGTAACTCAAAAAGGAAACGAATAAAGATATAATGCAGAGGAGAGTGAGAATAGTGAGAGCAGAAGTAATAGATCTCAGATTAAGTGTACATCAGATTCTGTATGATATACAAAAGAAATCAAATCGAGTAAATTAGTTACTCACAGAAATCTCGGTGCGTAATTATTCTCGTATTATTTTCCTAGTGCATACAAGGATGAGGCAAAGTATTTATAGTGTATGAAATATTCGGTTATGCTCAGATAGAGGGTACAGCTTATGAAGCCACAGAGCGTATCTTTCACTGAACCAGTGGATCACTCGATTACTGCAAGCACGATGCACTGAGCAAGGTCCATCTACCTCGGTATCCTTGACCTCTTCCCCCTCTTCTCCCTCTTCCCCTTCCCCCCAGTAGACTCTTATCCCTCGACTGCTCGCTTAGACTCCCACCCTACAATATCCCTCTTTTCCCTCTTTTCCCTTTCTCTCTCCGCCACGTACTGCTCATCTTTTGCCTCTGTTTTCTCGACGCACTTCAATCGACAACAAGGGAAAAAATCATCGACCTTTTTTTTCCAAAAAATTCTTCGACCGAACAGATTGTCCAATACCCTGTAAAAAAAAGAGGACAAGTTCCAGGGAATATATATTTTGAGATATATATACAAATTATATTTGTGTTGATAGAAAACCGTTACCAGATCAACCACGATGTCCGCCGCCGTCAGCAGTGCTCCAACCGCTCCAACTACCTCTGCCGCCCCAAGGGTCACCAGACGTTTCATTAAGCGCCCAGACGACAAGAAGAAGGACCAACAAGTCAAGGAGATCAGAGCTCAAATTCAACTGAAGGATGCCGAGATCGAGAAGTTGTCCAAGCAATTGGATACTTTCAAGTTGGCTGGTCCTGCTCTGGAAGAGCGTCTGACTTTGAGACTGGAGTTGAGAGAGTTGGTCGAGAAGAGAGGTGGAATCAAGAAGCAACGTGATCTGGTTCAAGCTCAAATCAGAGCTATCGACTCTGCCATGAAGACCAAGATCGCCAACTTGAACCTGCAAACCTCCAAGAACAACTTCAAGAACGTTGAGGAGATCGACAAGAAGATTGCTCAATTGGACTCCCTCGTTGATTCCGGTTCTTTGAAGATCGTCGAAGAGAGAAAGACTATCAAGGAAATGAGTCTGTTACGTAGATTGAAGAAGGACTTCTCTCAAATCGAGGAACAACAAAAGTCAATTGACCTGGACAAGAAGAAGATTGCCGACTTGAAGGCCGAGTTGAACCTGACTCAAAACAAGGAATTGAACGCCAAGTTCGACTCCATCACCAAGAGATTGGACGAGATCAACCTGGACAACGACTCCGTCAACAGGAAGCGTAACGAGGTTTACACCAAGAGAAAGCTGGCTTACAAGGAGAAGGATGAACTTTACAGTGCCATGAACAAGATCCGTTCCGACTTTGACCTGGAGTTCACCAAGTTCAAGAAACTGATGGAGGATGAAAAGGCCAGAAGAGCCGAAGAGACCAAGTTATACGAGTTGACCGAAAAGAAGGAGGAATTGACCGAGAAGGTTGAAGCTCAAGTCAAGCTGGCTAGCACTCCTGCTTTCACCGAAGAAATCGACTCCATCTACAACTTGTTGCAACACTTTGACCCAACTTTCGAAAAACCATCTACCGTTGCTCCACTGAAGGCTTTGGCTTCTGCTGCTTCCAAGGAGCCAGTTGCTACTTTGAAGAGAGAGCCAGAGAGCTTCTTCCCAGGATCTGTCACCAAGGGTTCCAAGAAGGGTGGTAACAAGAAGAAGGCTGCATTCACCGTTGACTTGGGTACTATCTCTGCATTGGCCGAGTTAGGTATTCCTCTTCCATCCTCCCCAGACGACGTTGAGTCCACCAAGAAGCTGTTGTTCGAGAAATTGGAAGATTTCAAGACCAGACAAACCGAGCAAACCAAGGCTAATGTCGAGAAGGCTGAGCTGGCCAAGAAGCTGGCTGAAGAGAAGATCCTGAAATTGGAAGAGCAAATCGCTGAACAACAGGAGAAGATCAAGGCCGTCAACAACGATGCATAATCACGTTAAAAAGAAAAACTGAAGAATTCAATTCAAACTATATATTTTAATAATAATCAGACTAGTAAATTTTTGTCAATGCAATGAGTAAAGCGTCTTCGATTCTACAACCATCTACAATATCCATCTCAAAGTCACAGATTTGTTTGAAATTGCTAAGAGATTTCAACTCCTCATCAGTTTCAAAACACTTCTTTAACACTTTAGATTCCCCACAAATGATCAATACTTTATCTTGAGGAGCGACGGACCAGTCTTTAGAAATCTCGTCCTTGTCCGACAGTTGAACTTGGTTCAAGAAAAACTCGCCCGCATTCACATATATCGTTTTAGTATAGGCAAGAGAAGCCGAGGTGAAAATATTGGACATCTTTTTAACTACTCTCACTTGGTAGCCGAATTTGGCATTCAGCCCCGTGACTCCATACAGATCCCTTGGTGCTACTATTTTTTTACTGGTCATATCGACGGTGACACGCACATTTGGAGGAATTGCCTCATTTGGCAAGAGCTCCACCAGCTTGGATTCTCCCACATTCACAAGTCTGGTCATGGCATTTTTATTGGTAGATTTCTTTCTCAGGATGCTGATACCTTCCTTGAATCTTCCACCAGAGTTATTCATCATGAACGGTAATGTAGTAATTTTTGGAAGTGATTTCAGGTACTGGAAATAATTCTTCTGTTGTTCCTTAGTGAAAGACGTCTTCACTAAGTATGGAGGGGTAATGAAAAACTGTAATAATGACAGTACAAGAAGAGCATCTTGTCCTACTTTATCGGAGACTGGTTCTGTCTTCTTTTTCTCGGGAGATTGGAAATATGAATCGTCCTCGTCACCAAATTTGATCTTCTTCTTATCGACGCTAGTAGTTACTGCAATTGGTCCCGCATATTCTTCCACCGGCTCAGGAACATCTAAAACCACAACCTCTACACAGTTATAGGCACAGAGCAGTCTCGCCACTTGATAAACACAATGAGTCTTTTGTTCGAGTCCGTTGCAATGAGATATGATGCTGGAAGGAATACAGACGGCCAGATCAATTTCCAGTTGTTTCTTTAATGGTTCTGGAGCCGCCTTCTTCTCAGTCTTCTTCTGCTTCTTCTTAGTCCCTGATTGGGGGTCAGCCACACGCTTCTAATAATAGTTAGTACCAAATTAACACCAAATTAGTATATATTCTCACTTACTTTGCTAGGAGTAACTATTTCATCCACCATCTCGGTCTTCTATATCCTCTTATATTTCTCTCTTCTCAACCTCTTCCCCTTCACCCCCTTCTTAAACACTGGAAAATTTTTATAGAGGGAAAAATTTTACAAGAGCAATTTATCAATTATACTCATCCCATTTAATATTATATAGTTATATATGCCGATATGGCTAAATCATAAATCAATAAAACCCCCAAATAACACCGATACCAAAACCTATTCACATTCCCGGCCATTCCAAGGCATGGTCAATCACAAATATAACGCCATTCTTGGCAACTGTATAATAAGTGACGTTAATTTCCAAGTCATCGTATCCTTGTACTTTTAACAGAAGACTTGACTCGGTTCCTTGTTTCTTATAAAGTTTCAAATTGACACCGGCCATAGTCTTTAAGATGACACCCAGTGTCTTCTCAGAAGTCAAGGCGTTCAAATCTAATTGAACAGAGTCGACAACATGACTCTTTACAAATAAGTTGATATTCTCTTGAGCGATACGATCTGAAGTTTCTTCATCGACAGCTGGATCGATAGGGTTTGGATATTCCCATGGTTTCAAAATCTCTGATAAGGTCTGCATAGCAGCATCTGAAGGGATCAATACGACAGTAGTGTGATCTGGATCATTTGTCCAAGCAGTGATCTTTGTAGAATCTCTAAGGTATTTAGAGAAAATGCTGATTTGATCAATAGGCATCAAAGAGTCGGCAATTAAATCAGATCCTGATAAAGGTTGAGCTTTAGAAGCATCCATGATATGAACTTTTTCAGATTCTTCTTGATCTTGATCTTCAGTAATACTAGCCTTTTCGTCCAGCATTACATCAACTCCCATCTCAAATAATCTTTGCTTCTCATTGATCTCATCAACTGATCCAGCAACCACCTGGATAGATCTCTTGCCCAAAGGATCAAACATTCCTGCCAAATCTTCTTCAGATAATTTCAAATCCTGATCTCCCTTGACTCTCTTAGGATCTCTCTTTTCCAAAGGATTAAGCATATTAGCAATATCGTCCTCTGATAATCTCAAGTTCAGGTGACCAGTGATTTTCTTAGCGTCTCTCTTGGCCAACTTTTCAGTATAATCCCTTTTCAAGTCAACGACGTTCTTTCCATGGACCTTATTGTTCAGCCAAACAAGCGCCAATAACACACTAGGCTTCATCCTGTTCGATCGTTGCTTTAGTCTGCTGTTATTAATACAATTTTACTTAAATTAATTTAATACTCGTGTTCTTTTCTCAATTATTTGCCCCTTTCCTGAAATGGAATATTAGACAAATATGCACTACTATCATCTGCTCTTTTTTATATACGACGGAGGATATTCCACGACCTTCGAAGAGGTAGGGTAGTAGAGTAGAGTATATCTGACCAAGGATAGATAATAATGGGAGTTAGACTGTTCAGTGCGCCAGGGAAACTGCTTTTGGCAGGCGGGTATCTCGTATTATTCCCGGAATATCGCTCATTTGTGGTACTGTTGTCCAGCCGTATGCATGCGACAGTGGATTCAACTCCTTCTCCAGATAAGGTGACCAGAGTCCATATAACTTCTCCTCAATTTGAGGGAGAATGGGAATATGAGTTTGATCATGATAATGGGATGAGTTTGAAGGAGGTCAATGGCAAGAAGAACCCATTTGCAGAGAGTGCTGTGAACGTCTGTTGTCACTATGCTTCTTTATTGGGATTAGCTGAATCCCCAAAGAATGTCAAGATCACTATATTCTCTGATCCAGGTTACCATTCCCAACTTGATGCCATTGAGAAGACAAATGGAGTTAAGACTTTCTTGTTCCATGGAAAGGATATCACCGAGGTTCCTAAGACAGGTTTGGGTTCGAGTGCCGGGTTAGTTACAGTATTGACTACACTGTTATTGAGTCAATTCATTGGCAATTCAGACAACCTTACCACTGATGCCGAATTGAAGAATTTGATCCATAACTTGGCCCAAATTGGCCATTGCATTGCTCAAAAGAAGATTGGATCCGGTTTCGATGTTGCTAGTGCTACTTTTGGCTCAACTATCTATCGTAGATTCCTGCCATCGGTAATCAGCAGCGTTGTCTCTGGAGATTTCTCCGAATTGGTCTCAATTGCAGGATCCACCTGGGAATTTGAACATCTCGACTGTAGATTACCTCCAAAGGTCAAGTTCTTAATGGGAGATATATCCGGAGGCTCCAATACCCCAAAATTGGTCTCAAAAGTATTAGATTGGAAGAAGTTGTTCCCTGAAGAATCGGCTGATCTCTTCTCCAAATTGGATAGTGCCAATAACCTGTTAATAGAAGCCATCAATAAGTTAAATGATTTGCATGATAACAACAAAGAGCAATACGACTCTTTACTCGAGACATTAAAGACACATTCCTCAGCCGAGTTGATTTCGTATGCTTCTTTCCATGGTATCTCTTCCAAAACAAGACCGTTACTTGACGTGATTGAACTGATTTCCCTGATCAGATCCCAATTGCGCCGTCTCACTAGAGAATCTCATCTGGAAATTGAGCCTTTCCTGCAAACTCAATTGCTTAACTACTGCGCATCGAATTTTAAAGGCTGTTTGGGGGGTGTAGTACCTGGGGCCGGTGGATATGATGCTATTTGTCTTTTATGCCACGAAGAGTCTATTGAGAAGATAGTCAAAACCGAGGTGGAGAATGTGACATGGCTTGATTTACATGAGCAATCGGAGGGGATCATTGAAGAGGATCCTGAAAATTATATAGATATCAAATAAAAGCTCTTTATCAACTAATATTAACTATTTCTATTTCACCTCCCCCTGGCCCTTGCTCCAATCCCTCGTTCCCCTCCTCTTCTCCACCTTCCTTTTTACCCCTTTTCCCAACGCTAATTGAAAATTAGAGAAAAAATCCTCACAGGACATTTTTTTTAAGCGAGCGATCTTGGACGCAAAAAGGAACCACCAAGCGCCGAGTACACTAAGACGGCAGTTAGCATAGCAAGATGACCGAAAACACCGTAGAACAATGGAAGAAGACAAAGAAGATCGGGATTATTGGTTTAGGAGACATGGGTTTAATGTACCTGAGACGTTTCAGTGAAGCTGGTTGGAGGTAAGTGAGCAGATGAAGTGACTCATCGAGAATGATAGTACTAACAAAGGGTTATAGCGTGTGTGGATGTGACCGTGAGGACGTGTTTGAGCAATTGAAAGAGAAATATAAGGACGAGCCTTTCGAATTGCTATTGAATGGACATCATGTGTCGAGATGTTCCGACTATATCATCTATAGTGTAGAGCTGGAGAATATTGGTAAGATTGTGTCGATGTACGGTCAGTCGTCGAAGATGGGTGCTATTGTGGGGGGTCAGACTTCATGTAAACTGCCGGAAGTTCTGCTGTTTGAGAAATATTTGCCTGAAGATGTGGAAATCGTCAGTGTTCATTCGTTACATGGTCCTAAAGTAAACACTACAGGCCAACCGTTGGTGATTATTCCTCATCGGTGCCATGAAGGATCCTCTTCTTTAGAATTTGTTAGACTGTTGATGTCATGCTTGAACTCTAAAGAAGTCATATTAAGTGCTAAAGAGCATGACAAGATTACTGCTGATACCCAACTGTTGACTCATGCTCTGTTCTTAAGTATGGGTGTTGCATGGTCTTCTGTTAGTATTTACCCATGGCAAGCGACAAAATGGATCGGAGGTATCGAGAATGCCAAGATCAATATTTCATTGAGAATTTACTCCAACAAATGGCATGTCTATGCTGGATTACTGATCACCAATCCTGCTCTGCATGACCAAATTTTGCAATATGCTACTAGTGTAACCGAATTATTCAATTTGATGATCCAAGGAAAGAAGCAAGAATTAAGAGAGAGGATTTTGACAGCAAAAGAGAGAGTTTTTGGCCATTTAGGAAAAGACCATGAGCTTTTGCTTGATGACGATCTTTTGCAACAATTCAGTTTAAGTAATGTACCTCCAGAAGGTAAGCAACCTAACAGTCATTTATCTCTTTTAGGTATAGTGGACAGTTGGAGTAAACTCGGAATTGTACCGTATGACCACATGATTTGTTCTACTCCATTGTTTAGAATTTTCTTGGGTGTCACAGAGTACTTGTTTTGTACCGAAGGATTATTAGAAGAATGTTTAGAAGTAGCAGTAGACAACTCTATTTTCAGACAAGATGATCTCGAGTTCACTATTCTGGCCAGACAATGGTCAAGTATAGTGAAATTTGGTGACTACAATTTATATAAATTAGAATTTGAAAAGACTCAAAAGTTCTTTGCTCCGATGTTCCCAGAAGCTAACAAATTGGGAAATGAGATGATCAAGACCATTTTCCAAAGAGTGAAAGATCGTGAACTGAAGAATTAATAAATTTATTCTCTTGACCCTAAACCACCTATCTGTGAACCCCGCTTACCCCTCTTCTCCATTACTGTATACCAACTGAGCACTTTACGAATCAAAGCTCCTCCTAAATCTCAGCAGTTTATCATTTCTGTCTAATAATAGAAAAAAAGAACAACACAAACAAAAAGCCCAGAGTAAGGAAAAAAAACGAAGAGAAAAGGGCGTTCGAAAGAGAGGAAACATTAGTAAGAGCGTTGTCCGGTACTTAAGCGTTAGGTGAAGTGATATAGAATCAAGTGCTTAGTGTGATCGATCAATACCAAGGATGGGAAATATATTCAGTAATATCTTTGGAAGGTTATGGGGACTCAATAAGGAGATCAGAATCCTTATTTTAGGGTTGGATGGTGCTGGTAAGACGACGATATTGTACAGATTACAGATGGGAGAAGTTATAAAGACGAAGCCGACAATAGGGTTCAATGTGGAAACATTGCAATACAAGAACATTTCTATAAACATGTGGGATTTGGGAGGACAGACTTCTATCAGACCTTATTGGAGATGTTATTATGCCAATACACTGGCGGTAATCTTTGTAGTTGATTCTACCGACAAGGACCGTATGGAGACACTGAAAAAAGAGTTACATTTAATGTTGAAAGAGGAGGAGTTGTCGGAGAGTGCATTGTTGGTCTTTGCCAACAAACAAGATCTGCCCGATGCTTTGACTGCTGCCGAAGTCAGCAAGCTGTTGAATCTTGTTGATTTGAAGGATAGAAGTTGGAGTATCGTTGCCAGTAGTGCTATTAAAGGTGAAGGACTTACAGAAGGTTTGGATTGGTTGATAGACGTGATCAAGGATGAACAAATGTAGTCTTGATTATTGTCATATCATTGCCTTGTCTGAATAAAAAAACTCATCAAAACCTTAAAAAAACTGTCAATGAATCTCCGCATTCAGAGTATCACTAAATAATTAAGAAATGAAATATTTGAATTGGTTGTAGGGGTAAATTTTTGTAGGATTTTTTCGATTTGAGGTTTTGGTAGATATCTTGTTTTTGACAATTGTATGGCATTGCCTTCTGAACACCTTCTCAGCCCTTTCCGAGCTCCGTCCCCACCCTCCTCTCTTCCTCATCAGTGCCATCCTCTCCCCCTCTTGTCTTCTCTTCCTTCTTTTCCCTCCTCCCCCTTCAGTCCCGCCCTGTTTGCGCAGCGCAAGCAAGTAAAAACTCTTCACATTCGAGGACGTTTCAGTTAGACGCCATACCAACAAGCTCAATATATGTGGATTGTGAATTCAGTATAGACATACGATAGGAGTATAGACATCACCAAATACAATGTCGATATTCCGAGCTGCTTCGAAATCACCAATGGCTAGTCCATTTCGGTTCAGTAGCAATACTATTTTAAAGCAAGTGCTGGAGAAGCCTATAATGACATCGTCTCGATATGCATTCTACAGCAACCCTCATTTCTCGGGTGCTAATGGGCGGGGATTGACCTCAATGGTTAACGGATGGGATAGGTCTTCGAAGTCCAGACATTTTCCTAGGTTCCTGGGCTTCTTAATAGGTGCTTCCGCCATCACTGGATTGTCCTCTTTTGACGCCTACGATAATAATAGAGTTTCATTGGACTCGGGCTCTGTGCTACATGGCGCCACATTACGAGATTCTCGTGTTATCAGTAAGAATAATAAGTTGACACCAGATCCCAGCGCCGAGACTTTTGAGATTGGATTATACATATCGTCACAGAAGGAATTAGATGAAAAAAACGAGCAAATCAAGCAGGAACAGCTCCAACACCGATACTTATGGTGTATTTACAAAGTTAAATATTTCTTTTTAGATTATGTATGGGAGAACTTGATCACTGTGGGTAGATTTTTAGAGATCAGTATCTTGTTCGTACCGGTATTTGCTTTATATCCGATTTGCTGGTTTGGTAAAAGAAGACCTGATTATAAAAATGAAAGGTCCGGTTCTGCTATTTGGTTTAAAATCTTAAGACATGCCATCGAATGGGGAGGACTGTCTTTCATTAAGTTAGGTCAATGGGCAGCTTCAAGAACTGACATTTTCTCCGCTCAATTATGTGAAGAATTGGGTAATTTGCATTCCAATGCCAAGGCTCATAGTCTCCATTGGACAAAGTCTGTCATCTGCAAGACATTTGGTGTTGATAACTTTGATGATATCTTTGAAGAATTCCAAGAAACCCCATTGGGAGTCGGTGCAATTGCCCAAGTTTATGTCGCCAAATTGAACCGAGACAAGATCCAAGACGCACCTACTGGATGGGTTGCTATCAAGGTGTTACATCCCAACGTAGCAATCAAAATAGAAAGGGATTTGCGCATCATGAACTTTTTCGCTACGGCTATAGACTATATTCCGACTATGGAATGGTTGTCATTGCCTCAAGAAGTTGAGCAATTCGGGTTGTTAATGAAATTACAATTGGATTTGAGAATAGAGGCTGCCAATTTAGAGAAATTCCAGAACAATTTCGATTCCAAGCAGAAACACGATATCATGTTCCCTAAACCTTTCACGCAATTCAGTGGACGCGAAGTGCTAGTAGAAGAGTATGTCGATGGAATATCGATCTCTAAATTTTTAAAACTTTATAAAGATAGTAAAAAGAATCCTCTTTTGAAAGAGATCAGCAATAAGGTGTTGGACTCATTCTTACAGATGCTTATATTGGATAATTTCATTCATGCTGATCTCCACCCCGGAAATATAATGATCGATTTCTATAAGGAAAATTCGCATGGAAAACCACTACCTTCTACTGATAATGGAGAGTTGATTTCTAAGTTAAGGAAAACGAGTGATGACGAGTTAAGCGATCTCATGCTGAATCTTCATGAGGAAGGGTATCACCTGAAGGTGTATTATATCGATACTGGATTGGTGACGGAATTGAATGAAGTAGATAGGATCAATTTCATCGAATTATTCAACGCCTTATCTGAATTTGACGGTTACCGTGCTGGAGAATTGATGATTGAAAGATCAAGAACCCCTGAGACCCTGATCAGTAACGAGATCTTTGCTTTAAAAGTTGAAAAATTAGTGGACAGAATCAAACAACGGACATTCACATTGGGAAATTTATCGATTGGAGATTTACTTGACCAAGTACTAGGAATGGTGAGACAACATCATGTCAGAATGGAAGGTGATTTTGTCACCGTCATTGTAGCGATCTTATTGGTAGAAGGAATTGGACGTCAATTAGATCCGAACTTGGATCTCTTCGCAAGGTTCGTATATGCTATGACATTGGGATTCCCAACGTACTGAAATATTTGAACAAATACTAATCCGATTTAGTTCTATCCCTATCTTGAGACAATTAGGATTACAAGATGGAAAATACCTTTTCAAGAATCAAGATTCGTTATCGATGATCAAAGTCTGGATGGCCTTAGAAATCAGGCAATTAATTCATGCATCGATTCAAGACGTAAGTCGGCTCATTTTTCTCCCCTCTAATCCCGCATTTACTAACAAATCCCAGATTCACAACTTGGTAAAATCAGACGGTTTATGCCCTAACTACTAAAACGGCGAGCGCTTAACCTACCCGTTTCCGTTTTAGGAAATAGATAGCGTTTATCTGATAACCTTTTAAGTTACTTTATTTTTTCCCTTGTCTTATCGTTTAATGCAGGTAAACGGCGAAAAGAAATGTACTATTTAGATCGTAGTCGAAATTTAGATATATTTATATAAGAGCACGGGTCTGCTATTGTTAAGTACCTGATTTAAGAAAAGACATCCTTGTTACGAATATGAAAGAAATTGTAGCACTTGTGGCATTTGCTTGCCTCTTTTATATTGTCTACGATATTGTATATAAGAAACCAAAGGCTGCGTCGGCCAAGAAGAGCAGTGCTCTGGGGGGTGCTAAAGAGTTGGAGCCTCCAGTGATTCATCCGCTTCCTGATTTCGAATGGGACAAAGAAGAGCCTATTCGTTATGTTCCAATGAAGGGAGGTGCTTACAAGATGACCATGGGTTTGAGAACTTTACCAGCCGAAGAACAATTTGTTATAGATAGACACTACAAAAATTTGGCAATTGCTAGAGCCAAAATTCAAGCGAAGAGGGGTAACCAACTTATCTTTGCTCAAATCGAGCACCCAGGTGTAGTAGACCTGGTATGTGAATTCTACGACCATTACGTCAACTTCATGCTTACACGTTACCCTACATGCTTTGAGTTATCTGAAGACAAGAAAACCGTCCTTAACAAAATCACTGAGAAAACTTTGCCATTCAGTTCAAGTCAAATCTCCGATAAAGACCAAGTTCTTCGTGAGTTGGCATACCATGTTGTCGATGATGTTCTTATTTTGTTGAAAGATCCTGCCAAAGAAGATGAATACCTGCTTCGTGCTGCCATTTTCTTGATCCCATCCGGTTTCGATCCAAGTAACCTTGTCGGCAAACATCTTACAGACATTCACAAACCAGTTCCTCACTACAAAGAGAAGTTACAATTTTCGATGAACAAATTTTTCGATCGTGTTAGACCATATCAGTTCATGATCAGAAATAACTGGTCGATCCAAACCCATCAAAACTTGAACGATATTGGCTTGAACCACGGTAAGCCTGGAGAAAAACCTAAGAAATTACAACTGCAAGATTTGGATTTCAATAAAGTTTTTTTGCGTAGTGAAAGACAAGTTGTCGCCAGACTTCCAAAATGCGGTCTGATCACCATGTCGGTTAAAACATACTTCACCCCATTGATTAGATTGAGAGAAGATGAGGAGTTGAGAGCATTACTTGTAAGCAGTGTAGAAGGATTAGCTGATGGATTCGACGTCTACAAAAATAAGATCAAATGGGAACACCTGATCTTGGACTATCTTTCTTTCAAGTCCGATGGTATCACCCAGAAAGTTGAAGAGTTCATCTTTGAAGAGTGAAAGTAAATAAAAATAAATTATCCCCCCCTTTTAATATTTGATCATTTACTTGTAGATTCTGCGCCTACTTTCCTTATTTAGGTATTTTTTTTTATATAGGGAGTGAAATTCAGTTGAAGATCAGATTGGTCAGATTGATCAAGGTTAGAATTTGACAATGTACCCGGGACAAGGTAGAGGATATCAGCGACCACCTGTTCCACCTCCAGGTTATGGATACCAACAGCAACCTCAGCGGTACCAGGGGCCGCCTTACCCTCAAGAGCAGTATCAAAGACCCTCTGTGCCACCACCAGCACCACAACATTTCAGTTCTAGTGGCATGAATGTGAACCAGATGACATATCAGAGACCACCTGGAAGGCCTCATACTCCAAACCAGAGACCCCAAATGATGGGTCAGACCGGTCTTTCTTATCAATATTCCGCTTGTAATGGTCGTAAGAAACTGTTGTTAGTGGGCATCAATTATTTTGGTACAAGAAATCAATTGAGGGGATGTATTAATGACGTACAAAACATGCTGAATTTCCTTGTACAAAGATACGGTTACAGAATGGGAGATATTGTTATATTGACCGATGATACTCGTGATATGGTTCGTGTCCCAACAAGGGCCAATATTCTTAGAGCTATGCAATGGCTTGTCAAGGACCTGAGACCAAACGATTCATTATTTTTCCATTACTCAGGTCATGGAGGCCGTACTAAAGATTTAGATGGAGATGAACTGGATGGATATGACGATACTATTTATCCTGTTGATTTCCAAACGGCCGGAATGATTATAGATGACGAAATGCATGCTATTATGGTACAGCCTTTAGCTCCCGGTGTTAGATTGACTCTGTTATACGATTCTTGTCATTCTGGTACGCTGTTAGATTTACCGTTTGTTTATTCCACCAAAGGTGTTGTAAAAGAGCCTAATCTTTTAAAAGATGCAGGATCTGGCGCACTCAATCTGGTCATGAGTTACGCTTCGGGAGATATTTCCGGTATCTTCAGCTCTGTGAATTCGGTCTTTAATAAAGTTTCGAATAGTAATAGCGGGGCGTATGAGCAGGCTAGAAGGAGGAAATTTTCTCCTGCTGACGTCATATCTATCAGTGGGTGCAAAGATGACCAAACTTCGGCTGATAGTTCCGTCAATGGAGTGGCAACAGGTGCAATGAGCTGGAGTTTCATTACCACTTTGAGTCAACAACCAGAACAAAGTTATCTTACTTTATTAAACAACATGAGAAATTTATTGAGGGCAAAATACTCGCAGAAACCTCAGTTATCTTCCTCTCATCCAATAGACATGAACTTGAGATTCATATTATGATTTTGCATTATTCTATATAGTTTAAACAGCTTTAGTTACCCCTTTATCCCTTTGTATCAATCCAGTGTACCGCCCCTGTTTCTTCTTTATTCAGTGCGCTGTTTGTGCCTGTGCGCAGTTTCCGCCTGCGAAGTTTCTTGGCCTTTGAGTGGATTTCGCCGTGAATTCCAAGATTTTTGCTACTGATTTTTGTTACGGCAATAATCTCTCAGATATTATAAAAGAAGGCGATATCAAGGTCAGTTTCAAACGTATTCTCACCAGTTTTATCAGCACTATTATCAGATAGATAAATTCATACAAATTACAAATCAATTCACAATGGCCTGCTCATGTTCAACCTCCAGTACTTGCTCTTGTTCTCAAGGTACCTGCTCTTGTAAGGACAACAAGAGATCTTTGGTCAACCAAATGGGTGAATCTTGTTGCTCTTCTTGTTCATCTTGTGGTTCGGACTGTACTTGCACTACTGAGGCTTGCTCCTGTTCTTGTTGCAAGAAATAAGTTTGCATTTAACGAGTTTTATGGTCCTATATGCTAATTTAGTTTATTGCTCACACATGACACGGTGTTTGGTTCTTCCATTTGCCGGTGTTAATGCCGATGATATTAGTTTTTATGGTATTCCGAGGTGCTAGTATACCTTTGAAGATCTTTCAATCATTTATATCTTTTGTTTAAATCAAAATTGGAATTGCTGAATATACATCATTTCCTTTCGTACTTCATTGTAGACCGCGTTGCCTCTCTAATCTAAACCATCTATATCTTCGCATCTACATCTTTGCGGAGAACTCTTTAAGAGCAAAATATAAAAATTCTCTATATATATGGCCTAGATTATAATTCTACTGCATTGGTCGACGTCATTTACTTGGCCCCCATTCCCTCGAATCCTCCACCGTTCCCCCTCTCCCCTTTACCGTTCCCTATCACAAATTACCCCTAAGCAGTTAACTTTAAAGGCACCTAATAGCGCTTGATATTACCAAATTCTGTACTCTTTTTTTCTTTCCATAAAAGTCAACTTACAGCGAGTGCGATGAGCTAGCGAAATCGCTATTACTTAGACTTAACAGACGCATTTTGCCTTTTTTTCCATGCACAAATCCATTTTTACCCTTATCGAATCAGGATCCATTCTGTGGTACAAACCCGAGAGGGGTAAGACGGCAGGGCATGGGAAACACTTCTGTTAAAGTTGAGATGACGCGAGCGAGACCTCGATTAAGGTTTCGAAGAATTATTATTTAAATAAATCGTATTCCTTCTGTTTATCAAAGTTTGGTTCCAACTATATCTAGATAAAAAATGAGAACTGACAGTAAGTGGTAGTAGAATATAGAGATATAAATAGTACTTATACTAACAAGGATACTCTAGTTGATTATAAATTCCATCCTGAGAAGAAGGTTACCATCATCCTTGCTCCTTTCAATGGAGGTCAGCCAAAAGGTGGTGTTGAAGACGGTCCTGAGCATATCATGAAGACTGGTATCCAACTGCAATTAGAAGATTTGGGCTGGACCTGTGCTGTCGACGAACCTCTCAAAGATTTGGATTTGGAAGCTTTGAAGCTGGATCCAACTGATGTCTATAAGAAGATAAAGAGACCTCACATGGTTAGTAAATCTTGTGAGTTGATTCATAACTCTGTTAAGAAAGCTGCATTGAACAATACTTTACCATTGACTTTGGGAGGTGACCACTCTATTGCCATTGGTACTGTTTCTGGTTTCTTCGAAGCCCAACCAGATGCTTGTTTGCTTTGGATTGATGCTCATCTGGATATCAACACCATCTCCACCACTGAAAGTGGTAACATTCACGGTTGTCCAGTCTCTTTCTTGATGGGTTTGGACAGAGATTTATGGCCACCTCAATTCAACTGGTTGAAACCAATTTTGGGTTTCACCAGAATCGCCTACATTGGTTTAAGAGATGTTGAAGATGGTGAGAAACAAATCCTCAGAGAGAATGGTATCAGCGCCTTCTCCATGTACCATGTAGATAAATACGGTATTGGTAAGGTAGTTGAAATGGCCTTGAAGGCTATTAACCCAGACGGAGACAGACCAGTTCATGTTTCCTACGATGTTGATGCCATGGACCCATTGTTCGTCCCAGCCACTGGTACTCCAGTTAGAGGTGGTTTGACCTTAAGAGAAGGTATGTACATTGTTGAAGAAGTCGCTGCCACTGGTAACTTAGCCGCTTTGGACGTTGTAGAGACCAACCCATCTTTAAGTGCCGACCACATTGGCCTCACTGATACCGTTTCTGCAGCCTCTGGTGTAGTCAGATGTGCCTTAGGTGAAACCCTTTTATAATATTTATCATGAATCTAAATCTAATTTTATGCTTTGATCCATCTGTACTTTTCTAACCCCCTTGAGTGAAAAATTTAGTATGAGATAAGCTTTTTTTTCCCCTCGCTTATCTGTCGAAGACGTCGGCTGATAAGAGAGACGATGGCGGGATATAGTATTTATGGGGTATTATTGGTGACGTTTGTCAGTCTATGGCTCTTCATACGGAGATCCAAACACACACATCCTTTCCCCCTCTCACTTGTGACACCCATTGGCGGAGAATCGTTCGATTATACGCAGATCTTGCCCGAAAAATTTCGGCCTTTTATGAAGCTGAATAAGTTGTACAAATGGTCGATGCTGCTTAGACGGATTGAGCTGAATGAACTATTTATTATAGATAAAGATTATCTCAAGTTGTCGCTGCTTCGAAAGAAATGTCTTGACGAGTTTCCCGAGATCACCTACAAGTATCATGAATCGTGTATCCCTGTTATCAAGGAATGGTATGAGTTTGTGGTCAGGTACATGACAATCAGATATCCGATGTATTTTGTAGAGAAGAGGAAGAAGGTGGTGTGTAAATTACTTGATTTAGAGCTCCCGTTTGAATTTGTCGAAGGAGCTGAAGGAATCAGACAAAGGCTTATGCTTCTTGGTCAAATTGTCACTGAAGATTTCCTGATGCTTCTCGATAATAACCCGGATTATGAAGGCGAATATTGTTCACGTGGATTCTTGGGATGTTTCCCAGGAGGAGTGGACAACAGTGATAAACTTAATAAACCTTTGACGGTGATTCATGAGCCCATTCCTGGATTCTTGGATAAATTGAAGGTTGCAATTCTCAAATTTTTCAGCAGGATCAAACCTGGGGAATATTATTCTCGTAGTAACTGGTTTATTCAGTATTCTGATCCACCTAGAATGCTTTTCTTCATCGGAGAGGCTGAGAACAACTTGGATCACCCAATGAACCTAGATAATTTTCAACTGAATTCAAGGAAATTGAACCCTAAGAAGTTGGATTTCAACCAGGTATTCTTGAGAACCGAGAAGCAGAGTTTTATCAAATTACCTCAGTCAAAGCTGGTGGTAATGATAGTGAAGACACACGTAACAGCCCTCAATAAGGTTAGAGATCACGAGAAATTAGGCCCTGACCTTGCTGAACTGATAGATGGAATTCAAGGCAACCCAAAGCAATATAAGGGAGTTGATAGTTGGGGCCCTGGAATGAAAGAGTTCCTTCTTGGACACACCAATGGAGTTACAGATGAATTTTATGACTACGAGTTCGAATATTAATAGATCAAAACCTTCAGCAATAATAATAAACGCATAATAACTATTTAAATCTTCTCCAGAGGAGCGGCGGTTTCGACGGCCTCAGTAGATTCGGAGGCAACTGGTGTAGATTCACCACTTTGAGCCTTCTTCAAAGCAGCTAATCTCTTAGCCTCTTCATGAACTTGCTTGGTGTCTTGTACTACACCTTGGTAGAACTGATGTACCTTTGAACCGTACTTGTCTTGCTTGAACTTATCAAAGTAGTGGTCCAATTTGGACTTTCCATGGGTCAAGTTTTCATTCAAGTTCAAACGTTGTTCAGTACCTTGAGACAATTGTTGAGATTTGTCTTGAATGTGATACTTTTGGTCCAATCCAGATAAGAACGACTTGAATTTGTTACTATAACCATGCTCCTTGTCGAAATTGACCAGCTTCTCAACCATTTGGTCACTCATGACGTAACCATGTGACAAGTACTGCAGAATAATAGCGGATTTTGGCTTATATTCCTGAGGAACATCTTCTTCGGAAGCAGGAGTAGCAGACAGAGAGGCAGAGCTGTCAGTGGTCTCATAGGCAGGAGGAGGAACCTCTGGAGCACCAGTGGAGTCCAAAGCAGCCTCCAGAGCCTTACTTGAAGGAGATCCTTGGACAACCTTAATAGAATTGGAACCCAATTCGGCACCATTCAACAATAAAGCAGTGGAGACAGCGCTGTCATTTTCAAAAACAACCTCCAAAGTCTTGGTGGAGGAAGAAGAAGAGTCAGCGACTGGAGTGACAGACTTGATCTTACCACAGAAGGAGAAAAACTCCTCAATTTTCAGCTCGGTGATATCAGCTGGGATATTGGATGCAATGATAGAAGACATCTTGTAATTTTTAACTTATAATTCAGATGAAACCCAATTCCTTTCCATCGGCCACATGTCACCTCTATATATAGAGATGGGATTCTGGCGCTCGCTTGCGGAGGCAAAGCGCAGCTGCGCAGTGCGGCGCAACTAAAAGCACCGACAGATGAAATTGTGATAAAGTGCTGCGGGTGATTGCTGCGGCTCGTGAATGACTCAAGAAGCCGAGTGAATTCCCGAAAGCCGAGGAAACAGAAGCCGAATTGCAAAATCATCAACTAAAATATTTTTGAAAAGGGGCTACAAAAGGACTAAATAAATCTAATCAACATTAAATCAAAAAATCAACTAAACAATCAAACGAGACTGAGCTAGAGGAATTAGGTCAACGTACTGGCCTCACTATTAGTATCGGCCCCCTCCTTTCTTAATCCCTTTCTCACAGCTAAAACACTATCAACAATAACAGCATCAACACCTGCTAACATCTGTAAATTAGCATTCTCAGGAACATTGTTCATCGTACCATAAGTAACACAAACCAAACCAGAAGACTTGACCACCCCAGTTAATCTAGGACAATGGATTAATGGAGGCAGAGCTGCCACTATACCCAATAAATTCCATTTCTTCAGGAATCTAATAGCCAGTTGCAATGAGGCAGCTCTAATATCGGCCATCTCCAGTGTTCCCGTCTCTGTCAAGTATAAAATAGGTATTGATGGTTGTTTTAACGAAAGTAACACACAAATATCAGGGTGGAAGGAAGAAAAAATAATATCCCTTCCATCTGCATGATCATACACTACTTTCAACACCGTGTCGACCCAGAAATTCAAGTCGATCGCAATCTCCCCGATATCCTCACTTTGCAGTTCATCGAGCATAGGATACTTACATTCGATATTGAAACCGATATTCTTCGGGATCTTCTTAAATAACTCCAGTAATGTAGCAAATGACGAAGCAATGGAGTGTCCTCTAGAGTTACCTTTGAACCCATTGGCTTTCCAAGTCTTAGTGAGCTTCATTCTGTCGTTATCCAAAGAGTCTTCATCGTCATCATTCAGTTGATGCGAGAGAGATTTCGATCTTCTGTATTTAGTATGAATAATTTCATCATCCTGCAGTTTCTTTGGATCATGACCCTTCTCGTTGTCCTTGTTCAAGCCTAAGAATTGTTCCAGGGTCATCTCATGCATTGGAATATCCATACCAGATTCGGCCACTAAGAAGTCATGATAAACTACTGGAACATGATCCTTGGTTAATTGAACATCAAACTCCACATAAGAAGCACCTAACGATGCTGCTGCAATGAAAGATTCAACGGTGTTTTCTCCCAATTGTAAAGACTTTCTATCGTTATTGTTCTTACCCAAACCTCTGTGACCAATCACTCTTGTAGAAACTAATGATTTCCAATAGGTTTCCGTTCTACCTAAAGCCATTTTCTCATGAGTGAAAGGTGATACGAGCATGAACTCGAATCTGACATTTCCAAGAACTTCCAAAGTTTCACTCTCCAAAATAGGAACTGTAATGACGTTGGTCAATGATCTTCTATTCTTACCAACCAGGGTGTACAGTGTATTCAATAAAGCTACAGCTCTACCGATTACCTTTGAATTCTTCTTCTCCTTGTTCTCACCATACAGATAGGTAGGAACAATGTCAAAGTAGATAGTTGTGTCCATAGGATCATCTTTGAAGGATCTGAAGGAGATCGGGTCAGTAGCACTTCCATGAGTGTCGTCCAATGGCAAGTCTAACACAATAGCAGGCTCGTCGTAATCCTTTGCTCTGACAACAAGAGAAAGCAGTGTATCCAATTCTGTAGAATACAGTTTAGACATAGGAACTCTATTGAAAGTGATAGGTGGGGTCTTATCACGCAAGTCAGTAGTACCTAAAGTGATCAAAATCAACGACTCATGCTCATTCAAGTAACGATGACCGAAGGATTTTACCGGATATGGTGGAGAATTGGATCTTCTATCTCTAGAAGTGGAGGACTTTAACGACTTCAATAAATGACTCGAATCATGGGATAAGTTAGCAATTGAAGTTTCAGGTAATTTGTCCACACTGGAAGTAGAATTATGACCTTGTAAATACATTCTAGGATTGACATCTGGAGTACTTCTTTGAGTACTGACACTCGATTGAGAAGATACTGCTGTAGAGGCAGAGGTCGATTGGACTGCTGGAGGAGATGTCAGTTTCTTATAAGCAGCCGGAACATTCAGTGAGTTAAGAGGAGGGAAATAAGTATATGGATCATTTAATACCTTCAAAGCATTATAATTAGGAGGGGTTAACAAGTCAGCCACATCAAGTTGTCCTCTTAAAGCTGCATGTTCCATTGGAGACCATCCACTTTCATCACTGACTTGATAATTTGCACCATGAGCGATCAATAATTGAGTTATTTCTTTGAATCCCTCTGAAGCTGCAACAAAAATTGGAGTCCAGCCAAATGTGGCCTCTCCAATCTCAGTATCGGCCTTGTTCTCCAACAAGAACTTGACACTTTCTACTAAATTCAATTTACAAGCTATATATAAAGCAGTTTCATGACTATCAGGATCGAAATAGTCGATGTCAATGCCATTACAAGAAAGTAATAACCCTAATAAAACAGGATTATTCAATCTGGTCAGAATCAAGAATAATCTTGGGGATTGTAACTTCACATGAGGATTCATAGCACTAATCAAGACCTCAGTAGTCTTTGGATGACTTCCTAATACTGACAAATGTAATGGAGTCAAGAGTTCTGAATCTCCCCAAACATTCATATCATCTATTGAAATATTATCATTCCATAAATTCCATTTCTGTAAATACTCAATGATGACTTTAGAGACATCTTTCAAACCATATTGCAGCAGATAATGCAATGGAGTTCTTCTGTAGTTATCTTTCTGTAATATTCCAAACTTCAAATGAGGTGGTAAGTGCTCAAAAATATAGAAAAGACCACTTGGAGAATCATTAGAATTAATACCATCAGAGCCAAATGTCGTAATTAAACGTGGGTTAACATCTGGAGGAGTCAGTGGAGTAATGGAACCAGAACTCAGTACGAATTCTCTCATCTTCAGGTACTGCTTACCTAACGTTATAACATGATGATGGAAGAAATTTCTACCACTAATATCGGTGTTATCACCTAAAATAGGGATAACTTCTAATAACAGGTCAATAATCTTATAACTTTTCAGCAAAGCTGCTTTGTTGAGCAAGGAGATTAACAACCTCAATGGAGCCAAGACAGGAGATCTGTACTCAGAGATCAAATCATCCAATAACTTTTGGGAATCATCTTGAGAAATAGAATCCAGGTATTTTTCAACCTTAGTTCCACTACCATTTACAGCTTTCAATGAGAGAGAAGCTATAGCAGAGGAAGCTTCAGCAGTGGAAACAGCAGCATCAGCAGTCTTCAGTTGTTGGTTCAGTTGCAGTCTTTGGCTCGATACCGATGGTACGGCTGACAATGGAGCACTAGATAATACCGACCCTGGCTCAACATTGACGATTTGTGGACCCCATTTATTCAAATATGAATTAATGGTAGATAAACTTTTCAAAATATCTGACTCATTAGCAAATGATAAAGCATTAACTCTGGCATTCAAATAAGATTGTTGTTGATTAGTACCGGTCTTCTTATCCAATTTCTTCAAGATCTTGGTGAAACCACGTTTATTCAACTCTCCAAACCATTTCAAGTTCCTGAAATTGTTTCTCAACTCGAGTAAAATACCAATGACTTCATCAATTTCTTCATCGTCCATTTGAGAATCCTCTGGGGAGTTTCCTAATGTTCCCATTAACCTTTTCAAACGGCGGTCATATTCAGCAAACTGTTTATTGAAGAAATCATCCACTCTCTCGATATTACGATCTAAAGTGAAGAAGAACTTCGCCAACAACGACTTGACTTCACGGTCATTCAACAGATCTCCATCATTTGATTGACCTTGAGCAGCTACAATGGCCTTGATCTGTTTTTTGAGATCTTTATAATTCATATAATAATGACTCCATTCTGGCACTTGATGGCCGCTGAATGTTTTGCCAAACTTCATTGTTAATCTTTCCTGTGACTAGTATCAACTGTACACTCTTACTTCTATATCATCGAATCCAGTTGTCGATTTTAGTGGGGTAAACAATTAATGAGTATCAACAAATTGACCTGAACCAATTTTTGAAAAATAAAAATAGCAGAAAATCTTCAACACCAGATAATACTCTTAATTGGCTACACAAATTCAAGTAAATTTACCTAACTAATTCACCACTAACAATCCCCTCAGCTTGTCACTTTGTCAACCGTCAGTAAATTTGGAGATGTTCTGGTCAGAAAAAGAAATTTTTTCTAACCGCGCACACTCTTTAAGCTTCCTTTCTGGTACAAAAAGAAATTAAAAGTCCTCATCTCTTAGATGGGAGCAATTTACAGGCGGGAGAGGGATGGGTGGGAATTAGAAGGAGGGATTGGAATTAGGGATTGGGACTGGGGATTTGAACAAGAAATAGGGGTATATTGATGGAATTGAGTAAGCTACCGTAATAGTGTCCCTCTCCCTCCAGTACTGGCCACTAAATACTTTTAAACTACCGCATATTTTTACTAACCACATGGCTTTTTTACTGAAAAGAAAAGATTAAAACCGCACAACGTGGGCCCAATTAGGAAAGACATACCAGGAGGCCACTTTGAAGAGTGGTCGACAAATCACAATAGGCATGTGAACATATGGTCAACGTGTCACTTGCTGGCAAACTCAAAATGCTTTCCTGGCCTATAACTTGATCAATTGATAAGACTGTTCCCCTCACTATCTACCTAAATCTTCCTTTGACTATTGAGATTATTCTCTTGTTCTGCAATGTTTCTTTTTTTTTGTGTAATGGATGGGGCAGGAAAGAAAACTAAATATTGTTCATTGATTGGCTATTAGGAATATTGCTGTGTGGATGGGGCTAGTACAGGTCAATCCTAACTCAAAAATTGGCCCAATTTATCTACTCACACCACTATCTATATACTTCTCGTTCTAGTCTGTTTCTCCAATGCTCTCTGACAGGGACCGATTTTAATTTTTTCTCTACAGAGCCAAGACAATAAGAATGACAAGTGTCGATGCGCTAGAGGCCGATGGACCTTACTGAGTAAAATATCATTTATGTGTCATTTATGCTTAAATCTTGAATAGTTTTACAGATACTGGTGAGTATTCCTGAGTATTAACTTCTCGGTGATTCTTTGGGATCTATGGACGTGTAGCTCTTATACCTCGGCTCTAGGTCTCCATCTCCACTCTCAGTCGGAGAGGAATTTTAGAGAAATAAAAAAAATTTGCTAAGAAAGCAAAAAAAAATAGAAGCACCCATGCTGGGAGTCGAACCCAGAATCTTTTGATTAGAAGTCAAACGCGTTAACCATTACGCTACACGGGCGAATTCGAAAACTTAAATTGGATAAAGTTAACACCCGGTGATAGAGCAAAATTTCTTGTTTTGTAAGGAATTGATTAGAAGTCTTTATTTGACGGTGTTCAAATTGTATGGCGATAAGCTGGAGGCCATGAGGCTAGAATCTATATAAAAGCTACACTATCACATACTATCTATCTATCTATCTGTACCACTGTCACATTACCTTTTGATTTTTAGATCTTTTTCTCTTGACGCTTAAATTACCCGATAAGATAAGGGTTATCGGTTGCAAAATCTGACTCATTCCCCTAAGATCAAACACCCCCAACTCCACCACCTTTACCATCTCTGTCTCAGCTGATATTTCTGTACGCCCTTGAAACTGCCGCCTTTCCCTTAAGCGCCCGGCGTAATCAAGGCTCTTCTTTCTATACGATTAACAGAGTCAACTCCAGAAGGTAGTGTGCCACAGATATTTTGACTCTGTTCCTTTTTTTCCTAACCTTAAAATTTTGCAACTTTCGGCTCCAAGCTGTGCGAGAGAAAAGGCGAGCGAAAATTATCGTAGGATCTCATTTAGCAGATTTACGATTTGCTACAGTTATATAAGGTACTCAGTATCAGAAGTTATAGACTTGGTATACTGAATAATATACCTGTTCATAATGCATTTGGCTCTGTATTCGAAGTCTGTACAGACCTCGGTCTTAAGACATGCTGTTAAGCAACAGCTGTTAATGGTAGCCGGTTCCTCATCTCGTCATATTCATTCTTCGGCGGCTGTTTTTAACCTGCCATCTAGTGGCGCTTCCACTCAACTGGGAAGCTCTAGTGTTGAACATGACATCCCGGCCATGAATGGTTTGCCTCCTATGAAAACTAGAAGAAAGCGTTTCACCAATTTGAAGTCGCGTTTGTCGAGTGGGCCATCTTTTGAAGATTTCGTCATGGGTAAAGCTGCCGATATGATGGTCGATCCTTTGGAACTGGCTAGATCCGATCCAAACGCTAGATTGCCTTCATGGTTGAAGGTTCCTATTCCTAAAGGTAAGTCTTTCCATAACGTTAAGAAGGATTTAAAGGAGTTGAAGTTGAGTACTGTCTGTGAAGAGGCCAAATGTCCAAATATTGGTGAATGTTGGGGTGGTAAGAAATCTGAGGCCACTGCCACTATCATGTTGATGGGTGATACTTGTACCAGAGGTTGCAGATTCTGCTCTGTTAAGACAAGTAGAACTCCAGGTCCATTAGATCCAAATGAACCGGAGAACACCGCCGAGCTGATCTCCAGATGGGGGTTGGGTTATGTCGTGCTAACCACCGTTGATAGAGATGACTTGGTCGATGGTGGTTCTCACCATTTGAGAAAGACTGTCGAGAAGATCAAGCAAAAGGCTCCTCAAATTCTTGTTGAAGTGTTGAGTGGTGATTTCAGAGGTGATTTGGAGATGGTTAAAGTCTTACTGTCTTCTCCATTGGATGTTTTCGCCCATAACATGGAAACCGTTGAGGATTTGACCCCCCATGTTAGAGATAGACGTGCAACCTTCAGACAATCTCTTGATGTGCTAAGGACAGCTAAAGAAACCAACCCTAAGTTGATCACAAAGACCTCTTTGATGTTAGGTTTCGGTGAAACTGATGAGCAAATTATGCTGGCTTTGAGAGAGTTGCGTGCAATTAACTGTGATGTCGTCACTTTCGGTCAATACATGAGACCAACAAAGAGACACATGAAGGTAGTAGAGTACATTAGACCAGAGAAATTCGAGTATTGGAAACAGACTGCATTGGACATGGGCTTCTTGTACTGTGCTTCAGGACCTTTGGTCAGATCTTCGTACAAGGCTGGTGAACTGTTTATCGAAAACGTATTGAGGAAGAGGGAGAGAGCAAGACTGTAATGACATCCAACCCATTATTTATTCTATAGATTCATATACATATCAATATCATGGCTACTTGACGACGTTTTAGTGTATTCGTAAACTGCCTAAATAGGAATAAAATTGAAAATCGACAAATGCGGAAATTATTAAAGTTAGAGCAGAGAGAGCTTGAGTTTCTGCCTGGAGATGAGAATCATTCAGAAGGGTAGTAGTAGACTACAGTCGAAAGCTGATTATTTTGTGGAAATATGGCCGTCACAGGTAATGACAGTAGTGTCACACCCAAAAAATTGGCTAAAGTTACCGCTCCTCATAAGCTTACTAAGCATGCTGCTCCTAAAACTTTCAAATATTCAAATTTAGTGAGGAGACTTTACGTGAAATCATCGACACCTTTCGTGTCACTGATCAAACATATAGATAAGAAATTCAAAGAGTTGGAACAGCCGAAGAACAAGAAATCTAAGACCACTTATATTAGTGTGTTTGGTATGGGTCGTAACGTGGAGAAATGCCTCAGTATAGGGTTATATTATCAGGATCACCGCCAGTTGAAAATCGAGGTTTTGACCAACACCGTCAACGTTTTGGATGAATTTGAATACATTGAAGGTGATGAAAATGATGATGAAGAGGAGAATGTTGAATATAGAAAGAGAGCAGTCAGTGGGGTAGAAATACGCATTTATAAAAAATAGCATCTAATTAAATTATTATGGTCATTATACAGTTTGTAATTTGGAGGAGCATGTGTCTCTAATTGACTCCATCTCCTCAATAATTATCACCACTTTGTCCTTCTTCTTTTTCCTTGATTTTCCCAGTTCCTCCTGAAGTGGCAGCCTGAGCAGTTTTATCTCGTCTGTCTCAAATTTAGAGATGAACAGATTGCATTTATCCAAACATTCTTGGTAACTTCTCTCAAAGTATAACATCTCAAGCATATGAATATATTCTGTGACATCAACTTTTTCATTTATATCGATCAGATTGAGATCAACTTTCTTTAACAACCATCCTTCTTCATTGATGGTTGGTCCTTCTTTCTGGTATTGAAGAAGCTGCTCTTGATATGCCTCTTCTGTTTGACCCTTTCTGATCTTGATTTTCCCCGATCCTTTCAATACCAGAACCTCTCCTTCTGAGATCTTGAGGTTCTCCAACTCACTGACCGGCAGTTTAAGCTCCTGTGTCATCTTTTTTCTCCGACTCCACTCCACTCAAAGTGTCTGCTCATCATCTTGGCTCCTATTTTTCAGCACCCGAAAATTTTTCTGCTTCATTAAAGCGCAGGCTTTTGTAATATATAGTTCCTTTCTTCATAAGAAGAAGGACTTAATTGGTTGTTGTTGTTGTTGCTTTGATTAGACATACTAAATGTTATTTCTTGATCTATGTAGTTTCTACTTATCTCACTAGTCTATACAATTTGGATATTCAAGAGGATATTTCTTGCTCTTTTATATTCTTTAAGTTGTTTCAGGTTCAGCCTCAACAACTTAGCCAAGACCTTCTTTAGTTTAAACTTCATAGTAATAAAGTTTGTTCTCATATTGAGCCTAAATAAAGTTTGTTTCATGTTAAGCCTCAAACCAAGATGCTACGATCTTATTGTCTGTATACTTCTGTATACAACACAGGCTTTGATGCGCATAGAAAAAGGGGGGAGCGAGATGAGATGAGGGGATCTTGGAGAGGGGAAGTGAAAATGACATGATCACAGTCATGACCTGACAATAAACTTCTTCCCCTCTTCGTCATATCTCTCAAAATATAAACCGAGGAAATCGTATCTTTCTCTAAGAATCAGCTCTAAGGCTACCTTATGTTCCTGTGGATCTTGGATTCTTTTCAAGCTTGTAGCGTCTCTGGAATGGATCATTTCTGAGGTGGTGTTTATATAGTAAATCAAGTCTTGTGTCTGATAATCGTCACTATATCTTTCATATGATAATACCACTCCAAAAATAGAACCTCGTTCCTTGAACAAATCACCTGCCGTCAAGTCTACATGTTCTGGAATTTCAGTATTTTGGAATCTCTTTCTGGATACTGAAATATCATCCAGTCGCGTGGCTATAACTTCTTCCAAATCTCCAGGTTTGACAATATTTGGAATGCTTTTGGAGAGAAAGTATCTGGTTTCTGGTCTTAATTGAGTGATATCGGGTGGTGAGAGGCATTGTATAAAATCGTTAATCAGGTCCTTTACTTTGTTCACTGAACTCAAGTAAAGTCCGGCATTCGATGAGCTTCTAGAATTCATTTCTTTGAAATACATCTGTATAAGATGCAAACATGACATTGGTTGGCCCCAATTGTCGATACCTCTGAAATGATCTGCCAGTTGTCGTTGGTTTAAGATGATCCTCATTGTAGGTTGCATGAACATGTAACTGTAACCCCCATAATAGTTGGGGTCGGTTATCCTCAACATCTGTTCATTTGTTATCACAGCTTCAATTCCTACATCTTGACAGACACTACATATTATAGCATATTGAGTTAATCCCGCATTAATGAAATTGTTATTGTATGCCAGCACATTCAATTTCAACCCAATTGAGTAGTCACGAACATGGTTCTTCAATAATTTAATTATCATAAGTACCAAATGTGTCAGTTTAGAATTCGTGTGTAAATCGATGTTTTCTCGTGTATATTTTAGCAGTTCAAACTTTTTAATCACTTTGTTTCGAATGATATCTCTTGCTTGAATGACATCGTAGAACCTCCGATCATTTCTGCTTAAAGCCAATAACACTCTATCATAATGATATCGATATTCCTCGGCATATAATGCCTCATACAAGATCTTATGATATATTATTGCATTCAAATCAATGAGCCTCTGAGAGGCATTGTAAAGAAGCCTTAAATCCTCATTCTCTTGTTTAATTACTCGAAGAACTCCAGGTATCAAATCTGTGGTATGCGAATCTATCATATTGAATTGCCAGTCTAAATCTTCATTTTTGAGGGCATCCTCGAACTCTTGGTCTATTTGGTTTCTATTCTGATAATACTGAAAGTAATTCTGGTCATCTGATAAAGATGTAGTGTTACTTGGGATGCCCTCATCACAGGCCCATCTTCGCTCTACTAATAATCTCCATACCAGATCTGAGCTGAAGAAGTCACGAAAACGAGAATCCACAAGTCTTAAATGGCACACATCTGAAGCATTCAAGTAGGGTAATATATATGTCAAACATATATCCCCAAGTAGTTCATGGATTGACATGGTCTCGACCCTACACCTTCACCTAACTTTGAAGAGCTATATTTCTTAATATTATTAATATTAATGTTAATATACTTAATTTAGGTATTAAACTTATATTTTACAGTCTTAGTTTTTCCTACAGTAGAAGGAGAATCTGAGCTGTGGAGAAGGTAAACACAGGGTCAAGTAGTAGCGAGGTAGAGGTAGGGGGGTCAAATGCCAAGTATCGAATAAATAGACTCATCTCCATCACGTTTACCGATTCCCATCAATACCCTGCTCTCTTCAACCCAACTGCCAATATTAATGACCTGCTCCCCTTCTTTCTGATTCTCCCTTCTCTTCCCTCGGCTTTATCCGATCCCTCGAAGGAAAAATTAGATAAGCGATCAAGATCTTGAATACTTTAACTAGCGCTGATAATACTCGAGAATTCAGCGTTGACAGAACCACTAGAACACAGATAAAATGGTATTAAAAACATTTGAATTAGAGCTGCCGTTGAAAATTAAGGCCGAACCCTTGACTCCTGAATCATTTGCTCCATTTGGGGGTGTCATTTCTCCAGATCATCAAACTAAGGGCCATGAATCTCAAGCTAATTATGGTACTGCAATTAAGGTATTGAAGGTGGCTCCAATTGCTAACGAGTTTGCCAAAAGTTCAAGCAATGCTCAGAGCACCGCTAATTGGAACATTTTCCGTTGTTCTCCTCCTGACCACTTGATCAAATATTCCGATGACTTGAAATCAAATTCTTATAATTGTAAAGTGTTGGAAAGACATCCATTTAGTACTCAACTGTTCGTCCCAATGGGAAGAAATTCAAGTGATATAGGGTATTTGGTCATTGTTGCTCCTGATAACGAAGAAAAATTACCAGATATCTCCAAAACAAGACTGTTTATTTGCAGAGGTAATCAAAGTGTCACTTATGGTGTTGGTACATGGCATGCCCCAATGATTCTGTTGAAGGGGGTCATTGATTTTGCAGTTTTGATCCATGAAAACGGTGTGCCAGATGATGACTGTCAAGAATGTTACATTAATCCGGGAATTGAAATAGACTTTTCTTTAATTTAATTTATTTATATAGATATCTACTCATCTGTATCCATCTTATCTTCGTCAGCAGCAGTAGCAGTAGCAGACTCTTCACCCTCTTCCTTTACTTCTGGTTTCACTTTCAGATCACCACCTTCGTTGTCACTGTCACTGTCGCTATCATTGTTGTTTCCATCATCATTGTCGGTGCTTCTCTTATTCGACACGCTATCCAACTTATCTAACCATTGTTGAACATCCTCATCATCATATTGAATGAAATCCAAATCTTTTCCTATAACGGCGACAGAAGTGTTCTTGAAAGTCAACTCCTTTTCTTGTGACAAAGTATCTCTTAACAGTATCAAACCGTGTTGAATCAATGCCTCATAGGAAGTTTCATCCTTGAATTCATCCAAATTTCTTTCCAAATATGTCTTACCAGCTTGAGATCTGGCACCCATAGCAGATCCATACAATTCTACAGTAGAACCACTTGGAGAGAACTCAAAAAGGTGAGGTCCACTTCTATCGTAACCTGCGATAATCAAACCAACACCATAAGGTCTGTTACCATACTCTTGAGTGTTGGTCTGGGCCTTGTCTGCAATCAATAAAGTCAGCTTCTCTACACTCAAAGATCTGTTATAGATCATCTTCTCCGACATCAGTTGTTGTCTTAAGAAATTGGTCAAAACTCTGGCGTCAGGAGCTAATCCAGCTAACGAACAACCCATATGTTCATCGATCTTGATGATTTTCTTTTGATAAGATCCAAGCTCTTCCAGGTTTCTCTTTAATCCCACCAATACAACATGATCTTTACCACGTAATCCAATAGTGGCACTACCTTGCTTAGTAGCCTCATTAGCGTACTCCACTTGGAACAATCTTCCAGTAGGTGAATAAGTCACAGTATCGTTATCGTAATTATTTCTAAACTATATCATATAAAGCGCGTTAGTCCAATTATTCTTTATTCGTGGCATTGAATATATCTACTCACCATCTTGACTCTATCAGTAGGTTGTAATGTTCAAGAGGCCCTTATTTTTAGCTGGTGGTGGCGTTTTTTTTCGACTGAGCACTGAGCTTTTTCTAAGCGAAAAGGAAGGAAGGGAAAAATAGAGCGAAAGGAGGGAAAAGTAGAGGGAGAGTAAGGGAAAAGTAAAGGGGAAGGAAAGGAAAAGTAAAGGAAAGGAAGGAAACGCAGCGAAATTCACCGGAAAGTAGTAAAAAAAAGTTAAAAGAAGGTAAAGTGAGGAGAAGTTTGAGATTCAATCAGAAGATTAAAATTCAATCAACGTCTAGAAACGAAGCATAATGGCAAAAATCAATCCATTGACGAAAATTATTGGCTTGTCCGGTGTATTAGCGGCCGGATTCTTGATGGTAGTACTTGCTGGTGCCATTTATGGTAACTGGTTACCAATCCTCATAGGTAAGTAATTAACTCACCAAGTTGTAAAGGGATAGAAAAAATACTAACTTTCCATACAGCGCTTTCATTTGCTGTGTCTCATTTACCAATTCTGATCTCACAAAACCTCGGTTCTCACTTTAGTTCCGATTTGATGGATGATACTAAGTCTAAACTGTCAGATTTCTGCAAGTTTTTATCACTGCTTTTAATAACCACCTCATTTGCAACACCAATGATGCTCAAACATTGTCATGTGATCACAGAAACTGCAATGTATCTCACTACAATTGGTGGGTTCCTCATATATTCGACTGTGGTGATGTTTACCAGTTTCTTTGATCTCGATCTGGATGACAATGATCTCAATTTTGAGATCTAGGGCTCCTCCCTATTAGTAGGCTGGTGTATCTTATCGCCTATGTCACCGCCCCTGTTTATCACACCGCCCCTATATTTCCTATTCGGTCCATAACCATTTTCAAATTAATTCCCTCTAACCGACTCCGATTTGCGGAAATACCGAGCGAGCTCATTCGTACGATCAAAAAAAAAAATTATATATGGTTTGGCACCCGGAAGGGAAGAGGTAATTCTATAGAAGAGGTATTTTAAGTAGGTGGTAAACTTGGTTAAGTGTATATATGCATTGTGGAAGAGTATGAGAGGTCCATTTGGTGAGGATGTGTCAGAGGAGGAATGCCTACAGTTGGAGAATTCGGAGCCTCTTTACTCTATAGACGGCGTAACATCTCGGGTGCGATTGTTTTTTTATCGTTATTTTGATAAAAACACCACTGACTTTGAAGATGTGTGGAGAGTTAATGGGGCCGTACCTCTGAAAGAACTGTTCTTTTATGAGCAGTTCCCAAAGAAAGCTACAAGTTTGGATTCAGAGCATCACTATTCAAATTTCTCTATGTATGGGTATTGTTCGCGATGGTTACCCCTGTCGGTAGTTAATATTTTATTTCCATTCCAGCATTTGGTGATACCACCTAGTCATCTGGTGAAGAGAAGGTTGGTAGCCAAGGAGGTCCCAACGTTGAACGAATGTAATCTTTGTGACGAGATGAAAGGTTTTGGAATATGGGACCGTAAAGGTAATTGGTCCTGTTTGAAAAGTCTGCTGTCAAAAGATTTCGATACTCATCTGGTTGATGAAATGGGGTTCAAATTTTTCAAATCTTTCCAAGAATACAGAGTTTGGAAGAAGCATTTAAATGATGAAATCGCTGCTTTAATAGAGTCTGGTACTGCTACCGAGTCTGAGATTTCTCATTACGAAGAATTTAAGAAACATTCAAATATTCCTAGAGATTTGATAGTAGAATACTAATATCAAATTGTACATATAGCATCCATAAATAATTCTTATAACATTGTGATTTATAAAATTGATACGTATAAAAGGAAGTTACAGGTCATCTTCATCTTCTACTGGAAGGGGATGCTTTAATACCTCCAGCTTTAAATGATAATGTTGCTTTCTTTTCTGTTCAAATAGCAGATGTCTTTCAGCAGCAGTCAATTTTGGTTGCTCCTCTTCTTCCTCTTCCTCATCGTCTTCATTTTCATCCTGAATAATCAGACCACCATTTATAGATCTTTTGACGTCTTCTGGTTCTTCTTCCAGATCACCTAAAGCGAAATCATCAACTTCACCATCCTCTTCTTCATCATCCGATCTATAGTACTCATTATTTGGATCCACACCTCCTTCATATGGGGTTTTTGGTTCGTCGATCCTCATTGTGGCGGACTTTTCTTGCTCTGTCAAATATAAATTGACCTCGTCCCATTTCAAATGTTCGCCATCAGCCCCTCCTTCTCTCTTTTTACGCTCGGCGATCTCTTTTCTGATTCTCTCTCCTTCAGTTAATCCATCATCACTCTTAGGAACCAAATCATGTAATTGGGCGTTCAAACGGGTATTCTCTAACACCTTCTTACGGTCTAATTTATCACCAAGAACAGCTTCATCTACAAGATGATGCAGGTCATCTGATGACTCAGAATGAGAAGCATTTCTCAATATACCTCTTGGCTTGTCAGTATGATCCTTCAGTGATTGTGATTCTGACATCTTCCCGTCTCTTGATTGACCGTATAAATTGCTTTAATTTTATCCTCGCTGCTTAAAATGACTCTTCCCCATGATTTCTCCTACTAAGGCTATTTTTGCTAGAAAAAACTACATATTCGTATTCTGCTCGTGTTATATAGACTATTTTCTGACTGTTGATGTATTTCGTATTTTGCTCATCTACAGTATCAAAGTATGGGGAATGGTTTGATTTGTTAATGCATTAGTAGATCTTCTTTTTGCCGTCCAAGGACAACTCACCGGCACCGGTGTTGACAACCAACAACAAACCTCCAACGATACTTAAGGTTTGGAAAAATTCGTATCTCAAGAAGTCACGTCTCGAGTCTCTGTACCCGTAAGACCAGTAGTGGTTAACAGAGACATTATATAACAGTAACAATACAACAAGCACAATGGCAGCAAATTTAGTCTTGTATCCAACGACGATAGAACCAGCAGACAGGAAACCGATCAAGACGACAAAGAATCTGGCCAAAGACCAACTGGAGTTGAAAGCGAATCCAGAGAACAATAAAACAATCATGACTCTTCCGGCCAATAAGATGTATTGCTTGTTATCTTTAGATTCAATGGTTGGTAATCCAGGAATCAGTCTCTTATCTCTGACAATAGAATCACCGAACAGTAATACTAAACCTCCGATGACACTCAAATTTCTCAAGAGGAATGAGGAATCAAACCACAATCCGTAGATCATACCTTGGAATAAGACTACAACACCTAAAGCAATGGACAGGAATTCTGTCTTTTTTCTCAAGATTAACATTGTGGACAGTCCAATCATCAGCACAACATTGCAGAACAAGAATAATACGACAAACCAGTACCAATAATGTCTGTAATTCCAAAGGTAAAAGACTTGATCTTTCCATTGGGACATGATTCTCAAACTGTCTTCGTAGAAAGTGGCAACAATCAAGAATCTACCAATCAGAGGAACATATGGTTTTACTTGACCAAAATTATTGTCGACAAAGCTCTCGATGGATTCTGTGAATTTCTCAAACTGATCAGCAATTGGAGATCTGTTCTTAATTGGGCCCAAATTTACCGGGGCTCCCGATCTGTGACCACCAGCATTGAAATTAGGGGTCTGTTGACCACGGAATGACATAGTATCCATTTTGCACCGTTTATATCAGTTCGGATCAATTGGTTAAATTTTAAAATCAAAATAAAAATTTATAAATGACAACACCCTTGCTATATTTTTCTCCAGTGTGAAATTCATCTGCGTTGTTTTCTTTTTTTGCCATATGGGAAGAGCGCAGCGAAAATGCTTCAGTCAAGCGAGGGATACTAAAAATGGGAGAGGAACAAGAAGAGGGGTGCTGTCATTAGGGGTAGGACCGATACAATACGTGGAGAGAAGAAAGGGTCAGAATGGAGAGATTTGTAGTAGTGACGTTAAAGTCAGGTTGGTAATTTTTTAATACTACTTATTGACTAGTTGATCTACCGAGTCAATATGAAGGGTGCAAGATCTTCATACTTCATGGGCTTAGCCTTTGTTCCTGAGACGTCTATTTGTTCTTCTATTTCGGTCTCACTTGTTCAACTCAGAGATCGACCTAATTTTATTTATGTCACTTAATGTTTGGTTTTTATTTATTATTTTCCTTAATAGGCAAGGTAATTAGACTGCCTACTGTGGAAAGTGGAGTTTCTTCATTTGCTCTTTGAGCGGAAAACGAAAAGCGCAAATTGCGATGGATCTTAGACTCGGAGCGAATACGAAACCGAGCGATCGATTAGATGGTTAAGGGAGGGATGGTAAGAGGTGTGTGGATACTAACTAACAATTGTATCCTATTTTGATTCACTTTCTCCTCCTTGTCATTCTTCTCTTCTGCCCCTTTTGCTACCTCGACCTCCAACTTCTCCCATCACTCCCCTCGTCAACCCCCCTCGATGACCCCATCTCTCATAAAAAGAAAAGACTCCGGAAGCATGTGAAAAACTCAAGGCGCGCAAAATATTTAAGATTTAAAATCTGACCCGAATTCACCCCTTTTCATCATCTTATTTATATTTAAACTCCCGCTGTAGGACTTTTATCTCTTATACAAAGATCAGATACTTCGGTGAGATGCCCACGAAGAAGAAGGACACCCATTTATTTGTTTTGGTTCACGGGCTTTGGGGTGGACCAGGCCATCTTGGCTCGATAGAAGCTGCTTTGAAGGCAAATTTTCAGGATGAGGGGATCCGTGTGTTCATTCCAAAATCATTCGCTTATCTCAGGACCTACGACGGGTTAAAAAGATGCGGTGATTCGTTGATCGAAGAATTGTTGCTGGAATTGGCTAAACCAGAAGCCAGCGCCATCTCCCATATCAGTTTCTTGGGCTATTCAATGGGTGGTTTGGTGGCAAGATATTGTATTGGAGAATTATCTTCGTTGGATGGATTCTTTGATATTTACAAACCTATGTTCTTTACAACTTTTTCCTCTCCACATTTAGGAGTTGGATTTTATGACCGGTCCCTGTTCCACCTCATTCTTAACAGTTTGGGAAAAACTTTAATAGGACTTTCTGGTCAGGAACTTTTCGGTGTTGATAAGGATAAAATATTGTTACAATTGCTGGATCCAAATAAAAGATATTATAAGGCATTAGCTAAATTTGAGAAAAGAATCTCCTTTGCCAATGTTAGAAATGATAGAACCGTTGCATTTTATACCCTGTTCATGACTCATTTCACCCCTTTCAATGATTGGGATACTGTCAAATTAGAGTATCTCGACTTTCCTAGGGTCGAAGTTAACGGTAAACATGTTAAAACTAGAATCGTAGATATTAAGAAAAGTACAAGAGTTGAGCCTGTCCCATCTCCACTTACCCTCGAGGGGTTCCGCGCATATATAGTCATTATTTGTTTAGCTATATTTATCTTCCCCTTCTGGTTGCCAGTGGTATTCACAGTGAGTTGCTTTGGAACTGTTATGTCACGTTTAAGAGGCATACTTTCTAAGGGCCCTGATAATGCTCTGCTGTGGAAACTGTTGAAATCCAAGATAGATCGTAAATCACCTGAAAGTTTAGATATGCTGTCTTCTCCATCAAATGGCTCGGTTGCTTCCGGTAAGCATGATCATGCCATTTCTGAAGGTCTTGCGGAGATGACCGAAAATTATGTAGAAGGAGTATTACTGCTGGAAGACAGGTTGCATGGAGAACTGGATCTGCTGGAAGATACCGAATTATTAGGTTCGTCTACTTCCGTTGAGTCTGAACATTCAAAAAATCCTTTCAAATTTGCAGTTAAATATGATCTCGACAAGTTCATTCAAGCAATCAAAGAAAACTCAGAAGCCTTTGAAGAAAGTTACTACAGTGGTTTCAATGGTGATGAAGATAAAGTGAAGTCCGAGTTTCCTGTACTTGATATTGAAGCTAACAAGTTAAATGTGGGCGAAGATAAATTGGAGATGGCCAAAAACTTGAATTCTTTGCCTTTCATTAGAATACCTGTATATGTTGATGCCTTCAATGCTCATGATAACATCATCAGTAGAAGAGGTGTGACCACATCTCCTAAAGGTGTCGCACCTATTTTGGTTTGGTGCGGACTTTTGAAAGTGTTTTCGGAGTCATCCAATTGAGATTCGAGTTAATAGATTTATTCTTATCATACAATATTGTAATCCAACATATAATAGTCTAAAATTCATTCATTTGTTTTTATCAAGATATACAATCTTACTCATTCAATGTAACGTAGTTAGACGGGAACAAGTTTCTCTTTCCGTTCAAGGAACCCAACCACCAGTCTTCATCGACAAACTCGATGTCCTCAATGACATCACCTTCTTTGAAGGTCAACTCGTTGTCTTCGGTAGCATCGTAGTCGTACTCAGCAACAGCTGTCTTTCCCTTTGAAGGGGCAGGAGCAGCTGATCTTTGAGGCAACGATGGAGCAGCAGCTTCTTCTTCTTGCTCTTCCTTTTCTTCAGAGAGAGTGACATAAGTAGCTGGGAATAAACCAGTTTCACCGGTCTTGGTGTGAGTACCCATCCACCAGTCATCGTCGACAAAGTCAATTTCTACGATCAAATCACCTTCTTCAAATCCTATTTCGTTATCGTCATCTTTTTCGTAACTGTATTCGGCTACAGCCTTAGGTTTCTTCTTTTCAGTAGGAGCTGGGGCTGGGGCTCTCTGTGGTAAAGAAGGAGCAGGTGGTTCAGGCTCAGAAGCTGCTGGAGGTGGAGGAACTGATCTTCTAGTTGGGAGAGAAGGAGTTGGTTCCGGAGCTTCTGGCTCTTCTTCTGGTTCTTCTTCGGCAACTGGCTCTTCTTCTTCTGGTTCTTCCTCTGGTTCTTCTTCAGCAACAGGTTCTTCTTCTGGCTCCTCTTCTGGCTCCTCCTCAGCAGCCAGAGGTGGAGGAACAGAACGTCTAATTGGAGCCTCTGGAGCCTTCTCACTGGACTTAACAATATCATTCTCACTCTTCTCGACAGTTTGGAATTTACCCTTCTTCTCAGCCCAAATTTGAGCTGGTGTCTTACCATTTTCAGAAGCGAAATCCTTAGACAGACCAGAAGTCAAAGTAGTCTTCTTGGCAAAAGAGTTAATTGGAGCAGGAGGTTTAGTTCCAAAGGAAACTGGAGAAGACTCCTTAACCTCGGAGTATCTAGAAGCGACAGAATTGGAAGCCTTTGGCTTTGGTAACGAAGTCAATCTACCATCACCAGCGCCTGGAGTAATTGAAATAGTCTTGACTTTCTCCTCTAATTTATCGGTGGCAGAAACATCGGAATTCGATGGCTTAGGAGTAGAAGAGATAGTGTCACTCTTACCCTTTCTCAACAGCTCAATGTCAACTTTGGTTGGCTTATAAGCAGATGGGACTGTTTGCAATGGTTTCTCGTGGAAATCTCTGACCTCAGTTTCCTCTTCACCATCCCATTCATCTTCATCTTCTTGAGAAGCAAGTGGCTTGGCAGCTGGTTTTGGTGGAGCTGGTTTAGAAGCTGGAATTGGCTTGGATGGAGCTGGTTTAGGCTTAATAATAGAAGGCAGTGGCAGTGGCAGTGGCAGGGCCTTTGGAGTTGGCAGCTTAGTTGAAGCACTAGTTGGTTTCAGACCCAAACTTTGAATCGAGTATCTGGCACCAGCAGCATCACTAACACGCTTCAAAATATCTTGAGCATCCAAATCATCCGAATCTCTAGCAGTAATTTGAACATGATAACCTTTCAAAATCTTAGCCACCTCTCCAAAGTTAGCACCAAATGACACCTTGGATTTCAATGGGGAATTCTCAGGACACCATCCCAAAAGTACAATCTTCTTGACATCAGAACCAGGAGCACTAATCTTGGCCAATCCGAATTGAACCTTACCATCCTCGAATTCCTCAAGGAAATCATGGATATCACCAGTCTTGACGTCAGATGCAGCCAAAGCCGATGATTTCTCCACGGTGAAGACAGCGTACGATTCACCATCTCCGGTGACCACTTCTTCATAAGACTCCTTGATCAGTTTAGAGTGAGTCCCGAAATCGATTTTCTCCATTGTTGTACAGTAATATCCAATTGATTTGAATTGAATTGATTTGAAATGATTTGAAATCGTCTCAATTTTAAAGGGCCCGGTCATCAAATTCCATGCGATCTCGCTGTTATTTTTAGGCGTGCGCGCGCACCGATTGTACGAATTTGGATAGGGGCGCTCCCCCAACTGGTCCCCCTTCTAAACTGTGGTGTAGAAATTTTATTACGTAATTTGCTGTGCACTACTCTATTTCGGCCGAGCTTAGCTTGATTGAATTTATTTAAGCCATAATTGCCTCGATATATAAAGGACCCAAAGGACAAGGATAAAGTCAATTCATAGTACTGTATCTTAGATTATATAGAATCTGCATAGTTTTTACATTTGCGTACTTCAAAGATGGTTGTAGTAGGTAGCATAGTATTTTTCATAGTAGTAAGAGACACTAACAAATACAGAACTTAAATCAAGACGGTAGTGAAAAAAGACCATTATTCGACAAATCGGTAGAGTTCGAATTCACACAGACGCCAAGCCCAAACTGGGTTCTGGGCTCTGGGGCAAACGATGATGAGTGGAAGAAATACCCAAAGAAGTCTATTCCTGTCTCAGATACAATGAGAGATAACTACAGATTGCTCATCGGTGGTATTACACCTAGACCTATTGGTTTCATTGCTACTGTTGATCTGAAGGGTAATCAAAATGTGGCTCCATTTTCCTTTTTCAACGTGAACTTATCAGATCCTCCAATTTTCAGTTTCGGTGTCACTGGTGAAAAAAACACAAAGCATAACATTTTGGAGACCGGAGAATTGACTATTAATATCATTAGTGAGTGGTACATTGAGCTGGCTAATCTTACTGCAGTTGAAGTTCCTGGCGATGTCGATGAATTCCAGTTAAGTGGTTTACATCCAGAAAAGGCTGTCCATGTCAAACTGCCACTTGTTGCTGAACTGCTGTTCTCCATTGAGGCTAAATTAGTTCATCATCACCAATTCTACTCTAAGCTGGATCCTTCTAAGAAGAGTGGTTGTGTCTTTGTCGTAGAAGGTTTACATTTCCACGTCCGTGAAGATGTCCTTGATGAAGAAGGTGTCAAGATTGAGATCAACAAATTAAAGCCGGTCAGCAGAATTGGGGGTATCGGATATCTGAGAACCACTAGTGGCTATGAATTGAAGAGACTTGCCTACGATGACTATCTTGCCCAATTAGGCACTAACTCCGAGTCCGAAAATGCAACTAAATAACTCCGTTCTAAATAATATAAATTTGATATTTTGCTACATTTTCTTTTCTTACCTGTTGCTACGTGCTCTTCTCCTGCGTCTTACATCATCATTCTTTGGGGCGCAGTATGTGCGCGCGCGCGCCCCTATTAATGACGAGGAAGTGAAGGAAAAAAAAAGGGGATCGTGTGAATAATTAGCTCCCCCAATTTAGCCTTCCCACAGTGTCTTAGATTGTAAGGTGAATATCCTAGCAAGCGTGATTATGCATCGCCAATTTCTAATTAGACCATTTCTATTGTTCTACCTTCCTTAAAATATATATAACCCCGGATATTTCTGTATCTGAGTATTTGGAGAACCTACTTGACTGTATAGACTGAAAAAATGTCCTTCAGTAATCGAACATACTCAATTAATAGGCAACATGTCGACGATACCATTAGTATCCCTGACCATGATTCCACTTATGGTAACGATACTTATATGAGAACTCCATTGAAGGAGAAATTTCATGAGAATGAAAGATCCGAAAATAACTCTATCAATTCCCTGCTTAGGATCTTCCCAGAAGAAGAAGACGTACATTTGAACCAGCCAGAAGAAGAAAGTACTTCTTTCAAAAGGTACTTATTCCCAGCTGAGTCGGTATCTCAGGCAATGTATTTGGCCATTTCCTCCTTTTCAGGAGCCGTTGTTCTTGGGTTAGAAATATACCTTTTCTATGTCTTTTCGAATCATCTTCCTCTGGACTCAACTCAAGAGAAGATCAACGCCTTGAGAACATACTTGGGCTTGTTCTCCTTTGCAACTGTCTATCAGTTGTTGATCAGTTACTTTTCCATCTTGACCAAAAATATTTTACAAATGATGATATTATTGTTATTCTTCGTGGCTATGACGGTTTACGCAGGGATTCAATACAAAGAATTAAAGTACTTGATTAAATCTTTGCAAGGAGATTGGAAAGCAGCAACTACAGCTGCTTTGATAATTATCATTGCCGTGTTACTGGTGACTTTCCTTCTTGAAGCTGCCTTGGTTTTCCTGAAAATTAGATCTGAATTTGGCTGGCACATTTACAGAAATATAGGGGCTTCTGTTGAGCTGAAAAGAGCCAACAATATGCTTCAGATTTATAAGCTGTTGCTTGTATTTGATGTGTTTTTCTTGCCTCTGTTCACAATTCAGTTCATATTAATCAATATTGAGAAGTCTGATCCGGAATTTTATATCACAATCGTAATTTTACCGATCACCTTCTTCATATTGTTCGTTGCCTTTTTCAGTGTGAAAACTAAAGAGTTCTCAAAGGCTACAGCCGTGCTCCTCATAATATGTCTTTTACTGTACTTAGTTGGTTTAGCCTACGTTTTCTTCAAAATCGTTAGACTCTACACGTACTGGAAATATAACCCCCATGGATATTTGCCGGGGCGCATCTCTTTGACCACCTTCGGTGTCATCACTATTTGTCTTCTAATCTGCACAATAGTAATGACAATTATATTATGGAGACTCATATTGAGACAAAAACTTCACAAACCTCAGGAAACTAATTATTCTCTCTATATCAACGATGAAGAATCCATTGAAATCCCTGACTCGCCCAATAAGACCCTGGTCTCGTCTCAGGCCCCTCCCCTTTTAATTGACTAATGAATGAATGATCCCCTTTTTTAACATTATAAAAAATAGTCGTCTGTAAAATATCAATAAAATTTTTTTTTTTTTGCTTCTCCCGTTCGACAACTCTGGGAGGAAATCCAAGATGAAAAATGAAGCTTGGAGGGAGGTGTAGAGAGCTTAAAGAAGAGATAGAAGAAACAAAATGTCATTCTTAGGATTCGGTGGACAACCACAACTCTCATCTGAGCAAAAGATTCTGGCTGCTGAGGCCGAGTTGGACTTGGTTACCAACATGTTCAACAAGTAAGTAGCGTCTAATTAACTAAGGCAAATCGATGAGAGAAAAGTCATACTAACGCCACATAGATTGGTCGACTCTTGTCACAAGAAATGTATCCAAGTCAGTTACTCTGATGGTGATTTGAACAAACAAGAGAGTTTGTGTCTCGACAGATGTGTTGCCAAGTACTTTGAAACCAACGTCAAGGTTGGAGAAGTAAGTGAAACCCCCCACAAAGATTTTTCAAGGCTCCCATACTAACTATTCCCTCTTTTTAGAACATGCAATCTCTTGGAAAGAATGGTTCTTTCGGTTTGCCATAAACGTTTGATGATTATCGCACTCTTTATATATGTACATATCAATTACAAATACTATATTTGAAATTTCTGAATAACTATCTATTTTGTATATACAAGAATGTCTAACTATATGCTCTTTACCATCCAAAAGCCTTGAAGAAACGCAATTTGATTCCTTCGAAACTGTTCAATTTGGGTCTTACATCCAAATAGAAACTTGGGACGTTTGGATTCCTTGGGTCTGGTTTACCTGAATAGAAATCGATTACATAATCAATCTCTTTACCGCATCTATTTATTGTCCAGTCATGTCTGTCAAAAGGCTTGTCATATCCCATGAAAAGCTTCCATCTGGCTCTAGGGGTGAGCTTCTTTGAATCTCCCTTGAAACTGGTCAACTGAAGACCACCACAGGCCTCAGAACCTTGTCCTCTCTCCCACCATTGAATCAATCTCCATGCACGCTCGTTAACAGCATTGTGAATAGGAACCACACTTGGCATGTCTTCTGGTGTAGGGTTCCACTGTTTTCTCTTCATCAGCTCGAAGAACTGTTTCTGTGAAGGATAAATCCAGTTCCCATCTGCTCCTGTTCTTGGGATCGAAGAGATCTCTCTTTCATCTGGTAACAGAACATTAGAAGTTATTATTGATGAGGGCAGATCGGTGCCAATTTTGTCAGAGTTACATGAAGCACTTGGCTCTTCAATGGCCTCAGGAGCACTTGTGGTGATCAGACCAGCTTTATTACCAGAACCTCCCATCTTCTCCATCCACAGTTGTCTAGCGGTGTGGTCAACTGGACATTTCTCTTCGGCCAGTTGCTCAGACGCAGCCAGAGCATGTTTTCTGAGCCATACATCTCTTGCAGAGTGATCTACTGGACACTTCGGTTGCTCTTCTTCCTTCCCCATTTCTAAAATTTAACACCTAACTGAAATCCTCCCGTCTTCTCTCTTCTCTTCTTTAACCGGTTAAACCGCTGAGTAACAAACGAAGACCTGCAAAGCAAAAAATTTTTTCCCTCCCCTTAAGGTTCGCTTACTTATTAAAAGGAAGATTCTGGTAGGTGCAACTAAGAGCAGACTCCATATATAATTACCGTATTAGGTATTACTTAATTAGGGAATATTGTAGATTTGGAGAGACGCGAAGAAGGGGGCGTTACGTGATCTCTAAACAGGAAAAAAAAAGGGGGTAAAACACTGCAGGGATTGTGAAAATGCCACATTCTCCCAAGTAACGGACCACAAAAGATAAGTGTTGTGTCTACAAGAAATACAAGAAATACAAGAAATAACAGTTTAAAGACAAATATGTTCAATTTTTCTCTCAAAAAAGTGGAAATATGACTTTGAGGAAGCAGGATAACACTCGATGCTACCCGTACTTTCTTCAAGTACCGCTATCTCGATGATCTCTGTAAAATGTTAAGAGGTATAAAAAAAGGGGGTGGTGGAATGTCTCATGGATCATATAATGGTAAATAAAAAAAAAGCGAGCTCAATAGAGTACTGTGTAAATTTTGGGTTTCGTCATCATCATCTCGTTACGTAGTTTAGAACAAGTTACCCCAACGCTTGGAGAGGTTACTTGAAGAACTGTTGGAGAATGATGTGACAGCTTGAGCTGCTACCGTAGAGGTAGAGTTTGAGAAGTCAAAGGCAGAGGTCAAAGCAACAGAAGAAGTTACAGGACTGCCATTACCCAAAGTAGTAGTTATTGTCTCGTAATCAAACAATGTAGTTGTCAAATCGGTGGAGGCTGGGATGACGGTTACCAAAGAACCGGCACTGTCGGTGACACTGACGTCAGTGGTGAATGGAACAGTGTAGGTAGCAACCTTGGTGACAACATAAGTAGTGGTGGAGTCATCACTAGTAGTTGGACAAGTACTTTCAGTGACTGTGACGGTAACAGTGGAAGCAGAACACTCACTCTCGGACTCGGTTGTAGTTTCAGGAGTAGAAGAGGAAACTGGGGCCAGAGTGGTAGCTGCAACAGAAGATTCAGAAGTAGAATCATCAATTGTCACGTAGAAGTATTGAGTAGTAGTGTAAGTAGTGGTGTCTTCACCGGTGGAGGAAGCACTAGTAGTGGCCTCGGTGGTGGTGCCAGTAGAAGTAGCAGCACTCTCACTAATAGTGATGGTGATGGTGCTGTAAGAAACATAAGTAGCACCATCAGCAGCAGTAGTAGTGACCAGGGAAACAGTAGTGGAGGCTTCTTGAGCAGCAACAGAAGTGAAAGCTGAACTGGATGTGGTGGCAGCAGTAGTAGTGTTGAGGTACTCACGACGGAACACGACTGGAGCCAAATCACGGATGGCAACGTTTTTGAATGGCAAAGCAGAAGCAACCTGCAAGAACGCAACAAAGACGGTGAAAAGTTGGAAAATAGATGGAACCATTGCTGTTATGAATTTAAATTGATAAGTAAATGATTTGAGTTAAACGTATAAGAAGTCCTAAAATTGATCGAAAACGAATGTGATGAAGTTAGTTGAACAGTAGTTGAAAGGAATGGACGCGTGGATTCAGGATTCTAAAAACCGCTCGGATGTATAACTGATAAACTAATGTCTCCTAATAATTGATAGTAATCCGTTCAATTAAATTGAATACGTTTTGATTTCAAACTTATAGAATACCCTCGAGTAATTTTTTATAAAAAGTGGACTTTTGCAAGGGTTATATGCTTCTTGAAATTTTACACAAATTAAATGCAAGAACCTTTTCAGTTCAGTTACGAACATTTCTATTGTTATCTGTGTTTCGGGATCCTGCTCTATTATTGTTTTATGACGTTATTTAGACTATTACTGTTGTACTGCTAGATGTATAAAAATAAACTTGCGTAAACCGTACTATTAGGAGGAAACACGAAGAAGAAAGCCTTGTCTGGAGATCAATTATGCATCATTAGGCCATCAGCTCGAGCTCTAGATGGTGTTGTTTGTACTATTTGTTTGTTTGTTTGTTTTGATTCCTCGCAAGTTGGCGTTCCATGGGGGCTCGGTAGCATCTGTACTGAATGTACTGATTCTTGCCTGTGCGTTATTCTCATATGCAAGCGGAAGGGGTGTTTTCCTGCGCAAAGAAATCTTGGAATATTCTGCGAAGAGGGTCTAGGTCTTTATGAAATTTTGGAATGGCTGCACTGAGATAGAGTTATAGTGGCATGTATTAGTTTCCTCGTATGTTGTCAATTGATGTCATTGGCTCATTCTCTGAATGCATCGGACTCAGATTCCCTCCTATGGAGCTATCGTTTCTCCGCCCACCTTCTACTAAAATTACATCATTTAACAATTTCGTGTTCGGCGCACAAAATCCTTGACCCCTTGCATGAGCTACTAAGGGAGAGAAAATTAACATCACATACATTTTCACCAAAAATCGTGTTTTTATGCGCCTTTAGTATTGCGTCGCCATCGTCGGGGGCGCTTCAACTACCAAATAAAAACAAACAAATAAACAAATAAATAAACTAACCTTTAGAGAAGTGATGAGATCGCGATTATTTAGATGACAGGTCTGATCATGGAATTGTTAGAGCATCAAGAGAACCAAGGCGGCCGGCTAACTGATAACGCGTCATCTTCAAATTCTCTTCTCCTGCGGTATCATATTGCACTCTACGTTCACTAACCGAGATCTCATCGGAAAAAAAGTTCGAGACTTTCAATGCTCAATTCAAGTTATCTATGCTTAATTGTTCTTATCTATTGTTAAGAAGCCTTGTTATTTTGATTTTTCAGAAAAGAGTAATACAGTGATGCAAAGCATTTCAAAGGCTTGTTTCATTATCAAATATACTGTACTTAAATAAATATAGATGGCTTGAGATTTACAGATCGGGACCTAGGTATCGAGATCCGGGTCCCTTTCGGTTCCTAAATGCTGTCCATCAAGAATTACAAGATCCTTGGCCAGATCGGGTAAGTAATCCTGTTTCACTTCTCCGTTCAAGAAATTAGGATTATATTTGTAACCCTTTGAATAATCTAGACTTTTCATCAACTTTGTAGGTGCATTTCTCAAATGCAATGGGATTGGAGCACTAGAGATGTTTGGCTCTTCGTCCAAACTCAGATTGAGTCGTTTCCAAGCACGATAAATTTCTACACTCTTAGGAGCTTTCAGTAATTTGTAGGCACAATGCACCAACAGTAAATCCAGTTCTGGGAGCCCTACAAATTGGACCAGCTGATACAGGGCGACTGCAAAAGGTAGACAAGAATCATCTAAGACACCGATGTCCTCGCTCGCAATTCTGATCATGCGTCTTGCAATATACAACGGGTTCTCACCACCCTTGAGCATCCGAGCTAAATAGAATAAAGCCAGATCTGCATCTGAACCCCTTACAGATTTATGAAACAGAGATATTGAATCGTAATGTGCATCTCCGACTCTGTCATAAAGCATATGAGTTCTTTTCAATATATCTTTCAATAATTCAGGGGTAATGTCAATAGCATTCTCCGCCAGATTAGCTGCATTACCTGAAAAATGAGAGTCGGTAATTTCAAGTAAATTGAGGGCAGATCTAGAATCTCCATCAGAAATATCTCCAAGATAGTCCACTGCAGCTCTACTAAATTTTAGTATAGGTTGATTATATACCAACTTCCTTGTCTTGTTCACCACCAACAACAGTCTATTCAAGACTTTATTCACCTCTTCTCCACTTAATTTCTCCAACGTGAAGACTCTACAACGTGATAATAAAGCACTATTCAACTGGAAACTAGGATTCTCAGTGGTAGCACCTATCAATGTGATGTCTCCTTTCTCCACATGGGGTAAAAATATGTCTTGTTGAGCCTTATTAAACCGATGAATCTCATCACAGAATAATAAAGTCTTCCTTTTAGTCAATCTAGCTTCATTTCTGGACTCTTCAAATATTCTTCTACAATCACTAATTCCATGGGTGGTGGCACTGATCTCCAAAAATCTGAACCTACTGGAAGCAGCCATGATTCTGCATAAAGTTGTCTTTCCAACACCGGGTGGACCCCATAAAATCAAAGACGGGATATTTTCTTTCTCAATGAAACCCCTCAATATACCGCCTTCTCCAACTAAATGCTGTTGTCCAATATATTGCTCCAAGTTCTTGGGTCTCAATCTCTCCAGTAAAGGTAATTTTGCTTGTTTTCTTAAATATTCAGTCTCCAGTTCCATTTGCTGCTGCATACTGTCCATCATAGAATAAGGAGGAGGACCTGGAGATGAACCTCTCTTTTGCCTCTTAGAAATTGGAGTCAGATCATTGCTTAACGAGGTTGGTGCACTAGATCCTTCTACCACAACTGCATCTTCAGTATCTTCATCTTCCACAGAAATAACTTGACTTGATCCTCTTTTCAATGTTGTAGGTGGTAATGACGGTGGCAAGCGAGATGCAGGCCTACGTGATGGCATCTTGGATTTGTTCCCAGTAAGAATACTACTTAGACTGTTCTCGGTCTTGGTCACATTTTGCAGTTTTTGGCACCCTGAGTCCAAATGAACGTTCATGAAGTCGATATCGACCTCCTTCTCACATACAGGACACTTCACCATCCTCAATTATACCTTAGTCTTCTCCCCTCTATCTACCGTTATCGTGACCTCGCTAACGCGTGAAATATTTCAAGATCTTGTGCGATGACTTAGCTGAGCAATTAATTAATTCTCGAGGACTTCAAAATAGTCGAGGGAGAAACCTTATCGAAGCTCATCTCATTTCTGTATTGGAAACAGTGTGGGGAGATACGGAAGTCGGGTCGACAAAGGGCGGTCGAGCCAAATTCATTTTACTTAGTACTATTCAAATAATAGTCTTTTGAGAACATGTATAAATCCCATTTTATACTCTCTGTGTTGTCACTGTTCCTCGACCATGTGCCACTGCCTATTTGGGTGTTAGTATATTTTGTGTACGATATACTCAGATACTGGTTCCAGCATTTCATATTGAGGATAGTATACAGTTTCAGGAATGATCAGAAACAGGTATTAAAACTGCAGCTCTCAAAATGTGAGACCTTCGAGGAATGGGAGGACATCCTGTACCAAATAGACAAGCGCAATGGGATGGATATATGGAGGCATAACCCTATTGATGACAGTTACGATTATCGTTTAATCAGTGAGAGGTTGCAACAGTTGAAACTCCTGAGACAATCAGGGGATTTGATCAAGATACTAGGAATTTTCAGGTCAGGTTTGATTCGTAACTTTGGTGGTATCTCAGATAAAGAGTTATATGTGAAATCGTTTGTTGGGACTAAAATCTTGATAGAGTCGTATATTGAAGAGGTATTGACTTGCTTTGCTTTCATAAATGAGTATAACACGATGAATGAGTACTCAATTATGAGGCCAAATAAGTTGAAATTGGATTTTTTCCATGACACCAAACAGACTTTTGGTCTAACTCTGTTGATCTTACAAGGCGGGTCCTTGTTTGGGTTGTGTCACCTTGGAGTTATCAAAAGTTTGTTCTTTAAAAGATTACTTCCTAAAATTATGTGTGGAAGTGCTGTAGGAGCTATTGTAGCTACGTATGCCTGTACGTCTACTGATGAAGAATTAGCTGAGGCTCTTCCTTTTATCGCCGATGTCATTAATAATGAAATTGTAGATTTAGAGAAGACTGTCAAAGAAGTGGACACAAAATATGCTAACATTATTGAGAATATCATACAGAAAGGTTATAGTAATGATGTTTTGATATTTATGAAGTATGTTCTTCTCAAAATTGGAGATTTAACTTTTGAAGAAGCATATTTGAAGACGGAAAAGATCTTAAATGTATTAATTAACCCAACTGATCCTTCTGTTCCTTCTTTACTCAATTATATAACAACTCCAAACGTCATAATCTGGTCACTGTTATATTGCTCCATCGGTTCAGGGGTATTAAAAGATGATGTCAAATTGTACTACAAAGATTTAAAAAACAAAACTTGCCCTTTTGAAACGGATTGCAAGTTCCTGACCCCACATGAAGTCCCTCATTCATCTACAGAAGACATTCAAAGTCCTTATCAAAGGTTGACAGAATTGTTCAATGTCAACCATTTTGTAGTTTCGTTGGCAAGACCTTATTTAGCACCGTTGATCGGTAATGATTTAAAGCATTCTTCGAGTTGGTATCCTAAATTAATGATAAAGAGGGTCATTCTGATGGAGCTCAAGCACCGGGCAGATTTGTTGGACAAGTTTGGCTTACTCTTCAGATTCATCAAAAGAATGCTGATCGATGAGAAGACTCCTCGTACAAGAAGCTCCGAAATAACTATAGTGCCTGAATTCAAGACATTGGTCAAAGATTTCGGAAGGATATTCGATGTCCAAAATTCGGTGAAGAATATCAATTACTGGGTTTTAGTTGGAGAACGTAGTGTTTGGCCATTATTTCCTATACTTTGGACCAGGACGTCGATAGAATATGAGCTTGATGATCTCTATAACTTACATAGAAGAAAGAGGTGAAATAAAAAATCGTAACAATCTATTCATCTGAAGAATAACTTAACGTTTCCTTCCTTATTTATAAAATACAAGTATTCCTTCTCAGCTACATCTAAAGTGCTTAGCAAACCTTTCGTTATCGTGAGGGTACCGGTGATGTCATCGGCTCTTCCAGTGTCTAATGGCTTCAAATTGAAAACAACCTGTGTTTTATGGAATGTCTTTGTAAGGAATTCTGAATGTCTGAATTCTACAGACTCTTTATTCGTGGCATCTAAATCGACCAAAGGCTTATCTATAGAACAAGATAAAACCAAATTTGTGGCTTTCTTCTGTAAAGACAGAATAAAAGCTAAGTACTTGTTGACCTCCATTTCAGTCGTATGCAAAAGAGTCTCTGGCGATTCTATAATGATAACCAAATCCTTATTAGGATTTTCAAATTTCATCACCTCTTGCTGAATTTTCTTCAATACCACATCCTCCGACTCATATACCTCATTTAACAAAGAGACGATTTTGAAATTGGAGTCATCACCTACTATATTGATCTTCTTTAAGAATCTCTCGTAAGGGACCGAGTCATGAGTGAATGTGAGTAACAAAACCTGAGACTTAGATCCTAATTGGTGGACTTCCGATACTGGTTGATTAGAATTTCTGTTAATCAAATTGTGGCTCCCTAGTAAATAGTTCTCGATCAACCCAGAGACGAGCCAAGTAGGAGCAGTTCCTTCTATATGACTAATGACTGATAAGCATTTCTTCAGTGTTTGAGTTATTGAGTGGTCACGAAACACGGTCAAATCCTGTTGTTGAGAAGACATGGTGTGGTTTCTCTTTATCTTCTGTCCTCTGTCTTCTGTCCTCTGTCCTCTGTCTGTCTTCTGCCTCTTCTCTCCTTCGATAGAAAAAAGTAGTGCTCACTGAGCATCTCTAAGCGAAAAGTAAAAAATTTCACACCGTTTCTGCTTAACTATGAGCGAGATGGGAGAGGAAAAAATTTTCAGCGCTTAAAGAGAAGAGTTTGATTGATCGAAGTGATATCGATAGATTGATATAGAAGTGATAGATAGATATATAAAATGCCATTATCTGCTTTACCTAGTGATTTCAAGGGCGAATTTGTCGCCAAGAAGGCCATCAGTGCCCCAACCCGTCGTCCAGTTGAACCTGTTGGACGTTACTTCTTGGCTCATGCTTCCAGAAGCTTGAGAGGCCACACCTGGTCTGAATTTGAGAAGTTGGAGGCCGAGAAGAACGTCGTCAAAGTCGAAGAGAACAGCGATGAGGATGACTTCCCACAAGAACAAAGTGAGGAATTATTGGCTCACGACCCAAGAGAATGGAAGACCGCCGACTTGTACGCCGTCCTTGGTTTGCAAAAATACAGATGGAGAGCCACTGAGGAACAAATCAGAAAGGCCCACAGAAAGGCTGTTTTGGTTCATCACCCAGATAAGAAGAGTGCTTCTGGTGGTTTAGACCAAGATGGTTTCTTCAAGATCATTCAAAAGGCTTTCGAGACCTTGTTGGACCCTACTAAGAAGAAGCAATTCGACTCTGTCGATGAGAATGCCGATGCTCCAGCTCCAGATGCCAAGTCTCAATATGACTTCTACGAAGCTTGGACTCCATTCTTTGAGGCTGAATCCAGATTCTCCACCAAGCAACCTGTTCCATCCTTGGGTAATGCTGAGAGCACCAAGCAAGAGGTTGACAACTTCTACAAATTCTGGTACTCCTTCGACTCTTGGAGAACTTTCGAGTTCTTGGATGAAGATGTCCCAGATGACACTGCTAACCGTGATCACAAGCGTTACATTGAACGTAAGAACGTCGCTTCCAGAAAGAAGAGAAAGAATGAAGACAACAAGAGACTTATCGACTTAGTCAAGAGAGCTTCTTCTGAAGATCCAAGAATTAAGCTGTTCAAGGAAGCCGAGAAGAAGGAGAAGGAGAGAAAGAAGTGGGAGAGAGAAGCCGGATCTAGGCTGGCTGCCGAAGAGGCTGCTAAGAAGAAGGCTGAGGAAGAAAAGGCTAAGGCCGAAGCTGAAGCTGCTGCTAAGATCGCCAAGGAGTCCAACAAGAAGGCTAAGGAAGCTGCTAAGAGTGCTAAGAAGAAGAATAAGAGAAACATTAGAGCTGCTGTCAAGGACTGTGGTTACTTTGGTGATGAGTCAAAGACTGTTGAGATCGATGCCGATGTTGAGGCTTTGATCGATGCTTTCGATGACGTCAAATTGGGTGAATTCGCCGCCAAGGTCTCTGGTGTTACTGATGCTGCCGCTGTTAAGGCTTCGTTCGATGAAGCTGCTACTGAATTAGTCGGTGCCGGTAAGGTCTCTGAATCTTCTTTAAGATTCTTCTCTAAATAGATGGGTTAAATAGATTCATTATCATTATTATACGTAGTTTTTATCTCTCCAATCCCAAAAGAAAGAGAGGTATTGAGGTAAATCTGGATCTGTCTTGCAGGTGTCTAAATATGTGGCTCCTTTCAAGTTATCATTAACTCGCTTTATGAAATCATCCAACAAACACGAGAAACCAGGGCCATCACTGCATCCATGCAATGGAATTACCGCATTATTCATCTTTATACGGATATACTTCTCTTCTTTGTCGTCTTTCGTCGACAGTAATCTTTCAATGACAAGTCTAGCCCCCATTGGAACAATTTGAGAAGATTTGAAAAGTGAATTGAAGTCAATTCTTTTAGTCGAGAGGGGTTTACCGTCGTCAAATAAACCCAATGGAACTAATACCGGGGTAATATCAGTATCATGAGTGAATGACAGGAATATTTTGTCTTCTTTCTTAGCACCACCATGCTTTAAAAGATTTAAGGTAGCATTTACATAATTAGATCCAATCCCTAGGGACTTTTCATGTCCATAACTGGACTGGTAATAGAAAACTAAATCCCTAGCATAAGCAAATTCGAGCCACTCGTCTTCTTCAAAGAGATCACAGAATTTAGAGTCACCTCTAGTATTTAACTCAAAGGCACAAATAGACATCATCTTATATATATGCTTCTTGGTGATCTTACCTTTATAGTCAGGAGATAAAGACTCCAATCTGTTCTTAGCTGTTGTGAGATAGTGCTGAGGGAAACTATTGATCAAATGTTCATTCTCTAGTCTGTCATATGTTTTACAGAAAGTACTTGGAGCCAAAGTATTGGCTCCTTGAGGTCTAGTCTCAGGAATTACCTGTATGGCAGCTTTCTTAGAATAAACCTCATGGTCACCTATGAAACCTAAAGTGAATTGTTTGGCCGTATCAACTACTCTCTTATCACTAGCAGCGAAGACCGGAAACTCCGAACTCTTGTCATATAAATGACCATAAGATTTTCTGAACTCCGCTCCTTGTCTTCTTGCATCGTCTGCTCCATTATAATACCCTGACGTAGAAAGCTGCTCGAAGTCTGAATCCTTAGCAAAATATTTATATTGGCTCAAGAAGGATAAAGGTCCTTTATTTTTCAGTAACTCAACTTCATGTAAATCTTGTATCATTTTTTTCTGTTCAATACCATCATTTCTTGAAGGATATCTCTCTCCATGTCTCAGTAAAAGATGTACTTGATCAACTTCGTATCCCTTTGGTGTCTCTGGGCTAATTCCATAACCTTCATGATTAACATATGGGCCTAAGGCACCAAGATGATATAACAAATTGAACTTTTGATCTGAATCCTGTCTTAAAAATCTAGTTTCCCGTACCTTATCACTCAAATCTTTTTTTATCAACCCAATGAAGATATCACCTTGTACTGATGAGATGAATAAAGCAATGAGTGAAATACAGATGATGAAAATAGTCTTCTTGACGTGACTTGAGCTTTTAGTTTTCAAGAGAAGATGAGTGTTTTCATCCATGACTGGTAAATGAGATTCTCCTTACAATAGAACTTAATAGTTAGATATTTATTATTTAGTACTGAATTGATATCTCTTCTACTGAACCTTTATATTGCGCTCCTCATTTCCCCATACTTTACTATGCAGATGATTAACGTGGGCAATTAATGAGAAATTAGTAAATCGTTAGCACGTGTTAATTATTGATAAAATTTGAGCAATGGGACTAGGGTACACCAGATAGAAGAAGAGATCAAGCTGAGTAGTAGAATCATGATATAACAATCTTTGATACTAGCTGAAGTTACGGCAAGCTTTAAGATCCTCCCTGGAATGAAACAGCAATTTTCAAATCTCGTTTTTTCTTATCTTGAATATATATCTGATATGTCTGAAAATAAATCTCTATTGTTATCCCTAAATTAGGCTAAAGCACCTCATCAAATTACGAAAAATGTCTAATCACGAGACAGAGAAGTATTTATTATCTAATGTTCAACACTTAGGTTGCTATTCTTGATATTTTGATTTGCTTAACATTTTTCCCCCAAATCAAATCTTATAAGAATCGATGATCTACGCTCTAACAGACTAATTCTTATATTGCTTACTATTTAATAGCTTACCCCACACTTTTTTTTTCAGTTGCTGAGAAAAAGAGAATCTTAACTCACCTGTTTATATAAGCCTTAACACCAAGAGATGATAGGTGGAACAATCATTAGAAGGGGGTTATTTGCTCCTAGTAGTAGACTAGGACTGCAATGGAGATCCATGGGACATGCAGTAAGGTATAAACATCATGATCAATTGGTAAGTTATAGCTTTCGTCAGTAGCTAGTGTCTAGTATCTCTCATACTAACTGAATTCGCAGTTCTTAGTCCCAAGAGGATCTGACCTTATGATCTCATTCTCCAAAAAAGAGGACTCGATTCCTTTAGGACAAATAATTGGGATGAGTATGTCTGATGCGACAGTGAACCAGATCAAAAACGTGAATTTCAAAGAGAATCCACAATTCCTCGAAATCTTACACAAGCTAATCGGCGAAGACATTCAGAATGATTTTTCTTACATTACTGAGGCAGGTGCGGCAGCAGATTCACATTTACCAATTTTTGATTTCAGAAGAATCCCCGAATACGCAAGAACTCCAGATGTAGATGACGTATTTGGATACGTAAGAGTCGATGAGAAAGGTGATATCGTCCCAGGAACTTACGAAAAAAACCCAATGTACAGAACTCTTAGTGACCTTGACGGGTTTGTCAAATTAAGTGATCATCTTCATGAGCAGATCTTGAAAAAAATTTAATTTATTTATTTATTCATAAAGAGAGGTAATCTCTATCGACATCAATCATAACCGCATCATTATCGGATTCGTTTGTAAGAACCTGTAAAATGGCCTCTGTTTGATTAATTATTCTCTCGAATACTGCAGACTCATCTTTTTTGTAGTAATGCAAAATCAATTTGTTCAACTCGTCAAAGTTCTTGTATAATTCCAAGTCTTTTAACAAGTAGCCATATTTGGAGTTCAGAGGATCTTCGAACAGTAACAAAGAGGAGATATCGTTTAAATAGTCTGTCTTTGTTGAATCATCCTTATATTTTTCTTTCAATTGCTTTCCATATTCTACTGCCTTCAAGATCATTGGATCTTGTTTTTCAATAGTAGCAAGTTTAATGAAATTGATCAATTTCAAACAATTCAATTTGAAAATTGACTCATTGAATCTGATGAGAATCTCACTATAGTTGTCTTCTAATACACTTATCAATTCGTCGATCTGATCATTCTTAAGCAATAATCTAATACTTTCCCTGATAGATAATTCTTCCTCAATGACAACATTAGATGAACCAGCATCAAATTCTGTCTCATTGAACAGACATTCTTGTACTTTTAAGTCCTCCATCAACAGCTTCCAACTTTCTCCAAGTGCGGCGTGCTTTAATTGGGACAGGACAAACGCATTCAAGATCTCTGGGATATCTTCCTCTTTCAATTTGTTTCTACTTTGAGCATACAGTTTCTTGTCCTTAGCTGTTTCCACGATGGATTTTTCAACTTTTTGATGGACTTTTCTTTTGCAACTCTTGACATAATTATCGATATCAAATAAGAAGTTACCGTTCAGGTTTTTCAAACCAAAGTTTGTTCTCACAGTGATATAATCTCCCATTCCAATGCAAGGGTAAAGTGGTTTCCACTTAATATTATGAAACAGATCACCAAGCAACACTCCATTTTTGGTATAAAAAATTGTACTAGTGAATCTGTTGATTCCACAACCAATAGTATCACCCACACCAAACTTCAGACCGAAGCTTTGGTTGATGTTATCGGATTTGCAATGAATTTTACCGTCCTTACCGTTATAACCAAAAGACCTAACATCTAAACCTGGCATTTGTTGTAAGTACTTGTCAATATTCTCGTACAAGAAACCAACCGATACTTCAGCAGCAGGCAATCCCTCCAAAACCTCGATTTCGTAATAATATACACCACAGTCAACAGGGACATCTTTATTACTCCAAGCCAAAGATGGTTTGAACATCAAATTGGAAGTGGAACCCGAGCTATTACCAGCAGATGATGAAAAGGCACCACCTGAGGAACGGGCATGAGAGTCATCTTTAGGAGTTATCAACAAAAGCTTATCCTTAGTTGATTTAAATGAAGATGGAATGACGACATTCCACAGAGAAGGCAATGGGAAGAAGAATTTTGGCTCCTTCAGGTCTTCTGGATATAATTCATTCCAGAGTTGAGCAGATAGTAGTCTGGAAGGCAGTCTATCGACCAACTTCTCTGAAGAGACAACCAGATCCAGGTCTTCGATATGATGACTGTCTTCAGAAGTGACACCAGTCATCAGAGTGGCAGATGCAGAAGATGAATGTCCATAATCCGATAACTGGGAGGCAACTTTGCGTGATTTGAAAAGGTCAATGAGTTCATCACAGTACAGGTCATTTTGTAAAAGATGTTCAGGGAACTTTCCCAAGATGCCAAACAGAGCCAACTTGCGCTTGAACAGTTCCTTGGACTTGATTAACTCAGGTAATGTCTGGCGTGACGACATCATCAGGTCAGTCATATCGTTATATAGTTTATCTCCGAATCTCAACTGCATCAAATAAGATGGCAATTTATCGATATTGAGATCAGAAGGAAGCTTGCGAGATTTGTTCTTCATCATAATAGTGGAAAGATCTTTTGAAGAGATCCCAAACTTCATAGAACTGTCCATTTTGTTGATCGATTCTCCACACTCTTATCTAATATGAGTAGAGGGAGTTTTTTGTATCTGAAGAGAGTGCGCTTTATCTGTAGACACTTTGCTGTTTGTGACTAAATTTATTTTATTGCTGTAAAGGGAAGGAAAAGAAGAATGGAAAGAAGAAGGGAAAAAGAGTAGAAAAAGAGTAGGAAAAGAGCAGAAAAAGAGCCCTGTTTCTACGTTAGAGAGAGCTAAGAAAATGAGCTGGGGGTGCCTAAGGTTTTAGGTGTGGCACTCAATTTTCATATAGAAAGGGGGAGGAAATTAAGGGGAGGAAAATAAGGGGGAAGCAAAGAAAGGGGTCGGAAGGTTAGGAGAAGAAAATTGAAGCCGATCAAATCACCCACACTCACCATTTACTAACCACCCACTGTCCACTACAACTATTAAGATATCCGTTGAAGGTATATTAAATTTCAACATATAAATATGTATATAGATTCTAAAAAAATGACCCAGCGATCAATCACATAATCTTGATCGATCCTTGATAATTTTTTATTGGATATGCACGTAAACAAAACCCCAAAGATTATCCCGACAATGAGACGATGATGTGAAACCAAACAGAAAAAAAGCAAAATTAAAAATGATAAAAAAAAGTGACATTAGAAGTCATGCAGTTGAGGCATTAAGATAATGTATAAATTGAGACTAAGCAATAGAGATTGACTTAGTATCTGTAGTGGTCAGCCTTGAATGGACCTTCGACTGGGACACCCAAGTAGTCAGATTGAGCCTTAGATAACTTGGACAACTTGACACCAATGTGCTCCAAGTGACATCTGGCAACGGTCTCATCCAAGATCTTTGGCAAGACGTGGACACCAACGTCGTACTTGGTCTCGGTCTTGAACTCTGGGAACTTCTCAGTGAACTCTGGGTTGTTGACGTTGAACAAAGCAATTTGAGCCAAAACTTGGTTAGAGAAGGAACAAGACATGACGAAAGAGGCGTGACCGGTAGCACAACCTAAGTTGACTAATCTACCTTCGGCCAACAAGATGACGTGACGACCAGACTCCAACAAGTAACGGTCAACTTGTGGCTTGATGTTGACGTGGTCCTTAGCGTTAGCCTTCAACCAAGCGACATCGATTTCAATGTCAAAGTGACCAATGTTACAAACAATGGCGTCTTCTGGCATAGCCAAGAAGTGCTCAGAAGTGATGATATCACGACAACCAGTGGTGGTGACAAAGACTTGACCGACGGAAGCAGCCTCCTCCATTGGTAAAACTTGGTAACCTTCGACACCAGCTTGCAAAGCGTTGATTGGGTCAATCTCAGTGACAATGACACGGGCACCCATACCTCTCAAGGCCATGGCACAACCCTTACCAACATCACCGAAACCGGCAACGACGGCAACCTTACCGGCCAACATGACATCGGTGGCACGCTTAATACCATCGATAAGAGATTCTCTACAACCGTACAAGTTGTCGAACTTGGACTTGGTGACAGAGTCGTTGACATTGATAGCTGGAACCTTCAAAGCACCGTCTCTGACCATCTTGTACAAGTGGTGGACACCGGTGGTGGTCTCCTCGGACAAACCGAAACAGTCCTCCAACATCTCTGGGTACTTCTCGTGAACCAAGGAGGTCAAGTCTCCACCGTCATCCAAGATCAAGTTCAACTTCTTACCGTCCTTGAAAGAGAACAATTGTTGCTCAATACACCACAAGTACTCTTCCTCGGTCTCACCCTTCCAGGCAAAGACTGGGACACCGGTGGCAGCAATAGCAGCAGCGGCGTGGTCTTGGGTAGAGAAAATGTTACAAGAAGACCAGGTAACCTCAGCACCCAAAGCAACCAAAGTCTCGATCAAGACAGCGGTTTGGATGGTCATGTGCAAACAACCAGCAATTCTGGCTCCCTTCAATGGTTGGGATGGTCCGTACTTTCTTCTGATCTCCATCAAACCTGGCATCTCATTCTCGGACAATTCGATTTCCTTTCTACCGAAGGCGGCCAAAGAGATATCGGCAACTTTGTAGTTAGTAGAAGCAGACATTTTCAATACTAATATATGTGTAAAACGTTAGTTGTAGTTAATTCAAACAAATTAAACTAAAGTACTAAAAGTATATTTGGATTTGAACAAAAAATTTTTTTTTTTTCACGTCTCTCGTGTAAATGCCATTTCTTCGTATATAAAATTTATGCGGGTAAATTAAAGGCTGAACCGAATTTTGTTGAGGAAAAATTTTAACACGTGAAAGTTTGATCCAGGGGTTACCCTACCGAGATAAATTACACACATGTGATAAAAATTATTAGGGAAAATTTATTAAAGTGCTTCTTAAGGTTTATACATGCGAAGAAGGAGATATGATTATGTAAGATGAAGACATCATTCTATTATTGGAGCTGAGGATTCAGGATCGGATTCTGGGACTGATTCTGGGACTGGTTCTGGGACTGATTCTTCAGCCTCAGTTTCAAGTTCTGGAACTGGTTCTGCTTCGTCTTCTGGCTCAGCACTTTGTTCTTCCACAGGATCGGCAACAGTTTCTTCTTCAATAGTGTCGGCATCTGGCTCTTCAGATGGCTCGGTCTCAGCATCAACAGTTGAGGTTTCGGCCTTAACTGTTACAGTTTTCACAATTTTCACCGTGGAAGTTTCTTCCTCATCTTCACCCTCATCCTCCTCAACAACTACTGGTTCCAGCAGTTGCTCCAGCACTTCATCTGCATCTTTCTTTTCACGCTCCTCCCTCAATTGGAACAGCAAATTAGCCTTAGCTCTCAAGAGAGCCAAATATTGACCGGCCTCATTCACCAAGTAGTACAAATTATTCTCATAAGCAGCTATAGTCTCATCCAATTCTTTGGTTTCAGGATCAAGAGTCATGATCTTATCCTTAGTGGAGTACAATACATCCTTGATCTTATTCAATTCTTTCCAACTGGTCCAGTACTCATCATCCTTTGTCTTCTCATGGATCAAATTTCTACTAAACTCTTGGATGGCGAACTCTGCAAACTCTTCCAACACATCAATTACCTTCTTACGATCCTCACTAATGAATTGACTAATATTGTTAGAAATCTCCTTTAAAATATCAGAGACAACATCGGCTTTCACCGAGAGAGCAGAACGTAATTCATCGAGTACATCTCTGAAATCTTGTCTCGAAATATCAGTGCCATTGATAGTTGTAACCACCAAGGAAACATTCTTCCATCCTGCATGCATAAGATTACTGTAATCTTGTAAAGCTTCGGTCAATTTAGGCTTGTAGATACCTACGGTAGCACTCTCGGCAACAGCGATATCCTCTAAGAACTCGTTCAACAGCAGTTCACAAGTTTTACTTACCAGGCTCTTCCATGAGTTAATAGACTTTGTGACTTCATTATCGATCTTGGTCGTCTCATCAGCAGATGAACTGATAGTGGCAGTAGCAATAGGAGTTGTAGTGTCTTCAGACTCAGTTTCAACAATTGGGGTTTCTTCATCGATAGTTGACTCAATAGAAGTAGATGTCGAACTGCTAGAGGAGGTAGCGATGGTCTCATCAGCTACTGAACTGCTACTGTACAATTTGTCCTTGATCAACTTATTGGAGTTTTTGATACTTTCCTGGAAATCACTACCTAACTTGAATCCGGCATCAAAGAAGTGGTTAAATTGAGATTTAATGAACTCTGTCTTGATATCAACCTTGTAGTCTCTAGAATGTAATTTCTCAACCAGGTCGGTAACACAAAGCAGCAGTTTAGTGTAGTAAGGAGAAGCTCTAACCTTCAGAGAAACCTCACTGAGGTATTCTACGGCAACATCACCTTTACAAGCATAGAACAGCTTGGTCAAGTGAGGAGCCAGGTAATTCTCATAAGCGAGGCAGACATGAGGAATAACTGTATTCTTCAATGCCTTCAACATCTTATTACAGAATTCGCAAACAGCTGGAACATAAATTGTAACAATATCATTCTTTAACTTGATAGAATACTCGATCAATTTAACTCTAGAATACTCAGCAGCAGACTTTCCATGAGTCAACAGCTTTTTAGAGTAAACATTTGCATACAGTTTACCATAGGCGTAAATTTCAACGGCCTGAGGAGTGATGACCTCATCCAAATAAACCTTAGCATGTGCAAGAGCAGGAGAAATGAACTTCTCCTTAGTAGGAGTGACGATTTTCTCTGTAGCTGGCACAATGACCTTCTCTTGTAAAAGGTGATAATAAGGAGAGGCGTATTGAGATTGGAAAGTATCAACATGGTCCAGTAAGTGTACAGAATAATACTCTTTGGCTTGAGACAGCACCGGATCAATGGCGCGCTCATGTAAGTAAATTGAAGCCTGTCCCACATACGGCTTTACAGGCAGTAAATAAGGTTGGACATAGTCTGAAATTGCATTGCAACGAGGATCATTGCCACATCCATAAAGGGACACGTAAGAAGCGTAACCCAACAAAGTGAAGATGGCGATACATCTCAAACGAGTCAACGCACAGGAAAACATTTGGTTCAAGCGGTTAACAGGGGATCCCTTGTGTTTTAATATAAGCGCCACTGTTCAACTAAATGAAATTGCTCTTCGAAGTTGAACTATTTGCGTGTTTGTTTGTTTTTCTTTGGATAGCACAAATTGGATGAGTTGACTAGAGTGGAAATTACTTGAATAGGAAATTAAGAGCGCTAGAGACAACAAAGCAAAAAAACAGAAGAAACAGAAGGAACAGAAGAAACACACAAGTAACAAACAAGTAACACACAAGGAACAAACAAGGAAAAACGGAGAACAAATCAAAGGGAAAACGAAGGGAAAACGGAGAACAAACCAAGGGAAACATAGCAAATAACGAAAACGAACTAAAATCTGAAGAGCTGTGGAGGCAAGGAAAAGCAATAACTGAGGGAAAGACTGAAATCTTAGAAGGATAAGCGCTGAAGAGAGAGCGCTTACCGCTGAACAAACAACCCTCACCAAACGACCCCATTACCCAAGCAAGCATCCACCCGTTGTTCAATTGACTTTAAGAGATTATTTATTTAGCATTTCATGATATCCGTGTTCCTTATTTATTATGTGGCCATTCTTCTCTAATAGTTATAATAGCGCCCGAATAAATAAGGTGTTGGTGGAGATCGAGATGGATCAACAGCCACATCCACTTCAACAGAGTCCGGGGCGAACTGATGCTGCCGATGACTCTCCTTCTCTGAGCACTACTACTTCACCTTTGTCACTGCCAACTTCACTGGCTGTTCACCTGTTACAGACTCTCCAACAGCAGCAATCACGGCTGAAAAAACCAAGGAGAACAGTACTCGATGCGACTAACGGTGAAAACAATCGCAGAGATACTGATGACAGTGATGATGATTCAGATGAAGATAATGATAGCAGTGATGAGGATAGTCTTCATTCCAGTAATGAGAACCTTCTATCAAAGAAAGAATTGAATATCACACTTTTGGAGAAATTGATCGATCAACCTCATTTGGTACAAGAGATACAGATTGGGAAAAATAATAAGCTCTTGAGTTATATATCACAAGATAATGTGCTTGAGGTATTAATTAACTACTTAGTTGAGTCTTTACCTCATTTTGAGCTGCTGCATCTGGAAGAGATTAATGGAGTTAATGAAACTGATCTGCTTGAGACAACTGCTGAAGGCTCAGTTACATCTGCCGATACGCCTTCTGATATCAGCGATTCTGGTAACGATTCAGATTCAGGCACTGATCAACCTACAACGCCTCATAGTCTTGATATTAGTTCCGATCTGCCAATGCAGAGACGTACTACTAGCTTTGACCCGGAAAGTAACTCTGATACAGATGAAGAAGATGAATCTCCATATGGACAAGAATCTCCAGAGGAAATATATAGACGTCGTGCATCCACCGCTGGAGAGATTCTTTCCATTGACTTCCCATCAGTTGTCTCTCTGAGATTATTATTACCTATCACCGATAAGAACTCTATCAAGGCCAACGATATATCTTCATTCATGCTTTTAAGTAAGCTTTGGAATGATATAATGTCTTTAGATATTGAGTATGAAAATGTTGTCAATATGAAGTTTTTCGTTAAGATAATGGAGAACTTGATCGACATGAACGTTAATGAGTTCATGAATTTCATCCGTCTGAACCAGGAACATCATCTTTTAGTTGATGACATTATCAATCACGCTTCAAATGGTTACTTCTTGGAATTCATAATAAAATTCATCTCTATGGATGATGTTGATCATCCTGTTGGCATTATAGATTTATTGGCTGAACAAGATTTGATTCTTCGTTTATTGACTTTATTGGATTTGGATCCTATAAAGTATCAATATCATGTGTCTGAGTTCTTGACTAAGTTAATCAGTATAAGCTCTAATACTCCTCTGTTATTTGAAGGAGACGCACTTCAATTTTCTGCTCAAGCCGAATCCCCGGTGATTGGACCAAATTCATTAACAAGAAGTTTAGTTAGTCCTAAATGTATTAACTTTATCATCGACTTGATTCTCAAGGGAGGGCCTTCTATCCAGACTTGCGTTTCTTTGATCATTGAGATTATTAGAAAAAACAACTCAGATTATGATACTGTTGATTTGCTTGATGAAGACTTTTCTAATTATGTTCCCAACAGCCGTGAGCCTATTTTTATTGGTACCATGTTACGTATATTCAGTGAGAATTTAGTGAAAATTTTCAATAGGTATTTTGGTGACGATTACAGGAAACCTAATTTCGAAAGTTCTATAGGTGAAATGGAGCCTGTTGGATTTGAAAGATTGAAGGTGGTCGAGTTGATTGCGGAGTTATTGCATTCATCGAATATGATGCTAGTTAATAATGTACAAGCAGAACAGATTATCCAAAAGAGAAAGGACTACAAAAAGCAACAGTTGGATTTGATGAATGATGCATTACAAGAGACTATTCTTGATATCAATGATAACGAGTCTCTGTTTGGTGATGCGAACTCCGTCTCGAAAAGGTCTTACAGTAATGATACTTTTAGATCAGGCGGAGGAGATGGAAGCACTAATTTGGTCGATCTTGAAAAATTGACAAATGACATCAAGAATTTCAGCATTCTTGAAGACAAAGATGGAGATTCTATAATAAACTCAACAACTGAAGTTGAAATTTTCAAGAAGCCCGAAGATATCTCAATTGGAGATTTCTTCAAGTTACAGCTCATTAACACAAAAATTTTGACTAAGATTTTCAAGATGCTTGATAAGTTTCCTTGGAATAATTTTTTGCATAACGTTATATTTGATATTGCTCAACAAGTTCTCAATGGTCGCTTCAATGAAATAAACTTCAATAGAAGATTAATCTTGGAAATCTTTGATACCAAGGCATGTTATTTAACAAATTACATTGTTGACTGTTATGAGGCCTCAACAAAAAGTGAGAGTTCTAATAATTTGAGGCTCGGATACATTGGACATCTTATTTTGATAAGTGAAGAGTTGGTAAAGTTCAGTGGAAAGGTGTATGCTGCAATAGAAGATAATAGTATATTGTTTGAAGGGACAGATGTGCCGGAGCAGGTTGCTACAGAGTTAATTGAAACCAATGAACAGATCCATGATATTATCTCCGAACCCAGATGGTTGGATTTCGTCAATAAGGAGTTAGTTACAATCAGAGACATGTACAACCAGGTATTAGGCGGTGTAAAGCCGGACGAAAGCGACGTTTATATTAATCCTAGCACCATTTTGCTTGGAGATCGTGAAAATCAAGAAGCCGATGCTGCCGAAGAAGAGGACAGTGATGACAATGAAGAAGCAAAAATGGAAGACGAATTCGGCTTGAAATTGAGCTCTAATAATGACATTGAATTTGGTGATATTGCTGGGGAGACCAATGAAGCTTCGGGAGATGAAAGTGGGAGCTCGGATGATCAATTAGAAGAAGGAAGTAAAATGGAGTTTGGTGAAGAACTTTGTCCTGTCTCGAAACACAGTGATGAGTAGAGACTAATTTTGGCAATTTCATTTAATTTACAGCATTTTGTCATTAAATAATTCTGTAAATACAATTAGATTAATCTCTTGAACTAAGGTTGTAAGTTGGACTTATTTTTTGCTCATCAGACTCATCTTGTCATGGATTGCAGGGGGTTTTAGTTACCGTTTCCATAGTTTTTTTGACTAGTGAAATTCTTAGGCTTTCAGGCTGGCTGTTGGATCTCTTTTCCTTTTCGCGCACTGGCCCCGCCCATCTCTCCTTCCAATTCTGCCTACCAAAAAAATTTTCCAGCTAAAACGCGTGCCTGGGGAATTTTTTTCCAAGGGCCGTTGAGCGAAAAGGTATCCCACCACTTGGTTGAACTAAACTCAGTGAGAGTCTGAAGGGGTTATTTCGAAGGGGTTCTCGAACATCATATCAAATAATAGAGAGGCTCAGATCTCTGTTCAAAATCAATTTTCGAAGAGTCTAGAGCAGAATCCTCCAGTATTCCGTTCAAACTTTTTGGACTTGTTCTGACAGATCATGAAGGCCCAAATCAAATCTCATAAACGTCTTGGGGCACATGAAGAAGGGGCTAAACCCCCTTCAAAAAGACGTAACCTTGATTTGAACCCAAAATTTGATCCTTCTGATTGCGTCACGCCATTGATTAAGATTTCAGACCCTCCGACCCGTCCATCTTACCGGGATCATCCTCTGTATTCTCTCTTGAATGAAAAACAGAGATGTGTATGTGAGTGGGTGGTAGAAAGGGGAAGAAATGTATTCTTTTCAGGTGCTCCTGGAACAGGCAAATCAATACTATTGAAGGCCATGATTAAGTTCCTCCAGAACAGATATCCTAAAGAACGCATTGGTGTAACAGCACCTACAGGTCTAGCCGCTGTCAATATACATGGGGATACGATCCACTCTTTTTTGGGAATTGGAATTAAAGACCAAAATGACACTTCACGTATTAATAGAATCAAGAAACTCAATTTAATAACAAGATGGCAGAAATTGAAGGTGTTGATCATTGATGAGATCTCAATGGTTGACGCGTCTTTGTTTGTATTGATCGATAGGCTAGCCAAGATATTGCGCAACAGTTCAGATCCATTTGGGGGAATTCAAATGGTAATAACAGGGGATTTTTTCCAGCTTCCCCCTGTTTCTGTTAATTCCAAGAGGTCCATATATTGCTTTGAGACAGCACAATGGGTCCAATGCATACAGAATACCTTCATTTTAGACGAAAATTACCGGCAGAAGGGAGATCGGGGATTTTTAAATTTATTGTTGGAGCTACGTTTGAACCGTTTGACTCTGGAATCTTTGAAGAAACTACAATATTTGGAAAGGGAAGTTATTTATGAAGATCAATTATCTGCAGTTGAGCTCCTTGCAACAAGGCTGGATGTGAGACTGGCAAACAATCTGAGGCTTCGGAAATTGCCCGGTAGATGTAGAATTTTCGAAGCAAATGATACAGGTCATCCGGATGAAATTAATAAGTTAAATTATTTACTAGTAGAAAAAACATTGGAGCTCAAAGCTGGAAGCCAAGTGATGATGTTGGTCAATAGACGCTCTGTTGGTCTTCAAAACGGTACTATGGGTAAAGTTCTTTTCTTCATAACAGAAAATCAATGGAAAAAACTAAAGAACCATTTCACTGATGAGGAAATTTTAGAGCCTGGTTTTGCTGACCTAATCTTAAAAGTCCAAGAACTTAGAGATAATTTAGATTATGATAAGAATAATTCTGCATTACTGACCATATCTAGAATTCTCTCCGACGCACCTGAAGAACCAATATATCCCTTAGTTTATTTCGCATCAATAATCCCGCAAAGGAGAATTATAATAATAAAAAAAGAGGAATTCACAATAGATATGCCCGGGATGAAACAACCTCTGAAGCGGTCACAAATTCCTTTGATGTTGGCTTGGGCTTTATCGATTCATAAATCCCAGGGGTTAACTATACCAAGACTGAAAATAGATCTGTCAAGAATTTTTGAAAGGGGTCAGTTCTATGTTGCGATATCGCGAGCGTGCTCTTTAGATTCCTTGCAAGTCATTGGTTTCCATTCGTCCATCCTTAAGCCAATGGATGACGTTAGACGATTTTACGATAATATACAAAATTAACTGCATTTTAAGCTCTTGCGTAGATCTCGCATTCCCTATGCACCTTATTTTCTTTCCTTCTTAGGAAATTCTCATAATTTTCTTTAAGGGTCCTCCTTGCTTAGCTCACGAACAAATACGAAGACGGGAAACGAGAGCGAAGTACGAAAATGTTAGTAAAGGAAAGGAAAAAAAAAAAAGATTGCAGCACCTGAGTTTCGCGTATGGTCTCCCACTACACTACTCGGTCA